>JANJGN010000003.1:235419833-235892578 GCA_026770705.1 Isurus oxyrinchus | reverse complement strand
TGTGATTCAGACAGGTGTGCGGCTAACTGAGCCAGTACACAGGATCAAAGCATGGAACACGTCGTTAGATCAAGTGATGAGGGCAGATTCACTGTGACAGCTCAAAAAAGGTATCTGGATGTGTTCCTTGCGGTGACTAATTTTACTGTGGACTTGGGTGTGTTCTTCCTGCTTGCTGAGATCTCCAGGAACTCCTTTCCGTTGCCTTAGGGGGTGAGAAAGGAATTTTCCCAACCCCCCCATTCCTCACCCCCTGCACAATTGGCCTCGGGTTTTAAAAACCGCTTGTCCATCTCCTCCAGGAGATTACAGGGCTACTCATAGGAGGGAGCACTGGAAGTCACAATGCCTTGTCGCGTTGTTGCTGGGACAGGCTCCATGGATGCCAGTGTTTCTCTGCCCATGAGTTCGCTGGGATTTTTGACAGCAAGGTGGAAAGTCACAGAGCCGGCTGACTGGTTTTGAAAGAGAGTTCCGGAGCCCAGGGAGACAGTGGTTGAATGATCAAGCTCCAAAAGTGAGATGGATGGGGCGAGAATCGGGCAGTAATCTGGAATCAGGAGGAAGAGGTTGTATGCATAGGACAGATAGCTGCAGAAGATTGCACACATTGATGGGACAGGGGGTGGGGGGAGGTCTGTGAGCGGTTAGGAGGATGAGGACACAGGTCAGAAAATGGATTCACTGGAGCACAAGAAAGCAGTGAGGCTTAACAAGGTCATGAGCGATGGAGTGCAGGACTTTACAGTGTAGAGGACATGGACCAAGAAATTACAGATCAGCTGCAATCGATGAAGGGCAGAGGCCAGCTAAAAGAATATTTGAAAAGTCAAACTTTGATGCGATAAAGATGTGGATGAGAAAATTCCACTAATGTTTTTCCTATAAACTTAAATTCCAATCAAACATTCATCCACTTCTTTTTGAAGCAATTACTAACACAACAGCCTGAAAATTTTCCCACGCTCAGAAATACTTGCACCTGTTTGTGTGGCCCCCAGACAGCAGGCTGAATTTTGCCTCATTAAATTGATTGAGGCCTGCAGCCTCCACTATCCACACTATCTATTGGCTTCACTCCTGTTTACAGATGCCACTTAGAAGCAGCGAACACCTCTCAAAGGGTCGGTGCATCTGACTGCAAACTGGAGGAAATGCTTAGAAGGGAAGAATCCTGCAGATAACTCCTCCCCGATCTCCAGTGCTGCTTTGGAAGCCAGGAGAGAGATTGGCCATTCCCCCCTCCTGGCCACCACCTTCCACCAGGGGGCAGAAAGCCGTCCAGTCAACACCTCCACCTCCGTTGGAATGTGACCATCGAGGAGGTGATGCCAAGAGCTGAGCTCCAAGGACATGGCTGCAGTGCCAAGGAAAGGTCAACTGCCTCAACAGAGTCATCAAGATAAGAATACTGTTTTCTTCAGTCTCTGCCTCACTACACATGAATAAGTCATGACTGTTACCAAGATACCTGGCACTAACCTGCATGATGGTTGCAAACCAGCTGGTGTTGGGGGAGTGAAACCTCTTTCCATTGGGATAGGTGCTGGTCTGGTGATGGTGGGCATGTAAGGCAATGTGGGCACCATCTGCGGGACATTGCGATCTGGATGGAGTCTAATACTTCCTCGTCCTGCTTCTCTCTGTCGATGGGAAAAGAGATGTCGGGATCCCTCTCGAAGCCGAGAGGTTTGCTTGCCTCACTAACACCGTCACCAAATGGTGTCCAGCACAAATTACCCATGAGTCTGCAGACGGACCGTGGATGCCCTCAAGCTCTAAGGGTATTCGTAGTGCCCAAATAATTGGGTGTAAGTGAGTCCAATTTCTGGTCCCCTATCTTTGGGGATACACTGGAATTTCACTTGGCACTACCTTGGATGGCATTGCTGATATGTGAGCCCTGTATGCGAAGTTGTGGGTGTATCTATCACTCCGAGATGGTGTGATTGTGTTGAAACTTACTGCTGACCCTGAACCATCTCACCTTTTAATGGCAACTAAGACATCAGCAGTCTTTTGTAATGTGACTATGGCTCATTAATTAGCTTCCTCGTGGAAACAAAATGACCATTGTTATGTGAACATTAGCCATGAGCAGGGTTTCTCCCAGTAAATAGAACAGCCTTTGTTAAGCACGAATGAACCAACAGCAGGACTCCAAGTGAAAATAAAATAACTTTTGTTATCTGACTGTGGGACATTAAATCTTTCAGAGCTTTGAGAGAATTTTGGCTATCAATGTAAACATTTTAATTTTATTCAGGGAGCTTTACAAGTGAACATTTATTTATTTCACAGCTTTCTCACATCTTCCAGTATTACAGTTCCACATATCATAGCAGCAAGCTTCCTGTACCTCACTCAAGTGGCTATTTATTGAGTATGGGCCCAGGTAACCTGCTGATTCAACAGTAGGGCCTCCACAGTTGCTGATACCTTAGGTGGACACACCATCGAGCCTAGGCCCTTCCTGTTTTGTATGTCTCAGTGTCACGTCATGCACTTACTTCTAATTCACTATCTTGGTTCTAGAGTAAGCCATGGCCAGAGTAACCAACTAAAGGCAAAAAAAAAATTTGGAGGGGGGGAGGGGGTGGTGGTGGTGGGGGTGGGGGGGTGGGGAGGGGGTGGTGGTGGTGGGGGTGGGGGGAGGGGGGTGGTGGTGGGGGGGGAGGAGGGAGGGGGAGGGGGAGGGGGTGATGGTGGTGGGGGTGGGGGGAGGGGGTGGTTGTGGGGGTGGGGGGAGGGGGGTGGTTGTGGGGGTGGGGGGAGGGGGTGATGGTGGTGGGGGTGGGGGGAGGGGGTGGTTGGGGGAGGGGGGAGGGTGGGGAGGGGGGTGGGGGAGGGGGGGGGGTGGTCGTGGTGGGGGTAGGGGGAGGGGGGAGGGGGTGGTTGTGGGGGTGGGGGGAGGGGGTGATGGTGGTTGGGGGAGGGGGGAGGGTGGGGGAGGGGGGGAGGGGGGTGGTCGTGGTGGGGGTGGGGGGAGGGGGGTGGTTGTGGGGGTGGGGGGAGGGGGGGAGGGGGTGGGGGTGGTGGGGGAGGGGTGGTGGTAGGGGTGGGGGAGGGGGAGGGGTGGTGGTGAGAGTGGGGGGAGGGGGTGGTGGTGGTGGGGGTGGGGGGAGGGGGGGTGATGGTGGTGGGGGAGGGGGGACGGTGGGGGAGGGGGGGAGGGGGTGATGGGAGGGGGGAGGGGGTAGTGGTGGGGGTGGGGGGAGGGGGGAGGGGGTGATGGTGGTGGGGGTGGGGGGAGGGGGGAGGGGGTGATGGTGGTGGGGGTGGGGGGGAGGGGGTGGGGGTGGGGGGAGGGGGGAGGGGGAGGGGGTGATGGTGGTGGGGGAGGGGGGGAGGGGGTGGGGGAGGGGGTGATGGTGGTGGGGGAGGGGGGGAGGGGGGTGGTGGTGGTGGGGGTGGTGGGAGGGGGGAGGGGGTGATGGTGGTTCTGTGCCGGAGCAAAGGAGGAATGAGCCAGGTCTAACACATGTGGAGAAACAAGGAGCTGCATTTTACCTGACCCCGCCAGATGTGTTTTCGGTGGGATAGGGCACACAAAATAGGGTGGGTGCCTACCCACCACCTTCTGGCCCACCCACCAAGCTCACCCCTATAATACAGCGGCGAGGGGGGTGCGAATGGGTGGGCGCTGAAATTGGCAGTTCATCCGCCATGTTTGAATCAATAATCAAGGGTCCATTGCTTGTTACCAAGCTGACTGACCCCGGTAACACGCTGCCCACCCCATAAGATGGTTGGCAAGAGCAGTTGGGCAGGAGTGGGCAGCTGTTCAAAGGGCGGGAAGGAAGTTGGGGTACTATCTTCAGGGGCTGCCCTTTGTAGATCGGGGGTGGCCCCCCACTAAGATAGAACCCCCCTTCCTCCTACCCGCCTGCTGCATAAATGCACCACCCGCACCCCCCCGCAACAATCACCCACCACCAGCGCCCCCTTTTCTAACCTACCCAAACTCCCTGCCCAAGACACCAGATTTACCTGGCGCTGGGGTCCATTGGGTCTCCTTCTTCCTGGCTGCAGTCCCGGCCGGGGCCACTGATGCGTCCTTGGCACTGCTGGGTCTGATGGAGCTGCCTACTCTCCCCACCTGGTTGAGACGAGTTAACCCAGCACAGAAATGTTGTCATTCATTGAGTCAGTGGTAGAACTGAACGGAAGGCTTCATTTTCAACCACCGAGTCCTGAATAACAGTTGGACAGTATATATAGTGAAATCAGCATGTCAGAAGAAGAGACAATCTTGTATCTTTGAAGAACAGCATCAGACCAGTTAGGCAAGGGCTGCTCGTTCGCTAAAGGCTGCACCTCCATGGAAGTCATCTCTTTTAGACAAGAGGAAGAAATGGGTGATGAAAGGGTGATGGTTGAGGGACGTTTTTGTGCTGGATGACTGTGTCCAGTGGGGTTCCACAGGGATCGGTGTTGGGTCCCTTGCTGTTTGTGGTATATATAAACGATTTAGACTTGAATGTAGGAGGGTTGATCAGTAAGTTCACAGATGACACAAAAATTGGTGGGTGGTAAATAGTGAGGAGGATAGCCTTAGATTACAGGAGGATATAGACGGGCTGGTCAGATGGGCTGATCAGTGGCAAATGGAATTTAATCCGGATAAGTGTGAGGTGATGCACTGGGGCAGGACAAACAAGGCACAGGAATACATGATGAATGGTAGGACCCTGGGAAGTACTGAGGATCAGAGGGACCTTGGTGTGCATGTCCACTGGTCCCTTAAGGTAGTGGGACAGGTAGATAAGGTGGTTAAGAAGGCATATGGGATACTTGCCTTTATTAGCCGAGGCATAGAATATAAGAACAGGCAGGTTATGCTGGAACTGTATAAAACGCTGGTTAGGCCACAGCTGGAGTATTGTGTGCAGTTCTGGAATCTGCATTATAGGAAGGATGTGATTGCACTAGCGAGAGTGCAGAGGAGATTTACCAGGATGTTGCCTGGGCTGGAGAGTTTTAGTTATGGGGACAAATTGGATAGGTGGGGTTATTTTCCCTGGAGCAGAGGAAATTGAGGGGGGACATGATTGAGGTGTATAAAATTATGAGGGGCAAAGATAGGGTAGACAGGAAGGAACTTGTACCCTTGGTGAAGGATCAATAACCAGGGGGCATAGATTTAAGGTAAGGGGCAGGAGGTTTAGAGGGTATGTAAGGAAGAATTTTTTCACACAAAGGGTGGTGGGAATCTGGAACTCACTGCCTGAAAGGGTGGTAGAGGCAGAAATCCTCATAATATTTAAGAAGTATTTGGATGTGCACTTGTGATGCCATGGCATACAAGGCTATGGGTCTAGTGCTGAAAAATGGGACTGGAATAGTTAGGTACTTGTTTAACTGGCACAGACTCGATGGGCTGAAGGGCCTTTTTCTGTGCTGTAGATCTCTATGACTCTATGGCTCTAAATCGGGAGTGTGTAAACTTCTAAAAGCATAATTGCATTTACAAGGTTATTTCTTATTTTCAAATTTGAAGTAGTGGCTTATGCTGCATTGCAGGTTATCATTAATTTTCAAACTGTTATAAAGGCTTTATCTACTAGTAAAGTGCCCAATTTTAGTACAACACTTGCTGGATATGGGGAACTTTGTGAATAAATGGGCAGTTAATAATCCTCTAACAAGAGCTTTAACTTACTGTGGCAGGGCATCTAACAGTATTTGCCCTTAGCTAGATCTGCACTTGCGTCTTAAAATTTTTAAAATTTTTGCATGACAAGTGCTAGGTGTTAAGTGCAAGTTGCTGATGTCACAGAGAGAAAAACAAGATATCTGGCACATGAGTCAACAGGGCAAGCAAACCCTTAATCAATCAGATTGAAGGCTTGTGAAATTAACAGCGTAAGGCCTGGGAAGGGAGTGTAAATTAGAATCAAAAGCAAAATACTGGGATATGCTGGAAATCTGAATTAAAAACAGAAAATGCCAGAAATGCTCAGCGTATCAGACAGCATCAGTGGAGATTAAAGCAGGAGATAAAATTCCAGTGTAAATTACAGCAGGTGAATTCAATGTCAAATCAGGTACAGAAAGGGAAATAAAGTCAGGGAAAGAAATATTAGACAAGAAAAGTAGAATATATTTTATTAATTTTCACTTTGACAATTTTAAATTTGCCAACAATTAAAACCATGGGGAATGAGGCTTGGCACTTTTGATAGTTAATTTTCAGTGCCAGAGAGGTTGACTGGTAGTAATTAACTCTTATAATTTAGACTTGAAATGACTTGAATTAACTTTCCACAATGAGTTTAGTTCATCTCTGCTGTGTGAGGTGCAGCAACTTCAGGTGATTCAATAAGTTTCAATGGTGTGAGGCACTATTAGCAAACTTTTCCAAACTTGCTCAAATTAAATAGGCGAACCCAACAACATTATATGTAATTCAGCACATCCCTCTAAGCTACGCAACAACCGGAACCTTCCTGCTCAGGTCAGGCACATGTCGGCCCCTTTAAGTTACTGCGTCAAAATGTTTAAAGGGGCTGCACACTTAAACAAATTGTCCCTGCACTCCAAAACAAACAACAGGGTTCACTGCAGTGTGTGACAGCAAATATTTGTTACATTTACAAGCAACATTGCAAACAAGTTCCCCTGGCATCCACCTTTGGGCACCCCACCTTTTCCACATCTTTCTCCTCCCCTTTAAAACCCCTGTTACCACCAACCCTCACACCCCATTCTGAGTTCCCTACCTCCCGCAGCTACTGAGCTAAGTAACTTACCAAGCTTCGGTGATTTCAACCTCCATCTCAATTCACCTTGCTCTCTCTCCTCTGATTTCCCACCTTCCTGTCATCTTTAACCTCTCCCCCCCATACAAACTCCCTGGCCCAATGCTCACCCTGTGATTCGACCTTGAAGGCCGGTCTACTGCCATGAACCTTGATCACAAGAAGTTGCCATTTCCAATCTCTTCTCTGTGTCCTTCTCTACCCACACCTCCATACCCCTTTCCAACTCTACTTCCTTCCGAGTCCCTCCCCCCAAGAAAAACTCTCCCCAAACTCACTTATAGCTGCACTTTCAATCTGCCAACTCACCTCCATCAATAACTTAACTAAATTAGAAAGAGCCATCGACGGTGTAAATTGTATCCGCTCTGACAGAAGGACAAAAGCTAAATTGGTTTTCCTACTTTTTCTTCCACTTCCACTTTCTACTTTTTAAAAAATGTATATTAAGATATTCATGAAGCCATGACCACCGCATTATATTTTTAAAATGGCAGATTCTTGTTGCAGCTGTATTGAGGTTTTTGCAATCCCTCATAGTAATAAAAAGTCACAGTACTGGATCCCTGCTGCTACTTCATGTGAAATGTCAGTTGCACTGAGTAGCAAGGTCACAGAAAATAGCATCTGAACCCCTGGCACATCCACATTTGTCAAGGGTAGAAGAATAATTGAAGATGCAGTGGAAGCCAAATCATACATTTGTGACGATATTGCTGGCACTTACACATGTACTGCATTCAATCTGATCCCTAGTTATGTTGATGAGCTCATGAACATTTACTCAGTAATAGTTGGCAAATTTGGAAGTGCAGCACTGGCCAGGAATCGTTGCTTATTTGGGAAGCTGATTGACCGGTAAGTCCTCTTCCTGAGCAAAGGACTAGTAACCCCAAAAAATGTCTTTGGACATTGCTAACTGAATGATAGTTATAGTTATTCAGAAGTAGGAAAGATTCTGATGGTGTAAGACCTGTAACTAAATGTCCACCTCTACCCATTCTACCTTCTATACACCTTATTAATGGTTACAGGAATGCGAAAGTGAATAAAAATAGACGTTGGGGCACATGTGGAAATGACTCTGACACCCACTTGATGGGTCAGTGAGCCTGTTTCTGTGCAGTAATTTTGTTTTCTATGCTTGACCATGAAGGTCTCAGGTTCAATTTCTACCCTATTTCACAACCACTACACTTGCTCAGTTAAAGAGGAGAACAAATGAACCAGGATATATGCTCTCAGTGGCCAAGTGGTAACACTTCTTGGAAAGTATGCATGTGAAGATATTGGAGTACAGATAGCTTGTTAATGAAAACTCCCATGATTGAGAAAGTTCAGCGGCTCTCAAGAGTTGCCACATGAGTAAGGTATTAAAGCTCCAAAGCCATGTGAGTTACAGAGAGGTAATTTTCAATCATGACCATTGCATGGTAACCTGTGGAGTGGATAACCCACCCGTTGTAGATTCCACCTAATTTTCATTCCATTGATTTCAATGGAGCAAAGTCAGGTTCTGTGATGGGAGGGCCATGCATTCTGCCAGGTTACCATCCAGAGAATGAAATTGAAAATGATCTCCCTCATCTTTAGGATAATGCTAATTTTGGAACTATAGCCGTGACATTAATTTGACACAGGAGGATCATAAATAAATGTTGTTCTTTAAAAGCCAGCTCAGAAATCTCTTCAGCATGTACCCCCTCCTCCCTCTTTCCTTCCACAGCAGCTTATGTACTGGCTCCAGGCTTCACATAGAGAGAAGAGAAATCAGGAATTGGCCTTTAGAAAGAAGGGACAAAGTGATAGTAGTAATGTAATCCATAGCAATGAACTTTCAGCAGGAAATCTATAGACCACAATAACAGAGAACACAAACTGAAAGGCTACCCTGAATTGGTCCTTCAATCTTCCCTAATGAATAACACATTTCATTTAACTGTATATTACATTAAAGTCTATAGCCCTCTCATTATTCTCTATGTAAACAATAGCCGCTTAATTGCATCTGTTTAAGTGCACAAACCACCTTATTGTTTAAAATTGTGGCCACTTATATTCCCATTTGTAATGGCCCTCATCAGGAGTACCATACCCCTGTGAAAAGTAAGCAACCATTAAGATTCAGTCTCACTACGCTATTCCAAGCATCCCTATTTCAACTCTTCATTACAGATGTAATTGCTAATCAGATCGGCTACCCTACGTTGAAGTACTCCTTGATGGTTTTAGCTTTCTCATAGTTCCACCCTTCAATTTCTAGAATTAAGTAGTTTAACAATTTCCAGCTTGACATTATTATAAAGGGCAGCTTTGCCAGACTGCTGTGATCTTTTTATTAATGTAACATTGGTAAAATTATAGGAGTTCTTTGGGTATTTTAAGTTTAAATGAAGCCATATTTGGAAAAATTGATGGGTGGCAGACGACGGAATGAGCTCTTCAACATGGTTTATGGTTTGGAGGGTGACATCCTGGCATCTTTTCCGAATAACACTGTCCCAGATTAGACTGGCTGCAATATGTGTTAGCCTATGCTGCATTCTGCAACTCAAACAGCCAGGCAGCTGTGCTAACCTGATTCACATCTCTCTAAAGCAGGTTGACCAACTCTTATGAAGTAAAATAAGTGGCTCTTTGACTGATTTAGCTGGGGTTGGGGGGGTTGTTGGTGAGTGTGACACCAGGGTGGGGAATTTGTGGGAGGGGGTGTGTGATTCTGGATACCCGTAAGAGTGAGTGGGGGGAGGGGGGGTGTTAGCTGGTGGTGTTAAGGCAGCCAAAACTTACAATTTATCTTCTGGAGTCACAACACACAACATGGACACCTTTCCGCTGGCTGATTTATAGACTTGCAGGCCTGCTCAAACTCCCCCTGGTGGCCGATGGCCACTTGTGCACATGTTCACACACACCAGAGAAACATGGGGCAGCAGGATTTTTCGCTGAGTGAGTGGGGCGTGTCCGTGCCTGACCCACTTGAGTGTAAAATGACATGTGACGTTGTCAGGCGAGGGTCCCGACGCCATTGTGCATTCGTGCGCTATTTTGGTTGGCTGGCGTGTGCTAGAGTTGGCAGCGCGCCCGCCGACAATTAACAGGCCTGTTAAGGCCATTAACAATGTAATTAAATGAAACTTTTCACTGCCTGTCCAGCCTTACAGTTGGTGGGCGGGTGAAAAAACCAAGCGGCTTTTGTGTTTTTTGCGAAGCCTCATCCACGGACGGGATGAGGTTTCGATCCACCATTTAAAAAAATGTTTAAATTTCATCCTAATTCCTAACATGTCCCTGCACATGTGACCGAGTCACACGAGGGGACATGTCTTTGAACATTTCAAAAATCTTTATTTTTAACTTTTGAAATCCTTTGTGTCCCGGAGGCAGCGCGGTGCCTCAGGGAGTTTTCCCCTCTGTGCAAACTTGCACCCCTGCCCTCCTCTCCCACAAAGGCAGCGCTGAGCGCTGCAGCACGCCTTTCACTTTAATTGGCCCGCCACCATGAAATCGCAGTCCAGCTCCGATCGCGGGTGGAGGTCGCTTCCCAACCCCTCCCACCCACCCACCAGGGCAAAATTCTGCCCAAGGAGGCAAAGGGCAAGAGGAAACCCCCAGGTTCAGTCACCCACAGGCTGCCCCAGAAATATGGGACAAAGGGCATCGCCTAAGGGATGCGGGGAAGAGAGTCACAACAAGGGACAATCCCTTAAAGTACAGGACACTTGGTCACCCTGCATTAAAGAGGCCAGCTATGGCTGTCCACTTTGGTCCAAACATTATTGACACCTTTGGGTATGTGATTCAGAAACACAAGCGTTATTTTTTGTTAGGCTGTTAGTTTCACGGGCTGCTTCTGGAAAGCGTGGCTTCTCCTATTTCACTTTCCTTCAATTTGTTTGTTTTACTGATCTCTTAATGTGCAACGGATCAACCACATAGTAAACTGTGCTGAGCAGGGGTGAGGGAATGTTCAAGCCCAGAATCAGTACTTATGCAAGCGTGGGTAGTATTGCTTTAACCAAGCCAACACGCAGCTCTTTACGTTCAGATACAGATAAACCCAGGATGTTCTTGCTGTGAAATGATAGCGACATAAAGTGTCAAATTGAGTCATTTTGTCATTAAGTTGAAAGTGGGATGATAGCAATTTTAGTCAATTCAACCTGGTTTAGTTTTGACAGAGGGCTTTGTTCAACCTCTGTGATAATTACCTCCATAGCCTACCATTCCGAATGAGAGTCGCCTCGGCATGTCTAACAATGTAAACGAGTGAACAGGCAATTATCTAATGGCATAAAACAAGGAGTCAGAAAGGACCCGACCAACATATGGTGGAGAAGAGAGCAGGGAGATGAGGTGAAGTAGGATGTGGGGGGTGGGGGGTGGGGGGGGGTGACCTTCAGGGGGAGGTGCAATCTTACAAGTCCACATTGACCACTGGAAGGCTTGTCAGCCAATAATTCAGGAAAATGAGATGAGTAAGTAAGGTCTGAGCAAGATACTTACAGGATTATGCGTGGATATACAGTGCTTATGTAGTAGTCCTATGAGCACTTTTTTTGGCCGGATAAGCCTTTAAGCAAGTTTCCCTTGGCTCAAGAAAGTTAACACTTTTTGAAGGACAGATGGTGCACAGACGTAGGTGACAGTGGTATTTAGAAAAGTAAATAATGATTAAAAAAATAACAGATTAAAACACTTCAACCAATGAGGAGCCAGTCATACATCGATAGATTTGACAACTCAGCCAAAAAACTCGAGGCCACCTGGTGCACTCCCACAGTAGGCTGGGCAGAATTACAGCTGAATGTCCAGAATTAGACTGCGACCTGGAACACCAGGCCCTGACCTTCCCCACCAGTTTCCATGGAGTCTTGCAGCAGAATCGCCATCTGCTCTAAAGAAGAACTTTCCTGTCAAGAGGGCATGGTTAGGGGTCAGAGGCTGTGTTGGAGAGGGTATTGTCAGGAAGAAGAGGAGTCTGAGGCTCTGCCGGAGAGCTGTGGTTGGGAGGAAGAGGTGTCTGAGGCCCTGTCAGAGAGGCATGGTCAGGGAATAAAGGAGTCTGAGGCCCTGTTAGAGAGGACACGGCCAAGGTTAAGAGGAGTCTGAGGCCCTATCGGAGAGGTGTAGTCAGGGAGAAGAGGAGTTTGAGGCCAGGAAATCCCTGATTCCTGGAAGAACAACAGCAGCTGATAAACCTCATGAAACGGGATACATCAGGTACAGCAGAGGCTCAAACCAGGCTCAGCTTGGGGAGAGGGGGGCGGTGCTGGTTTGCGGGTGGGTGTGGGGGTGGAGGGTGCAAAACTGAGTTGTGGCCTGGGCAACCCCTCCCCCAAGAAATCCTTTCAAAGATAATTGTTTTAACTCTTGCAGTATGTTTCCGGAGGGGATCCTTGGCAATCACCAGTTGTGGCATTCTCCACTAGAACAACCACCCTCTCCTGCAGACAATACCCGACAAACAGCCTTAGCACCAGAGGCCTACTGCTTTAAAAGTGGGTGCCCTGTAACCTCTGGAAGGGATTGGTACTGGGGTCACCAGCTGGTCCATCCCAACGTGTGGATTTTCAGGGCCAAGAAACGTCCTTAGTTGGAGTGACCCAAAACAAGCCAAAGTTAGAATTAATAAAGCAAAGTGAACTCAGTTGTTTCCATATTGTCAAAGGGATCAGTTATCCCAACAGAACATTCAAGAGCAGGGCTTATACTATTGTTATTTTAAAAATTATTCAACCCTCTTTCAGTCTCACCATTCTATGAAAGCTTGTCCTCTTGCCTCTGTCAACATAGGGTTTGCAGCCGCTCCTGCCTCAAAGTGTGCAGCAATGGTTCAGATTGAGGGCTGATTTTCCTTCCCTTTCCATGGGAGATGATTTCCCCGTGGATCTCTCCCTGGCCCAGAACTTAGGGCATAGATTCCTATGACAGTTCCTCCACTTGTCCAGCGTAACTTTAATGATAGGGCCATGGAAGATTGGGAGCATTCCCATATAAATTCAAGCCGCTTATATACTTGTGTAGGCACAGACTGAGATGTCTTATTGCACCTGATGTTGGATGTTGGATGACAGTTTGAACAGCACAATCTATCTGTTCTCAACAACATGTTTTATGCACTGGAAAAATAAAAGTTCAATTGAAAGGAATGATTTCTTTCTTTGTGTTCCTATCCATTTTGAAAGGTAAGACAATGAAACTCACTCCTGGACAGCACAGCTTGGGTTTCCTGATTTGTACAACTGTAACTTGGGCCGACCTGGTCATAAAACTGGGTTAGTGGACGTCCATTTACACCAGAGCTCCACCCAGTTTTGGACTCCCGGCAGGTTTTGCCAATTTGTGCCCTGTTTCAACTCGCTCGTTTAAAATAGGCAACCCACAGTTCAGCAACTGGCAGAAGGTGAGAGAGAGATTAAAATCTGCAGCATCAATGCTTATGGCATCAGTTCCCAACTTATTATAACTCATTTTGGGAGGAATTTAACTTTGTCCTTCCCAGCTGTTTTATTGCTGTGAAGCTGTCATTTCCACCCTCTGCGCTGTCATTTCACACAGAATACTATAGGAATTTAACTCTACTTTTGCTATTTTTGATGGAAGGGAAAGAAAGGGAGGAGCAATTGAGGTATGTCAGCCCAGTCAAGCATTACTGCAAGTATGAGCGCTTTTCATCCATCTTTGAATAGACAAGGAAATGCATGTGGCCTGATGTCCAGGATCATGGCATTTAATACTTGCAACTAGGGTTTTATTGTTAAGAGCAGAGGAGATTGAGGGGGGACATGATTGAGGTGTATAAAATTGAGGGGCATAGATAGGGTAGACAGGAAGGAACTTTTCCCCTTGTTGGGGGGATCATTAACCAGGGGGCATAGATTTAAGGTAAGAGGAGGTTTAGAGGGGATGTGAGGAAGAATCTGGGACTCACTGCCTGAACGGGTGGTAGAGGCAGAAACCCTCATAACATTTAAGAAGTATTTGGATGTGCACTTGCGCTGCCATGGGATACAAGGCTATGGGTCTAGTGCTGGAAAATGAGATTAGAATAGTTAGGTACTTGTTTGACCGGCACAGATTCGATGGGCCGAAGGGCCTTTTTCTGTGCTGTAGACCTCTATGACTCTATGACTCTATATGGCACTCATCCACTTGCACCCCCACACCAGTGGGAGTGGCGCATGTATTTGCAAATGTCAAAGGAGCAGTGCCTATGGAGACCAAGCCAAGGAAAATCCTTCACTGAGTTATGTCATAAGCTGCCATCAAATCTAATGCCATGGTGACCAGCTTCTATGTTGCAATTGGAGGCCCCTGAACCTGAGACGGTCCAAGATTTCAAGATGGACCTGCTGCATACTGCACCTCTCGCACTGATGCCTGGGCAGCCTGATCCTGTGTTATTTCTTCCACCTGCAGGCATTGGAGGATGCCAGTGGGAAGGCATGAATGTGCTGCTATCCCAAAGGATCGTAGTATTATCCAAACCAAGTGGAGGTGCCTCTAGCCCACAATGTCTTCACCTTCATGTCTCATCAATGTCTGCCCCGACTGGCTGGTGCAATGTGTGTCTCTCAGTGCGGACGCTCACTTTCTCAGTCCCCTGGGGTGGATAGATCTGAACTGATGTTTGGAAAAGACAGAACAGGTGACAGGATAGGCTGTGAAGAGCAGATGGAATGGGGTGTGTGCCTTCTTCCTCTGGTGCATCTACAGAAGGAACAGTGTTAGAATGGTTTTCGGCAGGTGCAGCAAAATACAATTTCAGTAGGAGTGAGATGAGGGTTACAGGACATGGTTCACCAGCAGTTACTGGCGGGTGATGGGTGAGGAGGCAAACTAAGCAGAGCATCATCATGAGCCCACAGTTACCACATACGCTTCCACTTCCCCATCTCCCAGCTCCCCTCTCCAGCAGTGAACCACGTCCCCCTCAAAGGGAGAGAGACAAGAGCTTGGTGGTTCGGGCATTCTCTCCAGAGTTCTCTCCCAGTTGCTCTGGGTTGCTTTGTCTCTGAAAAAGGACAACATCACTGTTGGTTTCTGTGACACAAAATCAAAAAGCCTGAAGTCCATAATGGTGTTAATGATATCGCAGCAACAGGCAGTTACATGCTATAGCAATGAGGGCATGTTGTGGTATGAGTGAAGGAGCACTTACAGGTGAACCTTGGTTGTGTGAAGGGCACTGCAGTACCACACGGGCATTGATGAAAAGTAATTCAAACACTTTAACACAATGTGAGAGGATAGTCATTTCAAATCCCGGAAGGGAAAGACAGTAAAACTTGGGAATTGACTGGTCCAAACTGGTCTTGTAAACCTTAAATAGGAACTCCAGTTCTGACCATTTCCAACTTTTACTGGTTTTTCCTTCTGGGCTGGGAGACACGCTTCAGACACTGAATTCTAGGTAAGCATGGCTGTCTCCTCGCACTTCATCAGATCTTGTAAAGTTATTAAACTATTGTGCTGTCGATATGGTGTTCATGTTTCATCCCCTAGCTGTTTCCCTCCACCACCACTAGACAGCTTTCCACAGGGGCCTGTATTGCTCAGTGCAAAACACAGCCTCATTTTTCCATTCAGCCATTGTATACCAGCACGTCCACATCCTCTGGCCCTTTGAGCTGATCCAAGGCAAATGTCAGTGCTCCAGGAAGACTATGAGGACCACCCCCCCCCCCCCCCCCACCCAACCCCCACCCCCACACCGCCACCCCCCCCCCCCCCCCCCCACCCCCACCCCCAAGTATACTTGGCCACAGCTTTGTTCCTTTATTTTTCAGGAGTTTAAAAGTACTGAGGGTGCCTCAAGATGGAGGCTCACTCTCTCTTCCTTACCTGCAATGGCAGGCTACTGGAGGGCCTCCTATTGGCCGGCCAGCTTCAACTGCCCACCCATCATCCACAACTGGACGGCGAATGCAACTGCTGGCCACTAATTGGCCAATCCAGGCAAATTCAATGCCAGGTTGCTACTCCAATACAGCGCAGGGTTCAGACCCACCGTTGACCATGATATTAAAACACAAAATCCTGCCTATGCTGTTACGTGGGTGTAATTTGTTTTCCATCCTAATTCAACTGGGATCTTACAACCTAGGTCAATGTGTCAAATACGAATCTTTAAATAATAAATATCGGTCCATATTTAATGTAAAATGTCTATTCAAGAACATACAATTATGGACAAGTATAGACTCTCGGCAGACAAGAACAGTAAGAAGGTGATGGATGTTAGAAAAAAAATCATAATGGAAGTCAGAGCCAAATGTCATTGTTCTCTCCAAGGACTGAAGTAATTCCCACAGCAATATGACTCAAGCCCATTACATTTGGCAGGCTGGTCTCATTGTGTGTGATTAACCTTTCCCAGATCTACATGATCTTATAAATCTGTTCACTATGGGTCACATTGTGCCATGTACAATTTTACAGTTCTTTCCCTTGAATTTTCTGCATTCCAGGCAGTTAACTCATGATAACTCTCCTCCTGGACCTTGTCTAGCTGACTATTGTTCAGCATAAACAGAGCTTGGGTAGATTATTCTAGCAAGGGAGCTGAGCTAATATCGATATATCCCCTTGCTAGCAGCCCCCATTAAATAATGATCAGGAGCAGGAACTAATCTCTCCCTTGTGACTTGTAATCATCTTGAACGTCCTAGTTAAGACCAGTTAACTCACCGTAGATCAGAGATCAAACCTGATCTGTTCAGAAAGTACATTAAGTAACGTACTTACCAACTGAGGCATCAAGGAATTCAACAGCAGTCTCTCATTCAGTTGATGAATTTGGAGATTGGAAGTTGCACAATTTATTTTCCTGCAGTTCCAGTTCCAGGGCTAGATGGAGAGAGTCTTCTGATGTGTCTGAAATCCAAGCTACCATTTTATGCCCAAAATGGTTAAGCTGCGAAACCAGTCACACTGGAAATACTACAAGGTGCCACTCAGACCATCTACAAACAATATATAGAAGAAAGAAGCACCATTAAAAAATAGAGCGTGTCTACACTGATTTTGTGGAATAGGCAGTGGTTCTTAGTCTCTGGTCACTAGATAATTACATGGCCTGGAAATTCCTTGTGGGTCACCATGTTGCCAGGTGCTTAACCTGATGGGATTGCTACCCTCCAGTCTGCTATGATAGTGACCCCCTCCTGAGTTCCAGGGACAGATCCATTGGCCTAAGAAGAGTAGATGCCTGTGGTCTCTGAATTTCCACCCCAAGGAGGGTGGTGTCAGGAATTTTCCAGTGGGAGGGAGTGGGATTATATGGCCAAACTGCACAAAGAACATTCTTGTTCTCCCTGAGTTGTTGCTTGGTTTAATTGGCTCTTTTCTATGATTGATGAGCATTCAAAAATGTCATTGTGAACACCACTTATGCCAACAAACATAATTAATAGCATTAGTGTAATATATACTTATACTTCCAAGTGGCCCTTGACCAAAATAGGTAACAATGGGATCCATAGAGCCACCTGTAGGCTGGACTGTGCTAGCCTGCTGACCTTTTGCTTGGTTGTGTTTGGTAGAATCATAGAGTAGTATAAGGTTATCTGGCATTGCAAGGGTTAATGCGGGAGTGGGAAACAGTGTCACCCAAGTGTCATGTGTAGAGACCCATGACTCAAGACTAGATTCAGTTGTGGACTGTCAGGGACCTGTGTAGAAGCAAGCACAGAGATACCCTGTATATATGTATATCGTTAAGTATTATAGATAAACATTTAATGTTCTACCATACAAGACTCAGAACCTCTTCATGAGACCTACTGAACATACAACATATAACACATGGAACTACAGAAGAGGCATAGCAAAGGGGAAGGCTATTCAGCCCATCATGTCTGTGCTGGCTCACGGCAAGAACAACTTAGCTAGTCCCACTTGCTCATTTTTTCCCCCGAGCCCTGCATTTTTTTTCTCTCTTCAGGTAATTACCCGGTTCCCTGTTGAAAGCCCTGACTGAATCTGCATCCAGGCAGCGCTTTCCAGATCCTAACCACTTGTTGCATAGACGGGTTTTTCCTCATGTAGCTTTTGCTTTTTCCGCCAATCACCTTAAGCAGTGCCCTCCAGTTCGCAACTCTTCTGCCAATGGGGAACCGCTTGTCCCTATCTCCTCTGCTCACCCTGCTCATGGTTTTGACCCCCACTATCAAATCTCCTCTCAACCTCCTCTTCTCTAAGCAGAACAGCCCCAGCTTCTCCAGACTGGGTTGTAACTGAAGCCTCTTCTGAAACATTCTCATGCATCTTTTCTGGACCCCCTCTAGTGCCTCCCATCCTCCTGGTAGGAGGGGAACAATGTGATGGGAGAAACTAAGACAGGGAAGAGTTGCACATGCACAGAACCAAAATCACTGGTCCCCAGGGGATTTCTGATACTGTACCAACAACAAAGCTTACACCATAACATGCCAATACTTATTCCAAGGAACATTAGTTCAACCAAATTTAGAGCTAAGGAGAAATGAAATACAGGTGTATTGAAGCCTGTGACTTGCTAACTCTATTTTAAGGATTTAATAAAAATCTCTATTAGGTTTTTATGTACAGACAATGGTAAGTCTACAGTAATAAATAATGTACCTTGAAAATGACCTTCAATTTGCAGAAACCCATCTGATTGCACTCTGCTGACAACAATCACATTTAATTACTAGACTGTGCAATTGTGAGTTGCTAAGGTTTGAGTGAGACCTCATTCTTGTTGAAATCCTAATTTATAAAATTTATTAGGGATAGAAGAGAAGTTCCTAGGGGAAATTTATTTCTCACACTGCCACACTCAGTGGGCAGATTCTCACTGTATTTGTCCAGGAAAATTCCAGGCCTTAAATTCTTGAGGACACCAGTCTCCTCGGGGTCATTGCGACGGAAAGCATAGAAAATTGGTGGCAGTATTTTACATCCTCTTTGGAACTGTTAAAGATTCTCATTTATGAGATCACACATTTACCAAAAATTTTAAAGCATCACTGCCTGCAATATATTCATCTGTTAGTACTCAATGGAGGAACATTCTGCTCACTCTTCTCAGAACTTTTAAACTGCTTAATTAAGACTTATACACAATATGTCCAAAAGCAATTAACATATTAATAACATGTAGCAATTGTGTTATAGGTTCTGCTTTACTCTGTCACCATGAGTTGTATAAGCATCATTTAACTAAAAGTTGTTGTTTATTTCACAGTTATGGTTTTTACTGTAGGAAAGATGACATCAATTCACGTTCAAACAATTTTTGAAATCTTTTTCAGGCAAATTAATTTTGCCATTTAGGCAGAGGATGAGGTTAGTGTTGATTGGTGGAGCAATAGTGTGGATGATTGGTGCTGTCAGTGATTGGTGCAGTGGTGGAGTCGGTGACTGGTGGATCGGATGATTGGTTGAGTCAGTGATTGGTGAAGTCAGTGATTGGTGGAGCCAGCGATTTGTGGAATGGTGTTGTCAGTGATTGGTGGAGTGGTGGAGTCAATGATTGGTGAAGTCAATGATTGGTGAAGTCAGTGATTGGCGGGTAGAGTGAATGATTGCTGGAGTCAGTGATTGGTGGAGTGGTGTTGTCAGTGATTGGTGGAGTGGTGTTGTCAGTGATTGGTGGAATCAGTGATTGGTGGAGTGGTTCCAATTACAAATGCTTCTCCAATGATTTCTGTTAAAAAGTGTGCACATCTGGACATGAGCTGATGGCAGAATCAGGTTTAGCAGCAATGGCCTCTTTGGTTAATAGCCTGTCAATGCATGCAGTGATCAATCACACATAAAGACATAAGGAATATAGCGGGGCAACTGACATGTGGACCTGCACCCCAGCAAGATGTTGACATCTTCAGGGAAGAAGAAAATAAGCAAAAATAAAAACCTGTGAGGAATGCCTTGCATATACGGAAATGAAAATTCTACGAATGTAAATGTTATGCAAATAATTAGCCCAGTTGGCTAGAGTGTGATGTGGAATGATGCCAATGGTGCAAGTTCAATCCCCAGACTGGCTGTGGTGGTTCATGGAGGTCTGCCTCCTTGCCTTGCCATTAAGGGTGGGATTTTCTGATCCCGCCCACGACCAGGATTTTCCGGTCCCATCAAATGGACTTTTGGCTGCCTCTCCAAGTTTTCTGGCCCCACCTGTGATGATTCCTGCTATAGGCGGGACTGGGAAATCCGGGCCTATATCCAACCAATTGTCTCTCTCTCTCTCTCTGTCTAATGGAGAGAGATGCCTGTGGCCTTCTGTGGACTTTAGTTAATGACTTCCTTACTCTGATAAAGGCAATTGCTTCATAATTGTGAAAGCATTATTTAATGAATGATTTGACCACATAACTCACAATAAACTTCCAAAGTAGCCTGAGACATGGGTCATGAGTTAAAGACTCTTCAGATTTAAATAGTTCTTTGTGCTACTTATTCTGTTTATAGCATCGAACTGTAAGGAAGCATTGATGTTTTCAACCATACAATTAGCCTTTTAAATATACAAATAGATATAAATATATTTGGCCAGTTCCCGGGAGACAGAGTGGTTCATTTGATGGGCTTGGTAAATCAAGTGGTTGTTGGGGAACATTACTTAATTTGCACAGCAAAGGTCTATAGTGCAGGGCACCACCAGGACTGAAAAGAGGAGCAAGACAAGACATGCCAAGTGGTAGTGGTTTGGTTTTAAAAGAATGTGAAGGATAGAAAGAAAAGAGATTAATGGAGGGAAGGAATTCCATCATAGCTGAGCTGAATTGAGTTCACATCCAATATCTAGACACAAAATTTCCAGCAATGGTTACTGGAAAGCATCTTTTTAACCCCCTCTCCCTGCCTCCTCCACCATCTTTATCTTGTTTCTCTCCATTTCCCCTTGAGTTTCTGCTGTCCATGAGATCCAGCTCCTGCTCCCTTGCCCTTATTCCCACTAAACTGCAGACCACCCAACTTTCTTTCTTGACCCCACGTTAGCCAATATTATCAAATGATTCTTTCACTTTAGGTACTGTCGCCCTCTCTTTCAAATCTGCAAATTTTCACCTCTCCTCAAAAAATAAACCCTTGACCCCTCTGCCCTTGCAAACTATCACCCCATCTCCAACTTCCCTTTCTTGTCCTTTCCCGTCCAAAGTCCATGAATGTGCTGTCAAATCCATGCTCAACTTTCCTGGAACTCCCTGTTTGAATCTCTCTGAACAGGTTTCCATTCCTGCCACAGTACCGAAATGGCTCTTTGCAAATCACAAATGATGTCCCATGTGACCGTGACAAAGGTAAACTATCCATGCTCATACTTCTCGAGCTGTCTGCAGCCTTTGACATGTTCAACCATGCCATCTTCTGCAGTGTCTCTCCACCATCATCCAGGTGGATGGGATGGCACACACCTTGGTTCCATTCTTATCTATCTAATCATAGCTTGGGAATCAACTGCATATGGTTTCTCCTCCTGCTCCGGCACTGTTATCTCTCGAGTTCCCCAAGGGTCTATTATTGATCCCCCCCCCCCCCCCCCCCACCCCCCCAACCCCTCCTCCCCCCACTCCTATTTCTCATCTTAAAGCTGCCCTCAGTGACATCATCAGAATACATGTCAGTTTTAACATGTACGTTGATAACACCCAGCTTTTCCACAGCAACACCTCTCTCAACCCCTCCTCTGTCTCTAAATTGTCAGACTCCTTCTCTGACATCCTGTAATGGGGGAGCAGAGATTTCCTACAACTAAATATTGGGAAGACTGCAGCCATGGTCTTTGGTCCCCTCCACAAATTCTGTTCCTTGGCCACCAATCAATCCTTCTCCCTGGCAACTGCCTGAGGATGAACCAAAATGTTCACAACTCAATGCCATATTTGACCCTAGGACGAATTTCTGACCGCACCACAATTCCCCCCTCCCTGCCCCAGCTGCTATCTCTACCCCTCTCTTTCATTCTGCAGGACGTCTGCCTCCCCGGGAGTTTCAGCAGATGTCAGGGCCGGGGTATCTGGGTGAACAGAGTAAGCGACAGGGTATCTCCTTAATTAATCTAATTTAGGATTGGGAAATAAACAGCAGGAGGTGAATTTGAGTTGGTGAATTCAATATTAAATCAGATGCAGAAAGAGAAATAGAGTTAGGGAAGGAAAGATTAGATAAAGAGAGAAAGGAAAAAGAGACAGAAAGGAAAAACAAGTAAAATTTTAAAAAGTATTTATTATATTATATGATCTCTCTGAAAAATACAGATCTTTAAGGAATGAGACACCACATTTGTCCTAAATATTTTTCAGTGCCAGAGAGATAGATTGAAAGTGGGTGCTTATGACGTTATTAAAAGGGGGTTTAAGCTTATAGTAACAAGACTTAACTTGCTATATTGAATTGAATGAGCAAATTGTAGAATAAAACAGTGCAGAAGGAGGCCATTCGGCTCATTAACTCTGTGCTGGCTCTTTCCAAGAACAAGCCATTCAGTCCAATACCCTCACTCTTTCCCCATATCCAATCCACTCATTCCCACTCCCTCACTCTTTCCCCATATCTAATACACTCAGTCCAACTCCCTCATTCTTTCCCAATATCCATTCCACTCAGTCCAACTCCCTCGCTCTTTCAGGATATGTAATCCACTCATTCCCACTCCCTCGCTCTTTCCCCATATCTAATCCACATAGTCCAACACTCTTGCTCATTCCCCATATCCAATTCACTAGTCCAACACCCTCATTCCTTCCGCTTATCCAGTTCACTCAGTCCCACTCCCTCACTCTTTCTGCATATCCAAACCATTCAGTCCCAATCCCTCACTCTTTCCCCATGTCCAATCCACACTGTCCCACTCCCTCTCTATTTCCCCATATCCAATCCACGCAGTCTCACCCCCTCACTCTTTCCCCATGTCCAATCCACTCAGTCCCTCTCACTCGCACTTTCCGCATATCTATTCCATTCAGTCTCAATCCATCACCCTTTCCCCAAATCCAATCCACTCAGTCCTGCTCTCTAACCCTTTCCCCATATCCAACCACTCAGTCCCACTCCCTCACAATTGCCCCACAACAAAACCACTCAGTCCCACTCGCTCACTCTCTCTCCATATCCAACCCACTCAATCCCAATCCCTCACACTTTCCCCATATCCAATACACTCAGTCCCAATCCCTTACACTTTCCCCATATCCAATCCACTCAGTCCCACTCCCTCACTCTTTCCCCATATCCAATCCACTCAGTCCCACTCCCTCACTCTTTCCCCATATCCAATACACTCAGTCCCAATCCCTTACACTTTCCCCATATCCAATCCACTCAGTCCCACTCCCTCACTCTTTCCCCATACCCAATCCACTCAGTCCCACTCCCTCACTCTTTCTCCATATCCAATCCACTCAGTCCTGCTCCCTCACCCTTTCCCTATATCCAATCCAAGCAGTCCCACACCCTCATTCTTTTCCCATATCCAATCCACTCAGTCCAATACCATCCCTATGTCCCCATATCCAATCCACACCGTGCCACTCCCTCACTCATTGCGCATATCCATTCCAATCAGTCCCACTCCCTCACTCTTTCCCCATATCCAATCCACTCTGTCCCACTCCCTCACTCTTTCCCCATATCCAATCCATTCAGTCCCACTCCCTCTCTCTTTCCCGATATATAATCCACTTGATCCCACTCCCTCGCTCTCTACCCATATCAAGTCCACTCATTCCCACTCCCTCACTCTATCCCCATATCTAATCCACTCAGTCCAACACCCTCACACTTTCCCCATATCCAATTCACTCAGTCCAACACCCTCGCTCTTTCCCCATATCCAATTCACTAGTCCAAAACCCTCACTCTTTCCCCTTATCCTGTTCACTCAGTCCCACTCCCTCACTCTTTCTGCATATTCAGTCCACTCAGTCCAACACCCTCACTCTTTCCCCATATCCAATCCACTCAGTCCCACTCCCTCACTCTTTCTCCATATCCAATCCACTCAATCCTGCTCCCTCACCCTTTCCCTATATCCAATCCAAGCAGTCCCACACCCTCATTCTTTTCCCATATCCAATCCACTCAGTCCAATACCCTCCCTATGTCCCCATATCCAATCCACACCGTGCCACTCCCTCACTCATTGCGCATCTCCAATCCACTCAGTCCCACTCTCTCACTCTCTCCCCATATCCAATCCACTCAGTCCCACTCTCTCACTCTCTCCCCATATCCAATCCACTCAGTCCCACTCCCTCACTCTTTCTCCATATCCAATCCACTCAATCCTGCTCCCTCACCCTTTCCCTATATCCAATCCAAGCAGTCCCACACCCTCATTCTTTTCCCATATCCAATCCACTCAGTCCAATACCCTCCCTATGTCCCCATATCCAATCCACACCATGCCACTCCCTCACTCATTGCGCATATCCATTCCACTCATTCCCAATCCCTCACTCTTTCCCCATGTCCAGTTCACCTAGTTATACTCCCTCACTCTTTCCCCATATCCAATCCATTCAGTCCCACTCCCTCTCTCTTTCCCGATATATAATCCACTTGATCCCACTCCCTCGCTCTCTACCCATATCAAGTCCACTCATTCCCACTCCCTCACTCTATCCCCATATCCAATTCACTAGTCCAACACCCTCACTCTTTCCCCTTTGCCAGTTCACTCAGTCCCACTCCCTCGCTCTTTCCCCATGTCCAATCCCCTCAGTCCCACTCCCTCACTCTTTCTGCATATCCAGTCCACTCAGTCCAACACCCTCACTCTTTCCCCGTATCCAGTCCACTCAGTCCCACTCCCTCACTCTTTCCCCATATCCAATCCACTCAGTCCCAGTCCCTCGCTCTTTCCCCATATCCAATCCCCTCAGTCCTACTCCCTCACTCTTACCCCATATCCAATCCAATCAGTCCCACTCCCTCACTCTGTCTCCATATCCAATCCACTCATTCCCACTCCCTCACTCTTTCCCCATATCCAATCCACTCAGTCCAACACCCTCACCCTTTCCCCATATCCAATCCACCTAGTTATACTCCCTCGCTCTTTCCCCATAACTAATCCATTCCGTCCCACTCCCTCTCTCTTTCCCGATATATAATCCACTCAATCCCACTCCCTCGCTCTCTACCCATATCAAGTCCACTCAGTCCAACACCCTCGCTCTTTCCCCATATCCAATTCACTAGTCCAAAACCCTCACTCTTTCCCCTTATCCTGTTCACTCAGTCCCACTCCCTCGCTCTTTCTGCATATTCAGTCCACTCAGTCCAACACCCTCACTCTTTCCCCATATCCAATCCACTCAGTCCCACTCCCTCTTTATTTCCCCATATCCAATCCACTCAGTCCTACTCCCTCACTCTTTCTCCAGATCCAATCCACTCAGTCCCACTCCCTCACTCTTTCCCCTATCCAATCCACTCAGTCCCACTCCCTCACTCTTTCCCCATATCCAATCCACTCTGTCCCACTCCCTCACTCTTTCCCCATATCCAATCCACTCAGTCCCACTCCCTCACTCTTTCCCCATATCCAATCCACTCTGTCCAACAGCTTCACTGGTTCCCCATATCAAATCCACTCAGTCCAACATCCTCAATCTTTCCCCATATCCAATCCACGCAGTCCCTCTCACTCGCTCTTTCCGCATATCTAATCCACTCAGTCTCAATCCATCACCCTTTCCCCCTATCCAATCCACTCAGTCCCACACACTGACTTTTCCCAAAATCCAATCCGCTCAGTCCCACTCTCTCACTCTTTCTGCATATCCAGTCCACTCATTTCAACACCCTCACTCTTTCACCATATCCAATCCAATCATTCCCACTCCCTCACTCTTTCCCCATATCCAATCCACATAGTCCAACACCCTTGCTCATTCCCCATATCCAATTCACTAGACCAACACCCTCATTCCTTCCGCTTATCCAATTCACTCAGTCCCACTCCCTCACTCTTTCTGCATATCCAGTCCAATCAGTCCAACACCCTCACTCTTTCCCCATATCCAATCCACATAGTCCAACACCCTTGCTCATTCCCCATATCCAATTCACTAGACCAACACCCTCATTCCTTCCGCTTATCCAATTCACTCAGTCCCACTCCCTCACTCTTTCCCCATATCCAATCCACATAGTCCAACACCCTTGCTCATTCCCCATATCCAATTCACTAGACCAACACCCTCATTCCTTCCGCTTATCCAATCCACTCAGTCCCAATCTCTCGCTCTTTCCCCATGTCCAAACCATTCAGTCCCACTCCCTCACTCTTTCCCCATATCCAATCCACGCAGTCCCACTCCCTCACTCTTGCCCCATAACAAAACCACTCAGCCCCACTCGCCCACTCTCTCCCCATATCCAATCCATTCGGTCCCAGACCCTCACTCATTCCCCATATCCAATTAACTCAGTCCAACACCATCACTCTTTCCCCATATCCAATCCACTCAGTCCAACACCCTTACTCTTTTCCCAAACCCATTCCAATCGTCCCACTCCCTTACACTTTCCTCATATCCAATCCACTCAGTCCCACTCACTCGCTCTTTCCTCATATCCCATCTACTCAGACCCAATCCCTCCCTCTTTCCCCATATCCAATTCACTCTGTCCCACTCCCTCACTCTTTCCCCATATCCAATCCATTCAGTCCCACTTCCTCTCTCTTTCCCGATATATAATCCACTCAATCCCACTCCCTCGCTCTCTACCCATATCTAGTCCACTCATTCCCACTCCCTCACTCTATTCCCATATCTAATCCACTCAGTCCAACACCCTCACCCTTTCCCCATATCCAATCCACTCAGTCCAACACCCTCGCTCTTTCCCCATATCCAATTCACTAGTCCAAAACCCTCACTCTTTCCCCTTATCCTGTTCACTCAGTCCCACTCCCTCACTCTTTCTGCATATTCAGTCCACTCAGTCCAACACCCTCACTCTTTCCCCATATCCAATCCACTCAGTCCCACTCCCTCTTTATTTCCCCATATCCAATCCACTCAGTCCCACTCCCTCTCTATTTCCCCATATCCAATCCAATCAGTCCTACTCCCTCACTCTTTCTCCAGATCCAATCCACTCAGTCCTACTCCCTCACTCTTTCCCCTATCCAATCCAATCAGTCCCACTCCCTCACTCTTTCCCCATATCCAATCCAATCAGTCCCACTCCCTCACTCTTTCCCCATATCCAATCCAATCAGTCCCACTCCCTCACTCTTTCCCCATATCCAATCCACTCAGTCCCACTCCCTCACTCTTTCCCCATATCCAATCCACTCTGTCCAACAGCCTCACTGGTTCCCCATATCAAATCCACTCAGTCCAACATCCTCAATCTTTCCCCATATCCAATCCACGCAGTCCCTCTCACTCGCTCTTTCCGCATATCTAATCCACTCAGTCTCAATCCATCACCCTTTCCCCCTATCCAATCCACTCAGTCCCACACACTGACTTTTCCCAAAATCCAATCCGCTCAGTCCCACTCTCTCACTCTTTCTGCATATCCAGTCCACTCAGTTCAACACCCTCACTCTTTCACCATATCCAATCCAATCATTCCCACTCCCTCACTCTTTCCCCATATCTAATGCACATAGTCCAACACCCTTGCTCATTCCCCATATCCAATTCACTAGACCAACACCCTCATTCCTTCCGCTTATCCAATTCACTCAGTCCCACTCCCTCACTCTTTCTGCATATCCAATCCACTCAGTCCAACACCCTCACTCTTTCCCCATATCCAATCCACTCAGTCCCAATCTCTCGCTCTTTCCCCATGTCCAAACCATTCAGTCCCACTCCCTCACTCTTTCCCCATATCCAATCCACGCAGTCCCACTCCCTCACTCTTGCCCCATAACAAAACCACTCAGCCCCACTCGCCCACTCTCTCCCCATATCCAATCCATTCGGTCCCAGACCCTCACTCATTCCCCATATCCAATTAACTCAGTCCAACACCATCACGCTTTCCCCATATCCAATCCACTCAGTCCAACACCCTTACTCTTTTCCCAAACCCATTCCAATCGTCCCACTCCCTTACACTTTCCTCATATCCAATCCACTCAGTCCCAATCACTCGCTCTTTCCTCATATCCCATCTACTCAGACCCAATCCCTCCCTCTTTCCCCATATCCAATTCACTCTGTCCCACTCGCTCGCTGTTTCCCCATATCCAATCTATTCAGTCCAACTCCCTCACTCTTTCCCTGTATCAAATCCACTCAGTCCCACTCCTTCATGCTTTCCCCATATACAATCCACTCAGTCATCCTCCCTCGCTCTTTCCCCAAATCCAATGCATTCAGTCCCACTCCCTCCCTCTTTCCCGATATCTAATCCACTCAGTCCCACTCCCTCCCTCTTTCCCCATATCCAATCCACTCTGTCCAACAGCCTCACTCGTTCCCCATATCAAATCCACTCAGTGCAACATCCTCAATCTTTCCCCATGTCCAATCCACGCAGTCCCTCTCACTCGCTCTATCCGCATATCTAATCCACTCAGTCTCAATCCATCACCCTTTCCTCCTATTCAATCCACTCAGTCCCACACACTGACTTTTCCCAAAATCCAATCCACTCAGTCCCACTCTCTCACTCTTGCCCCATATCTAATCCACATAGTCCAACACCCTTGCTCATTCCCCATATCCAATTCACTAGTCTAACACCCTCATTCCTTCCCCTTATCCAATTCACTCAGTCCCACTCCCTCGTTCTTTCCCCATGTCCAATCCACTCAGTCCCACTCCCTCACTCCTGCCCCATAACAAAACCACTCAGCCCAACTCGCCCACTCTCTCCCCATATCCAATCCATTCGGTCCCAGACCCTCACTCATTCCCCATATCCAATTAACTCAGTCCATCACCATCACTCTTTCCCCATATCCAATCCACTCAGTCCAACACCCTCACTCTTTTCCCATATCCAATTCACTCTGTCCCACTCGCTCGCTGTTTCCCCATATCCAATCCATTCAGTCCAACACCCTCGCTCTTTCCCCATATCAAATCCACTCAGTCCCACTCCCTCACTTTTTACCCAAATCCAATCCACTCAGTCCCACTCCCTCACTCTATCGCCATATCCAATCCACTCTGTCCCACTCCCTCGCTCATTCCCCATATCCAATCCATTCAGTCCCACTCCCTCACTCTTTCCCCATATCCATTCCACTCAGTCCCACTCCATCGCTCTTTCCTCATATCTAATTCACTCAGTCCCACTCCCTCACCCTTTCCCCATATCCAATTGACTAGTCCAACACCCTCACCCTTTCCCGATATCCAATCCACTCTGTCCCAATCCCTCTTTCCCCATATCCAATCCACTCAGTCCCACTCCCTCGATCTTTCTGCATATCAGATCCACTCAGTCCCAATCTCTCACACTTTACCCATATCCAATGTGCTCAGTCCCACACCCTCACTCTTTCCCCATATCCAATCCAGTCAGGCCCAATCCCTTCGTCTTTCCCCATGTCCAATCCACTCAGTCCCACTGCCTCACTCGTTCCCCATATCCAATTCACTCAGTCCAACATCTTCACTCTTTCCCCATGTCCAGTCCACTCAGTCCCTCTCACTCGCTCTTTCCCCATATCCAATCCACTCAGTCTCACACCCTCACTCTTTCTCCATATCCAAACCACTCAGTCCCACTCCCTCACTCTTTTCCCATATCCAGTCCACTCAATCCCACTCCCTCGCTTTTTCCTCATAGCCAATCGACTCAGTCCCACTCCCTCAATTTTTCCCCATGTCCAATCCACGCAGTCCCAATCCCTCACACTTTCCCTATATCCAATCCACTCAGTCCCACTCCCTCTCTTTTCCCATATTCAATCCACTCAATCCAACACCCTCACTCTTTCCCCATATCCAATGCACTCAGTCCCACTCCGTCCCTCTTTCACCATGTCCAATCCACTCTGTCCCACTCCCTCGCTCTTTCCTCACAGCCAATCCACTCAGTCCCAATCCCTCACACTTTCCCTATATCCAATTACTCAGTCCCACTCCCTCACTTTTTCCCATATCCAATCCACTCAGTCCCACTCCCTCGTTCTTTCCCCATATCTAATACACTCAGTCCCACTCCCTCGCTCTTTCCCCATATCCAATCCACTCAGTCCAACACCCTCACCCTTTCCCCATCTCCAATCCACTCAGTCTCACACCCTTGCTTTTTCCCCATATCCAAACCACTCATTCCCACTCCCTCACTCTTTTACCATATCCAATCCACTCAGTCCCACCCCCTCACTCTTTCCCCTTATCCAATTCAGTCGGTCCCACTCGCTCGCTGTTTCCCCATATCCAATCCTTTCAGTCCCACTCCCTCACTCTCTTCCCATAGCCAATCCACTCAATCCCACTCCCTCACATTTTCCCCATATCCAATCCACCCAGTCCCACTTCCTCACACTTTCCCCATATCCAATCCACTCAGTCCCACTCCCTCGCTCTTTCACCATATCCAATCCACTCAGTCCCACTCCCTCACTCTTTCTCCATATCCAATCTAATCAGTCCAGCACCTGCACTCAATCCCTATCTGCAATCCACACAGTCCCACTCCCTCGCTCTTTCCCCATATCCAATCCACAAAGTCCCAATCCCTCGCTCTTTCCCCATGTCCAATCCACTCAGTCCCAATCCCTCACTCTTTCCCCATATCCAATCCATTCAGTCCAACACCTTCACTCTTTCCCCATATCCAATTCACTCAGTCTCGCACCCTCACCCTTTCTCCATATCCAAACCACTCAGTCCCACTCCCTCACACTTTCACCATTTCCAATCCACTCAGTCCCAATCCCTCGCTCATTCCTCATAGCCAATCGGCTCAGACCCACTCCCTCACTCTTTTCCCATGTCCAATCCACTCAATCCCACTCCCTCACATTTTCCCCATATCCAATCCACTCAGTCCCACTTCCTCACACTTTTCCCCATATCCAATCCACTCAGTCCCAATCCCTCGCTCATTCCTCATATCCAATCCACTCAGTCCCAATCCCTCGCTCATTCCTCATATCCAATCCACTCAGTCCCACTCCCTGACTCTTTTCTCATATCCAATCCACTCAGTCCCAATCCCTCCCTCTTTCACCATTTCCAATCCACTCAGTCCCCCTCCCTCACTCTTTTCCCATATCCAATCCACTCAATCCCACTCCCTCCCATTTTCCCCATATCCAATCTATTCAGTCCCACTTCCTCACACTTTCCCCATATCCAATCCACTTACTCCCAATCCCTCGCTCTTTCATCATATTCAATCCACTCAGTCCCAATCCCTCACACTTTCCCCATATCCAATCCACTCAGTCCCACACCCTCTCTTTTCCCATATTCAATCCATTCAATCCAACACCCTCACTCTATCCACATATCCAATCCACCCAGTCCCACTCCCTCGCTCTTTCCCCATATCCAATCCACTCAGTCCCAATCCCTCGCTCTTTCCCCATGTCCAATCCACTCAGTCCCACTCCCTCACTCTTTCCCCTTTTCCAATCCACTCAGTCCCACTCCCTCTCTATTTCCCCATATCCAATCCACTCAGTCCCACTCCCTCACTCTTTCCCCATGTCCCTGTAGTTTTGCCCCTTCAGATATTTATCCAATTCCCCTTTAAAGTTCACTATTCAATTCATATCCACCGCTCCCATTGGACTGTGCATTCCAAATCCTCATCACTAGGTGCGTAAATAGCTTTCACTTCATGTCGCCTCTTCTTCTTTTGCCTACCACCTTAAAACACTGAAAGTTACTTGGCAAGAAAGCAGGTAGATGCAAAGGGCAAGATGCTGTTTTCACAAAGTTAACTGTGGAACAGCCTAACTCGAACAGCAACCTTTGGATATTCACATCTAAGCACACATCTGCTCCTCGCCTGAAATAGCTGGACCATTTATCCAGAAATAACGATAATTGCCATTTGTCCTCTTTGTTACCTTGACAGTAATATTTACCCATTATTCAGAAATAAATAGTAGCCATACGGTTGCTACACTGATTAAAATACCATTTAATTGATTAATACTGCTTCCAATAAAATACATTTGAAGATACACTGTATAAAACAATCTAGACTTTAATAATTTACTATTTACATAAGCCAAAAATAGTAAGTTAGTACATATTTGTTGAAGAGACACTTGTACAATAGAACCTGTGATGATGCACGCCATGGAGAAGCAGCATGGTGCAGACACAGCATCTTAGCTCGGGGTTCCTTATCAAAACAATCAATAGCCCCAGTCCTTGATTCCTATTAGCTGCTGGTGCTGCCTGCGTGAATACTGATTGGTGTTTTTGTGTTGACTTCGCAACAAAAGCTTTAATAGAGTGTGTTGACAGACTGGCAGAGGTCATGATGAGAGATCCATCCAGATGCTGAAGTCACCCTTGAGTTGAGATAATTACTTTTTCTCATTTACTTTTCCATCAGGAAAGGAAACCAATCTTGCAGATGTTCCAGGCCTGCCTGCTAACTTAGAATCCTTCCCAGACACAAACGGGAAAACACATCCACAGAAGTTTGTATTGTGGCTCAGGACAATTCTCTACCAGTTCTCCTTTGATGGGATAGGGTCTGACTTGCCTTTTCAAGATGGCCCATTTTAAGACTACTTGCTTCCCGATTATTAATTTTTTTTTTGAAAATGAAGGAACTATCTCCTGCTTTTCCTTAACTTGGTTATGTGGATTTCTGGTATCCTGAGAATTAGCCAGAGTTCACGGGATTCATTGTCAAAGCAGCTGTTCGCATGTCACTTGTTTCATCTTCTGTAAACATTTAAGTGAGAGACTGAAATAGGACGGTTACTGTATTCAAATACCCTTCATCAATTGGAGCAGCCCAGCTGAAAGAGGTGTCCAAGGTGAACAGTCACGCTCCATTTGAGGCTTGGCTGTGGGAACGAGTGGGTAGAAAGAATGGGACTTGGGGTAAAAAAAACGAACCTCTGTTTAAATATGCCCCATGCTAGAGTCACTCCAAGATATCCGTTTCAAAAGGAACTAGCTGATAGTATGATAAGTTTGTAACATAGGCGCTGGGATCATTGTTCTCGGCTTCTTCAGGAAACTCACTTCCATTTTCAAATCTGCAAGAGAGCAAGTTTCAGTCTGAGAGTCAGTGTATAGCAGCTTGTGACAAGAATAAAAACCACACTAGTATCAGCCACATAATGGAGCCTCCTGACTGTGCTGGGGAACATGTTGCAATCAAACCACAACAGTTATCTCAGGCAAAAGGTACTTCTTTAAGTTAAGGAGTATTCTGTTTCTTTTCTGGTAAAGGCTTTATTATTTCACTCACATAATGACAGTGACTGGACTTTGGAATAATTTATAGTGTGTGAACCATTTTTGGACAATTCTGAGAAATAAGTAAATAAATATGAGTTCCTTTCTTCTTCTGAATTATTTGAAAGTTACCTCCTCCCCCTATATGTTTCAGATCTTCATTCCCCTAATTCGGTCTTGCAAGTTATGAGACAAGCGCAACAGCAATTCAGTAATAGGCCTTCCTCCAATTGCCCCTCCCTCACCCACCCCCAGCGAGAAATGTGCCTGATCATCACTCAGCACCTTCCCACAGTCACATGATCAGAAATGACTCAGTATTGGGAGGGTGGGGGGAGGGGAATGTTGGACGATGGAGTCATTTGACATTCAAGGGCAATGCGTTACAGCTCCAACATTCTGTGCAGTGCAACCCCATCCATTAATCAAGATTTCAAAACGACTTCAATAGTTAAGGTGGCGAGTAGCCAATTATGCTTGTTTACAGCCACTTAAGACCAACTACAGGAGGCTGACTGGGATTTTCCTGTCAGGCTCCTGGTCCCCCAGGCGGCAGGGGACAGTGCAGCTGCCTGGAGGTGACCTCCTGGAAGCAGACCAGGGGATCCATGCTCCAGGCATGCTGAGAGGCCCAGTCTGCCTGCCTGGGTGCAGCAGCAGCAGCTGGAGACCATCCTGTAGAAGGGTAGCCCCCCTCCCCCCTGCCAAACCTCCCCACCATGACTGCCAAATCCATTTTTTACCTGAATTTTGAAAAGGTTGGAGAAACAGCTCTCTATTTTGAAGCACCCTCTCTCTTACGGCCTGCTACTCCCTTCAAGCCAGAAGGTCTCTGACTGGCCCTCCAGCTTTGGGGGTGGGGCTCCCAGCACCCACAGTTGTACATTGAGCCCATCCTCTGGCCATTAATTGGCTGTTGTGAGGAAAATCACATTGAGTGACCGTTTCCCACATGGCGCAGGTTTCTGTCCAACCCACTCCCTCCTTTTGAGCCATGGTGGTGGGTTTCAGAAGCCCACCAGGAGAATCCAGCCCAAGGTTTCACGTGACAGAAATACATGTCAGCAAATCTGTCGCTGATCTCAGCAAATCCCTGCTGACTATACGGGGCACCTGGGAGTCTCTCGACAGGCCAAACGGACCAAACATTTTCTGCCACGTTTGTAACTCGCTCAGTTTTCTTTCTGGTATGGTAAGAAAATCAAGCAGGATGTGCCGATGTCTGCAGCTGAATTGCAGGATCACACCCCTGCCACGCAATGATCCACACTAGCTAGCACTAACTCGTAAATATTACTCTGATATCTCTTTCCCAAGAAATGCAATACGAGTTAAAACTTCTTTTCCACTCAAAATTCCCACATGGTCTGGGGAATATTTATTGTCCAAACAAGCACTGCAAGCTCTGAACAATATTAATAGCAAAATAAGCAAAAAACTGCCCTCTTGTGGAACATGTAGCACTCCCCAATATTAGCATATAAATTGACTGCTTTGAAAATACTTAAATCCATTCTGTTTTATCATAGTTTCTTTACCACACTCCTGAAAACATTGACTCTTGTTGGAACATGGTTCAAGGTGCTGGCTGGTTTCCGGTATCTCATTCACCTTACCAATCTTCACCAGGTATGAACAAGCCTTTAAATTCTTATTTATGTGTGCTGTTCCTTATACAAACATCCTGCTCATTTCTCTCTCTCTGCACTTCCTCACGTACAAAGTTAAATATTCTCAGTTTATTATGTGGACAAACCAAAGGTGAAGGGTCAAGGACCATAGTGCAGGCAACACCAAGGTTCAAAAGAATAACAGAGAATAAATCAGACATGGTGGTTAAATTGCTTTGATTTTGAACTTTAATATCTGTTGAAGGAAGGGAGGACTGAGGGAGGTGAGAAGTTCCAGAGATTTGAGGTTCTGGAGAAGCGTGCTTAAACGTTGCTGTTGGGGGTTGGTTCGCTCGGTGGCGTGAGGGCACTGCAGAATGATGCCAATGGTGCAGGTTTCAGCCCCATATTGGCTGTGGATTTCACGCAGGCCTGCCTCCTTGTCTTCCCTCCACACTCGATGTGAAGTGGTGCTCCTCAAGCTATATGACCTCTTGTCGCTCTGTAATGGAGAGAGATGCCTTCGTGGACCAGTTGCCAATATGTCTTGAGTTTAGACAATGGGAATATAAGTAAATGGAAGTTTGTGCAGATTAGTGTACTGACAGCTGCTGGAAGGAAAAAAGAGAGGCACTGGTGAGCAGCGATAAAGGAAGAGAAGAAAGGTTGCAAGGAGGAGAGGCTGGAGCCTAGGCATGAGGGAGGGACTACCCATCAGACAACCAGATTATTTTGTTATACTCAGTTGAGGAGTGCTAGAGGAAAACTGAGAAGATCTAGCAGCAATAACATAGATTTGAATGGACTTGATCTTTGTTGAAGTTAAGAGTTTTTAAGGGAAAAATTAATATTTGGCACAAAAGAGGAAGCCAGTCTCTTGGAGGTAGCTTTGAAATGAAGCAGCATAAGACATAGGAGCAGGAGTTGTCCATTCAACCCCAACAGTGTACTCCACCATTCAATAAGATTATGGCTGATCTTTTCCCTCAATTCCACCTTCCAGTCCAATCCCCATGTCCTTTAATTCCCCTAGTGCCCAAAATTCTATCATCCTCAGTCTTGAATATACTCAAAGACTGAGCATCCATACATCCCTGGAGTAGAAAATCCTAAAGATTCACAACCCATCGAGTGAAGACATTTCTCCTCATCTCAGTCCTAAATCTGACCCCTCATTCTGAGATTGTGAGCCCATGTTCTAGATTCCCCAGCCAGGGGAAACATCCTCCCAGCATGTACCCTATCAAGCCCCTTAAGAATTTTATGTTTTGATGAGACCACTTCTCATTCCCCTAAACCCCAGAGAATATAAGCACTTTAGGCAATCCTCCATCCCAGGAATCAGCTCACTAAATCTATGTTGTACCCCCTCTAAGTTAAGTATACCCTTCCTTAGATAAGGAGGCCTAGAAGGCACAAAGTGGAACGGAAGTTACTGCCATGGGGGCCCTGGTTTAATGAAAAGATTCAGAATTTGCATTCATATAGCACCTCACTGTTGAACATGTTTCACACACAATGACTTACTCTAAAGTGAAGTCACTGCTGTTTTTACAGATAGTAACATCCCTGGGCAATAATAATCCGTTGGCTAGATTTTTAGTGAGCTGGTTGAGGAAAACATATTGGCCAAACATTGGAAGAGTTCCTTATTCTTCTTAGCATAGTGCGGCGGGATGTTTAACATCTAGTTGACCCACCAGAACAAGCAAACAGGGCCCCGATATAATGCCTCACCCAAAGAGTGCCAAGCCCACCATTACAGACATTATTGCTTCTCTTAAATGTTTCCACATTGACTGCAAAGTGACAGTGAATAAGTGGGGGCCGAAGCAAAAATCGGGTGTATTTAAATAAGGCAGCACAACATGGGGAGTGTCACGTGCCCCTTTTACCCACTCATGCCTGCTGGAATAATGCCCAAAAATGGGCAGGGGGAAGAGGACAATTGGGGCTTCTGTCTCCGCTGTCATTTCATCCTGGCATTTGGCCTGGTTCCAGGGGCTGAGCAGATGCATTGAACAGATTCGCTTATTCTCACCAGTGTTTGTGTGACATATTGCCAGGATTGATAAAGTTGGATGAGTTGGCAGTCCATGGGCAGAATTTTCTGCCTATCAGTGTGGGAGCGGGTGCAGACCTGATCACTGCCCGCAATGCCATTTTCCGCAGGCGTGAATCATGGCTCCTGAGGACAGCGAGAGTGGGCGGGTGGCAGTGGGATTGCTATGACCAATGGTGACCCATGGCCTGTTTTAAAAAGTTCCTGCAGTCTTGCAAAGGCTGGGAATCATGGCCAGCAGAAGGAGTCCCCAGAGCACTGCTGGTGAGCAGGCCAGGCAAGAGGGTAGAGCAGGGGGGGTGACTGCATGAGCCATCGCTGGGTGGGCCAGCAGATATTGCCCATGCTGAGGTCAGCCTGAGAGGGTGGTGAAGAGATGGGTTCTGCCCCCACAATATGTGTTACTCTGAGACCCACATATTACTGTTCTGGGGCAACCTGGAGGAGCTGCACCTGGGCTCAGAGCTGGAACTTCAGGACATGTCAAAGTCAGGGTGATGAGATGCTGGGAGGGGAACTTCAAGGTGGTGTTAGCACCGATCCATCTGCTGCCCTCTGTGCTCCACGTGCTTGCGCCTCCTTGCTTTGCAAGGTTGGACCGTGTGGTGCCTAATGTGATGTAGGCAGCATTTGGCCAAGCAGGGTTGGGGGGACAGACCTGGTACCTTTATGTGAGTGTTCAGCAGCAGCTGTGGGGTGAGGAGGCACTGGAGCCCTGCAATGTCCCACTCTGGCTGGAGTGGGACGGCAGCGAAGAGATTCCAGGTACAAGTAACACTAATCAATGCCCTTCTCTCCTTTTCAGGAGAAGAATGCTCATAACGCCGCCGAGCGGGTGAGGACTGGTGGAGGGCTGGCACAGTTGGCCATCGTTAGCTGCTTCAAGCAGGAGGCCCTGGATCTGGAGAGGCCCCATGCACCCAGGCCCACCGGTGTCGGTGAGGCTGGGGTGACTTGGGCAGGTATGTTTGCCCAGCAGTGAGGTCACCATTGTTCTCCCAACAGCCATGGCAGTGCTGAATGTTCAGTGATTGCAGTTTGCAACATGGCTTGACCATTGCTTATGGAAGGATGAGTGCATAATGATCCAGGGGACAGGGATACACATTGACATTGTCTCCACGTTAACTAATCAAATGCCCTTGTTCTTCCTTTCAGCATCAGTGGAGCAGGGCCAGGAGGAGGAGGCACAGGGGCCCCCTCTCACACCTGAGGGTCCTGAAGTCTCTGACTCACCAGCGTCACACCATCTCTGCCAGGCAGGCACCAGCACAGATACTGGCACCTCGATGGGAATTAGAACATTGGCTAGTGTCCCGGGGCACAGTGGTGAGGGCACTTCACAGTCGCTGGAGGAGCTGCTGGGGACAGAGAGTGTCCATGGTGCCAGCAGTCTGAGGACTGCAGGGGATCTGCACATGCTCAGTCAGTGGCTGATGATGGGCCTCTGGAGTCGTCTGTGAGGCAGCAAACGCTGGAAGTCCAGCAGGCTGTGCGGGAGGATCTGGCGGAGATACATGAGGCTATGCTTGGCTTGGTGTCCGTGGTGGAAGAGTCTACGCGGGCAATCGCCGAAGCAATGAGCATCATGTCTGAGAGCCATGCGTCCTCCATGGAGAGAGTGGCGACCCTCATGGAGAGGCTCCTCCAGGAGACCCGTCAGGGCTTCCTGAGGATGCGCTCTGAGCAGCAAGCCCTCACATTGGCATTGACCTCAGCTGGTCAGTGCCAGTGTGGGAGATGGTCTGGGCATCAACTTTCCCAGCTCGTTGCCCATCCTTCCACGGTGAGCAGGAAGGTCTGAAGCGACCTCACATCGGAGCAGCAGCTGCTTGTTATCTCTGTGGGCACCTCTCAGCGCACTCCGGATGAGGGCAGCAGCTCCTCCACCCCTCCCCCAGTGACCATAGCATCCAGTGAGGCTGCAACGACTGGGGAGATGAGAGCTGTGGAACAGGCAGCTCCCTCCCAGGCGGGGCCAGCACACGCTCCATGGGCCAGAGGACAACCACCAAGGTCATCGAGGCCAACAGGACAGCAGAGTCAGCAGCTGTCTCAGATACCACTCCCAGCGAGGGGGCAGCACCAAGACGTAGCACCCGGAAACATAAACATAAGGCACCTTAGGCACACCGTGGGTTTCTCACTGGTGCTTTTGTGTTGCCCCACAATGAGGTCATGATTAGTTGGCGTGATGTTTAACACCTTTGTCATTTTGTTTCCTTAAATTCATTTTGTTATATCATTAAATTTAGACATGTGACCATGGCTGAGGGTGATTCCTTTCCTTTGCAGGTGGATGGTTACCAATAATGTTATGAATGGGTTATACTACATTCAGCTTTATTAACAAGGCCCTTAGTGACTGTTCCTAACCTGGTAGGTTTTGTACTTAGGTGTCGAGCATTGAGCCTACAGCTCCGGCTTGTCCTGGTGGTCAATCTGTGGTGTGCTATCTGAAGGTTTGTTGGATTAAAGCCTCCTGGGTGTCTCCTGCCTTCCTGGATTATGTCCGGGTCAGCGTCCACCCCCTCAGCATTTCCCTGTGTGTGCTCATCCTCGGACTCACTGCTGGACTCATCGTGTGCAGCTGCATCCACTGCATCGATGTCTTCATCATCCACTGCATTTCCCCTTTCCAGTGCCAGATTGTGGAGAGAGCAGCATGCAACCACTATCGCCGACACACAGCCTGGGGGGTACTAGACTGCACCCCCTGAACAGACCAGGCATCGGAAGTGCATCTTGAGAAGACCGATGGTTCTCTCCACCACAGCCCTTGTGGAGCCGTGGCTCCTATTGTACCGCTGTTCAGCTTCTGTTCTTGGATGTCGGAGAGGCGTCATGAGGCACCTTCTGAGGGGATAGCCCTTGTCACCCAGCAGCCATCCATCCAGCCGGGCTGGAGCACTAAAGAGCCCCGGCACCTGGGAGTGTCTGAGGATGTAGGTGTCGTGGGAGCTGCCTGGGTACCTTGCACAGACTTGTAGAATCAGCATCCTGTGGTCACACATTATCTGCACATTCATGGAGTGGGATCCCTTCCTGTTGACGAAGGCACCGGGCTCACCTGCTGGCGCCTTGATGATCACACGTGTGCTGTCTATTGCACCCTGGATGTGGGGGAAGCCAGCAATGGCCACGAAGCCTCTGGCTCACTGTGTCTGGCTTGCCTGGTCACTGGATGAAGGTCACTGCACGCCTGAACAGAGTGTCTGTGACCTGCTTGACACAAGTATGCACAGCTGATTGGGAGACACCTCAAAGATCACCCACTGACCCCTGGAAGGAGCCAGAGGCGTGGAAGTTGAAGGCAACTGTGACCTTCAGAGCCACTGACATGGGGTGTCCACCCAGACAGTTAGCGGAGACCTCGGGCCCTATCATCTGACAGATATAATTGACTGTCTCCCTTGAGAGATGGAACCTCCTTCGACACTGCACCTCAGACATATTGAGGTAGCTGCTTTGCCACCTGTATACCCTGACGGCAGGATATTGGTGTCTTCTGCGGCCCCTTCCGACTTGGACTACTTCTTGGCCCTGCGCCCCTTGTGCCTGCGCCTGTCCCCCCAAAGGTAGCTTCCCTGGAGGCTGAATGTGCACTCCTGGCCTCCTCCCCCTCTGGCCCTCCATTCCTCCTCAGAGGAGCTGCCTCCAGTGGACAGTTCAGCTCCCATTCCCAGGCTAAGGGAAGGCTTCCTGAAACCTGCAGGCCCCAAAAATCTTCACTGTAAAGTGCTTACTTGAAGGTTGTGAGTCTAGTCCGAGCAGCTGGTATGAGTTTTGAAATATTTCTGCTCACACAGGCAAGTATCGGTAACTTTCCAAATTCACGATCCCACTCACCCCTCTTATCCTGCCCGTGGATGAGGTTTGTACAAATGTATCCTACCCATCTCCTCATTGCCCTTGTGCGATGACCTGAAGATCGCACGGGCCCCGGGAAATGGCCGTCAAATTGGTGCCACAAAGGCCTGAAGTGTCCCGTTAATGAATGGCGGCCGTGGACTGGAGATCATGTGCCCACCCAACGAAATATTGCCATGGCGCACTGTAACATTGGGACCCTCGCCCGATGTCACTGCACGTCATTTTACACATCAGCATGTGGGGCCCACCCCACACACACTAACAGGAAAATTCTGCCCCATCTGTCAGTAGAATATCACTGGCTCTTCTTCCACTTAACCTGTTAAGTTCAACTGTGTTTTGTTACAGCAAACACAGGACAAGTACTCATTAACCCTACCCTCCTTTGCAAGGCAGCCCATCAATGATGGTTCAGTCAGTTTGTCCAATAGATAGCTTACTCATAGATCAGGAAGACCCTAGCTTCGATTTCTGCTGAAAACCATGCTCTCACTCAGAATGGCTGTGGAATTTGTCTCAGTCCCTCTCTGCGTATGTTGTGAAAATGTCTAATTTCATGATTGATACGCTCTTGGAATATTTTAGTCCTGGGGGAAATTAAGCTTGTAAATGTAAGGTAATTGAAATTCTAGAATTCAGAAGTTGCCAGATGCCCCCAGGATATTTCCACATCCAAGATCCTTCCATGTGTCCTCACAAGGTCAGAGTTAGAAGGGTGGGAGCCATAAAATGGCAGGTGGGCCCATTTAGCTGGCGAACTGAAGACGGGGGTAGGAATATCCCCCCGTCAGGGGGGTTGTGTGGGGGTGGGTGTGGACCCAATTGGGTCCACACCGCCATTTTACGTAGGTGGGCCAATCAAGGCCCGCCCAGTGTGATGCACAACCTGGGAGCTCTGCGCGCTCCCTGTGCGGTGGGGTGTTCCCTGAGTCAGGAGTGCGCCCTGCAAGCGAAAGTTAGTTTTAAGTTTTAACAGTTGAGTGAAGTGTTGAAAAAATTTTTATGACGTCCCCTCATGTGAAACTGTCACATTAATTTCAATAAAAATTTTTAAGAAAATTTAAAATCATTCATGAAACCACATTCCGCCCGTGGATGAGGTTCCATGAAAAATGTGAAGGCCGCCTGGGCTCTTCGCCTGCTCCACGCCCCCCCCCCAAACCCCACCCAAACCCTCCCCCCCAAACCCCACCCAAACCCACCCCCCCCCAACCCCGGCACCCCCCCTCCCACCCCCCGCCCCCCCGCAAACCTTAAGGTTGGATGGGCAGCTCCGTTAATTATTCTAATTGGTAGTTAAATGGTCTTAATAGGTCTTTGACAGTTTGGTGGGCATTCAGCGGAACTGAAAATCTAAATGATGCGCAGTGATGTCGGGACACATGCCCAATGTCACCCTGCATCATTTTAGACCTCGGCTCGCTGAGCCAAATATTCTCCCCAATAAGTCTGAGGAGAATTGCCCTTAGAGAAGCTTCATGTAATTCCACAGGTCAAAGAAAGATCTGAAAAGCAATGGACCTAAAAGTCTCCATATACTTTTCAGATCATAAGGTAAGTTTGGAAAGCTAAACCAACTAATTGAAATCTCTATCTGGGACATCCTAGGTGTGCTACATAACTGGGATTGGTTGCAGGGAAGTAGTCTTTTGTTTTGGCTGTACCTTTGTGTTCTCTCACAGAAATGGCTTGTCAGCTTGGAAGACTATGAGAAGGCAGTTCAGTATCTTCTGGCCGCCAGAACCAGGAGTGTAGAGGCCATGTTCCTGAGTTGGAGTCACTAGGCAGAAATTGCGAGGAGGGCCCATGCTCGGAATGAAAAGTCCAAATTCATGAGGAATTAAAATTGCCAGTTCTGCTTGGTAAAGCTAGTGGAAGAGTGTTGAAGTGGAATTTTCACAGGGAGAGAGCGCTCTGAAGTCTAAGTGCCAGACTGGGAAACTGAGGAGAATCAAAGTGAATTCCTGAGAGCTGTGACACACCTTTGTCTGGTCTTAAAGAAGTGGAGGAATGCTCAAGATCCTGGAAAGTATAGGGGAACTCTTGGATAGAAATAAAAATAGAACAGGGGATGACCCATTGAGATTTGCAGGTTTAAATAATAAGGGTTTACGAAATACAGTGTTAAGTTAATAGTACTTGTTTTGTTTAATTCTTATCTGGTAAAAGTTTTTTTTTGTTTAAAACATGAAATCTTGTGGCATAGTTCTTTCAGGTAATAACTTGGAATTCAATTTTTTTTTAAAGTTAAAGGTTTCCCTTGAAATCAATAACAGTGTACATGTCAATTAATGTCAGGATGGAGTTCAGCTGTAAAACCCCAGTCAATCTGATAGCTAACTGATACTCGCTGTTAAGACCTATTCATGACAGCTGGCCTTGTAGGCAAGACATTGGAGGGCCATTGACACTTCCCTAACCACTTGCAAGTGTCATTTTCTCATGTTCCTTTCCTCTTGCAGGGTCCAGGCTCATACTGCGCTGCTGCTTCTCTTATGCCAGCAGCTCTCCAGTGCCCAGCCCATCCTTCAATTGTCAGTTGAGAAATGAAGGCTGCACCATTCCTCACAGCTGCTCCCAGTCCTCCAGAGGTGTGGGTGAAACCCCTTTTACATCTGTCAAACAGGACTGCACTTCTGGTGAAGTAACAGCCACAAAGAGGAAGCAGCAGCGAGGGGTTTCCCAGCTTAAGGCATCGTTGGGGCGTTTTCACGAACCTTGAGAATTCTGTTGCATTTCAAGCCCAATTTCTCTGGCAAGTCCAATGAAATTACAAATATATAAATTAGGAGGAGCAGATCACTCGGCCCCTCGAGGCTGCTCCGCCATTCAATAGGATCATGGCTGATCTGAGTGTAACCTCCTACCTAGCCCTAATAACCTTTCACTCCCTTGTTTATCAAGAATCTATCTACCTCTGCCTTAAAAATAGTCAGAGACTCTGCTTTTGAGGAAGAGAGTTCCAAAGATTCATGGCTCTCTGAGAGAAAAAAAAAATTTCCTTCATCTCTGTGCTAAATGGCTGACCCCTTATTTTTAAACAGTGACCCCGAGTTCTAGATTCTCCCACAAGAGGAAACATTCTCTCCACATCCACCCTGTCAAGACCCTTCAGGATCTTAAATGTTTCAATCAAGCTGTCCCTTACTCTTCTAAACCCCAGTGGATACAATCCTAGCCTGTCCAATCTTTCCTCATAAGACATCCCATCCATTCCTGGTATTAGTCTAGTAAGCCTTCTCTGAACTACTTCTAACACATTTACATCCTTCCTTAAATAAAGAGACCTAAACTGTACACAGTATTCCAGATGTGGTCTCACCAGTGCTCTGTACGACTGAAGCATAACCTCCTTACTTGTAAATTCAATTCCCCTCACAATAAACAATAACATAAATTCTACTGTATACATTGATTCTGCAACACACCTCAGTCTGATAATAACAAATACCTTTAAAAAAAAACTGCTGTACAAAATGACCCAAACTAATGGTTTTTATTTAGCAAAGTCGACCATTTAGAAGTGGGCTGGCTGTGCTCTGTCTTTTATATGCTGCTTAGTTGTTTGCAGTGATAGCTGATGCTTGGCTATTAAATCTGCTAGGTGAGATAGTTAAGTGTAAAGTGTTAATTATATATTAATGGTGTTTAATTGTATGCAGGTGGGGGACAGTAACTGGAGTTTTTCTCGAGCATTTATACTGAGACAGCTTTTTTGCAGTTTCTCTTTAAGGGGCTGCCTTTTAATTTGTCCCCAAATTTGTTAATTTAGTTTATTTGGTTTTGACTCAGAAGATTTCTAGAGAGACAGCAGTGGCTGGTTAGCCCAGATGGTTAGAGTGTGGTGCTAATAATGTCAAGGTCATAGGTTTGATCCCTGTACTAACCAGCCTATTCCGAAAGGAAATTGTATAAAGAGATGGTAAGGCCCTACAAACAACAAAGAAATAATGTGCCAATTACCAGTTTTTGTGATGTTGATTGAGGGAGAACTTCCCAGTTCTTCTTTCAATAGTGTCGTGGAATCTTTTATGTCTACTGAAAGGGCAGATTCAGTTTGGGGTCTTATCTGAAAGGTGGTAGCAGTGCAGCAAAGCTTAGCACTATGCTGAAGTATTAGACTTGGTCATGTCTCTGAAGTGAGACTTGAACCCACAACCTTCTGACTCAGGTGTTAATGCGATCAAACAGGGAGGCTTTCTCTCTTATTATGACCCATCTCAGATTGGCTGAGCATCTGATTAGCAGATTGGCTGCCATTTTTCTTACATTATAACAACGACTACACTTTAAAAATGATTTCTTAGTTTTAAAGCACTTAAGGATGTCTTGAAGTCATGGAAGGAGTTATATCAATGCTCTGAAGACGTCATATGGACTTGAAATGTTAACTCTGTTTCTCTCTCCACTGATGCTGCCAGACCTGCTGAGTTTTTCCAGCATTTTCTGTTTCTATGCCAATGCAAGTCCTTTTTGCTTTTTTATGAAGAAGCAATAGTGGGACTCATTCATAACTGAGTTTAGTGGGGCAGCCATGATGTTTCTCATTAGCTGGTATGTGTATTATAATACCCTGTAACCTCTCCAGTCTAAAATGCTTGGGACCAAGACATTTCTGGATTTCAGAGTTTTCTGGATGATAGAATGACATTAGAATGCCTAACTACAAGTGTGTGAATCAGAAAACACCGTCCACTGAAGCAGAAAACAACGATACAACAATATAACGCGGTAATAAATATAAAAGCAAAATACTGTGGATGCTGGAAATGTGGAATAAAAAGAAATGCTGGAAAAACTCAGCAGGTCTGGCAGCCTCTGTGGTGAGAGAAACAGAGTTAACGGCCTGAACTTTACCCTTGGTGGGTGCACGCGATTGGAAGGCTTGGAAGTAGCCAGGAAGTAGACTGCTGACCCCTTTATGCTGGCCAGCCAATTAACAACCAGCCAATTAACAACCAGCCAATTAACAACCAGCCAATTAACAACCAGCCAGCGTGAAACACATGCTGGGATGGGGGTGGGATGAGGGTGGGCGATGGTGTCATTGTGGGTGTGCGCTGTGAGAGAGCTCCCTGAATGCAGACAGCTGCGTCAGGGAGCTGCAGACCTTCAAACAATGAAATAAAGGTGTAAAAAGCTGCAAACAATGTCCATGCATCACAATCAAACACCTGAAAGCATACCTCATAAAAATGCTGTCCACAGGTATTTCATTTTATTTCATAATGGAGATTTCATCCTTACTGTTGGATAAGGTTGGATGAAAAGTGCAAAGGCTGTCTGGCCGACTTGTCTGTCCGCCAACTGCAAGGTTAGACGGGCCACAAAAAATCGGAGACAATTGCTCCGTTAATGGGCTTAGCTGCCCACTCAATTGTCGGCGGGATCACTTCCGGCTTTTAACGTGCCTGCTGAGTGAAATATCACGCGAGTGCGCGGTGACACTCACTCGACATCAACTCACGCAGTTTTACACCTGATTGGGTCAGGTGCGCGCCCAACCCTGTAAGAGTCCATATGACTCTTCTTCAGAGCCAAAGAGAAGTAGAAATGCGGCAGTGAGTTAAACACTAAGATAAAAGCAAAATACTGCGGATTCTGGAAATCCGAAATCAAAACAGAAAATGCTGGGGCCCTCAACCGTGTCCGGCCCATCTCCCACGCATCCGCCCTCACACCTTCTCCTCCCTCCCAGAAACATGATAGGGTCCCCCTTGTCCTCACTGATCACCCCACCAGCCTCCGCATTCAAAGGACCATCCTCCGCCATTTCCGCCAACTCCAGCATGATGCCACCACCAAACACATCTTCCACTCAGCCCCCCGTCAGCATTCTGTAGGGACTGTTCCCTGTGGGACACCCTGGTCCACTCCTCCATCATTCACTGCTCCCAGTGTGGTTTCCTCTACATCTGGGAGATCAAAAACAGACTGGGTGACCGCTTTGCAGAATACCTTTGGTTTGTCCACAAGAATGACCCAAACCTCCCTGTCGCTTGCCATTTTAACACTCCACCCTGCTCTCTTGCCCACATGTCTGTCCTTGGCCTGCTGCATTGTTCCAGTGAAGCCCAACGCAAACTGGAGGAACAACACCTCATCTTCCGACTAGGCACCTTACAGCCTTCCAGACGGAATACTGAGTTCAACAATTTTAGAACATGAACCCTCCTCTATCTTCACCCCTTTTTAAAAATTTATTTTTATTTTTATTTACTTTATTTTATTTTTATTTATTTATTCATTGTTTTATCCTTTTTTAATCTTTTTTCCATCCTTTTTACCAACCACCCCACCCCAAAAAGGGCCATCTGTTACTCGTTCTATGTTCTGCTATTAACACATTCTTTTATCTTACCTTTATGCCACTAAGCACCTCCTTTAGCCCTCACCACTACCATTACCACTCCCTTTGTCTTATGTCCATGGCACCTTTGTCAATCTCTCCTTAGCCCCCACCTATCGCTGGCCTTCTATCCAGCTTCACCTGCTCCACCCCCCCTTAAACAGCATAAATTTCAAACCATTTCTACTTCTCTTTAGCTCTGAAGAAGAGTCACATGGACTCGAAACGTTAACTCTGTTTCTCTCCCCACAAATGCTGTCAGACCTTGCTGAGTTTTTCCAGAATTTTCTGTTTTCATTTAAGTAGAAATGTGATGGATTTGATACTGTTTAGGGCTGGGGTTGGTGGAGCAAAATCGAAGGTCAGACATAGTGAGAGCTGGGGAGAGATTGACAAAGATGTAATGGACACAAAACTAGAGGAGTATTAATGGTAGTGTAAAGATTAAAGAAGGTGCTGATAGTGGCATAAAGGTAAGATAGCAGAATGCGTTAATAGCAGAACGAGGATCAGTGCTCTGTGAAAGAACAACATGCAACAAGTGATAGATGGCTCTGAAGAAGAGCCATAAAGACTTGAAACATTAGCTCTCTGTTTCTCTCCACAGATGCTGTCAGACATGTTTCAGATTTCCAGCATCCGAAGTATTTTGCTTTTATCTGAGTGATAGGTGGAGCTGGGGAAGCTGGGGAAAAAGGATTAAAAAATGGATGAGAAAAAATATATATTTATCCTGTTGCTGCTATCCCACACTGTCCTAAAACAATACCATGTGTTGCAGGGTCTGCTCAAGGTATTTCTGAACTGGAGAGGTTGCGTTGTAACCACATTTTTGCTGTATATTTTTAATACACTCTTGGAAATTAAATAGGGCTATAATTAATTGTATTTCAGTTCCAAAGTTTGCAAATCAAAGTAGAATAGTGACTTTTAACTACCTGCCAGAACAAGTGGCAGAAGGTGTAGGGGGGACATGAGGAAGAACTTTTTTACACAGAGGGTAGTGGGTGTCTGGAATTCGCTGTCCAAGTTGGTGGCAGAGGCAGAAACTCTAAACTCTGTTAAAAAGTACCTGGATCTGCACCTAAAGTGCTGTAAGCTGCAGGGCTATGGGCCGGGGGCAGGAAGGTGGGATTAGAAAGGGCACCTGGGAGTCCTTGGGCTAGCACGGACAAGATGGGCTAAATAGCCTCCTTCTGTGCTGTAACTTTTCTGTGGTCCTATGGAAAGCAAGAGTCTGAGAGAAGCCCCCAAAGGATGTCAGGGTTCATCAGTTTAGCTCAGTACTTCATGTTATTTTCCAGAAGCATTGGATATTCAAAATGCATTCTTTCATGGGATGTGGGCATCACTGGCAAGGTCAGCATTTGCTGCTCATACCTAATTGCCCTTGAACTGAGTGGCTTGCTAGGCCATTTTAGAGTGGCAGTTATGAAGCAACCACAGGTAAGATGGCAGATTCCCTCACTGCAATGAACCAGATGGAATTTTATGACATTTGATGACAGTTTCAAGATCACCATTATTGAGACTAGCTTTATAATTCCAGATTTTTACTAATTGAATTTAAATTCTACCATTTGAACCCATGTCCCTAGAACATTAGCCTCGGCTGCTGGATTACCAGTAAAGTAATGTTACCACTGTGTTGTCATCTCTCCCTATTACACCCGCTAAGCAGTTAGTGCAGACCAAGGTTAGCTGTGAAGTGGGAGCACGTTAACTTCAGAAAGGGAGAAAAAAATGAGGTTTTGAAATGCCAGTCAATGATGGACAGAAGTAATTACCAGACATTTCACACTTCAGCACAGAGAGGCCCATTTGCTGTTAAACAGCTTGCCTTTTATATTAGAAGCTAATGGAATGAATCAGGTTAAAAAATTAAACAACTGAGAATAACACAGTTTCAGTTGAGTGATTAACAAAGACAGGTTAATAAAGCATACAGTATCTTAGCTTTAATTAATAGGGGCATAGAGTACAAGTACTTATACTTGTATAAAGCAATGGTTTGGCCTCAACTGGAGTATTGTGTCCAGTTCTGGGTGTCGCACTTTAGGGAGCATTGGAGAGAGTGCAGAAAAGATTCACAAGAATAGTTCCAAGGATGAGGAACTTCCTTTTTGTAGATAGACTGGAGAAGTTGGGACTGTATTCCTCGGAGATGAGAAGGTTGGGAGGAGATTTGATTAAGGTATTCAGAATCATGAGGGGTCAGTACAGAGTAAATAGAGAGAAACTGTCCCTGTTGGTGGAAGGATTGAGAACGAGAGGGCACAGATTTAAGGGTAAATGGCAAAAGAAGCAATGGAGACATGAGGAGAAATTTTCTCACACAACAAATGAATGCACTGCCTGAGAGTGTGGTGGAGGCAGATTCAATTGATGTTTTTAAGAGGGAATTGGGTTATCATCTGAAAAGGAAGAATGTGTAGTGTTATGGGGAGAAGGTGGAGGAATGATACTAGGTGAATTGCTCATTTGGAGAGCTGGCGCAGACACAATGGGCTGAATGGCCTCCTTCTGTCCTATAACAATTCTGTGATTCTGTGATCTGAGAGCTGATACCTCACTAGCAGTGGTGTCTTGGAGAAATAGAATGGAGCAGAAACTGAATCAGCACATAAAGCTCAGCATTCAAAATTGGTCTGAATTATTGGTCACTTAATCCATGCACCACTCTAAACCATGAGGATGGAAGGCAAGCTGGTTCCAGGGCTCAGTCAATGATGTTCCATATCTGCTGCCTTGTCAAGGCCTGAATTCCATTTTGCACCTCCCCAAAATCTATTCGTAGCCACTCTTAGGAATAAGAAGCACAAACTTGCATTCTACCACTTTGTGCCTTAGTTCAGATCATGCAATGTTATTGCCCCAAACTGCAGCCATGTCACCTTAAAGAATATTGCATTTCTATAGTCCCTGTTACAGCCTCAGGACATCTTAAAGCGCTTTACAGCCATTGAAGTCCCTTTGAAGTATAATCGCTGTTGTAATGTAGGGAACGCAGCAACCAATTTGTGTACAGCAAGCTCCCACAAGCAGCAACATGATATTGACTGGATAATCTGCTTTAATGGTGTCGATCGAATGTTTAATATTAATTAAGATACCAGGATGAACCCCCCTACTCTTCTTTAAAATTGTGTTAAGAGATCATTTGCATCTACCTGTGCACTCAGCACTGTACTGGAGAGTCAGCCTTCATTTTCTAGGCTGCAACTTGAACCCACAACATTTAGACACCGAGTGCGCCAAAGCTCACATCCAAAGCTGTTGGTAAAACTTGGGGATGTGGTACCGCCGAGCATCAGCATACTAACTTTTACAACAACAGCTTGCATCTATATAGTGCCTTTTACATAGTAAAATGTCCCAAGGTGTTTCACAGCAACGATTATCAAAGAAAATCTGACATTAAGACAGGTGAACAAAAGCTTGGTCAAAGAGTGTGGTAACTATGGTTTTATCTAATGTGTTGTATACCTTTACGAAGAATGTTATAAAGGAAGATCACATGATCTTGTGTAACCAATAGTGGAGTAGCATGGGCTAACTCTGTAGTTAGTTAGTAGTTAGTTGGAAGTCAGTAGCCTGCAAGTGAGCAGCAGAAGTATGTAAATAGGGTTTGGTGTAGGAACACACATTAGTAGCTGCTGAGTACCTTGTAAATAAACACCAAAGAAGTATCTGCAGAACTACTCTATCTAAAGTACCAACTGGGTCACCCTGCAACAAGCCAGCAAGTGTGATTCACAAGTCCCATAAACTGGCATCTGAGTCATAACAAAGAGGTAGGTTTGAAGGTGCATCTTAAAGGGAGAGAGGTGGAGAGGTTTAGGCAGGGAATACCAGAGCTTGGCATCTGAAGGCACAGCCACCAGTTGTGGCACGATTAAAACCAGGACGATGCTCAAGAAGCCGGAGTTGGAGCAGTGGAGGAGTGGAGAGATCTGGATGGGTTGTAGGACTGGAAGAGATTGTGGAGATAGGGCATGGAGGGGTTTGAAAATAAGTATGAGAATGTTATAATTGAGGTATTGCCAGAACGGGAACCAATGGAAGTCAACCAGAACAGGGGTGATGTGTGAATGGGACCTGGGGAGAGTTAGGACATAGGCAGCAGAGTTTTGCGTAAGCTGAAGTTTACAGAGGGTGCGAGGTTGAAGGCTGGCCAGAAGTGCATTGGAATAGTCAAACCTAGAGGTAATGAAGGCATGGATGAGGAGTTCAGCAGCAGATAGAGCTGAGCTAGGTAGTCTGGCAATGACATGGAGGTGGAAGGAGAAGATCTTAGTGATGGCATGGATGTGCTGTGGGAAACTCAACTCAGCGTCAAATAAAACACCAAGACTGTGAACAGACAGAGGCCTGGAATCGGTGGCTAAAGCACAGAGTTTGTGGCAGGACCTGAAGACAATGGCTTCAGGCTTCCCAAAATTTAATAAGAGGAGATTTCTGCTCATCCAGTACTAGTTGCTGGATAAGCAGCATAATAAATCAGTGAGAGCGGAGTTGTTGAGAGAGGTGGTCAAGTGGAGCTGGGTGTCCTCAAGGTACAAGTGGAAACTGTTGATGTGTTTTTTGATGATGTCGCCAAGGGACAGAGCGAGTGAATGAGAAATAAAAGCCGGCCATGGAACTGGGGTGGGGACATAGTTTGAGCCTCAATCCACTCAGTTCCCAATACGACCCAATGCTGAATGGTGGCTTGGCCCCAGGGAATGGGGAACATTGCACATGGATAGTCCCTGAGGCTGCTAGGGAACAACTATAGAGGTCAGCTTGGAACCACCAATAACCAGGGGATATAAACCTCCAGTCTGCCTCAAGGCAGGGAGAGGAACCACATTCCAGATCACACAGTCCTTGCAGTCACCAGTCACATAATTTACACACAAGGCCCATATCACAGCTTCGAAATGAAATGTGAAATTAAATGTTGCCATGTTAGGGTGAATTTTTTTTTTCATTCATTCATGGGATGTGGGTGTCGCTGGCGAGGCCAGCATTTATTGCCCATCCCTAACTGCCCTTGTTCAGGGGGCATTTAAGAGTCAGATTGCTGTGGGTCTGGAGTGACATCCAGGCCAGACCAGGTAAGGACCTAACGAAGATATTAACTGAGATGACTAAAAGCTTGGTCAAAGCAGTAAATGTCTTAAAGGGGAAATGCAAGGTGGAGAGGCGTAGGGAGGGAATTCCAGGGGTAAGGAACAGGGTAACAAGGCAATGGCTACCAATGCTGCAGTGATTAAAATCAGGGGCGCACAAAAAGGCCAGAATTAGAGGAGCATAGGTATCTCAGTTGGTTCTGGGGCTAACATCTCTATCTCCATATAAATTCATACACACTGTGTGTTGGGAACTATGTCAAAGTCCTGAGTTGATATAGCACACACACCCACTCACTCTCCGGTAGGGTGCACTGTGTATTGCAAACAGGAGTCAACCCTTTTTCTCCCTCTTGCCGCTCCATCTGGGTGACCAACTCTTATGGAATAAAGTAAGGGACACTTTGACCATGGGACAGGGAAACTGGGAGCTGGGGGGAGGCTGCTCATGACCGGAAGAGTTGGGGTGGCTGAGGAGAGGGGTTCCGGTGACCATAATCCCCCCCTCTGGTGGCCAACAGTGCACATGGCCAGGGGAAAGGCAAAAGGAGATGACTGCCAGGCTCAGTCTCCCACTAGGCTGTCCTAGAAATGAGGGACAAAAGGCATCCCGGACAATCCTTTAAAATACAGGACAATTGCTCACCTTGACCTTCACCCCAAAGGGCATGTACCAACTTCCACTGCTGCTGCCACCTGCTGACTCAGGACGATGTAAGAGACCCACAACCCTGGACAATGGACAGGATAATTCAGCCGCACTTCCTGCTGCTGATTAATTCTCAGTGACTTTGGAGACTCCAAGTCAGGACAGGATGGGATTCAGCTGTGATGGCTTTCATGGCGAAATGGCCTGTCCCAGCCAATCACTATCTATATCCCAAACATGGCAACCAGCCACTGGGGCAAGATAGCAGAGCGTCCCCGGAGTGATGGGACAGTAATACAGCCAGACTCAGCACTTTCAGAGAGAATAAGGGAAGGCTGGGGGAGGTTGGAAGGAATTATCTCAGCTGTTGTTATTATGAATAAGCAAGACAGAGTCTCTGTGGGGCATTTATCCTCATAAAGGAGGCCCTGTAAATATTGTTGTCATCTATTTCTCTCCTTTTGGGAGAACTTAGATCAGAGTTTATTCATATAGTAAGAGATAGGTTTAAATTGATCTCTTGCTGTAATGAACTCCCCGTCCTCCATTTTGGCTGAAAATTAGTGTTTACCATAGATAGCTTTTTAAAAATATATCCCTGAACAGTTTTATACAGAATACTGATTGCTTAGTTAACAAGTAAGTAGCTCATGAAACCTGCCATATCCCTTCAGGTCCAAAGTTCCCAAACAACATCACAATCTTTTCTCTCGCTCCCTCTGTTAAATGATCCTGCTCAACTCACTTCCCACACACCAGCTAGTCGATTCCCTTTATGTTAGAGAAGTAATAATGTAGACTGTTTATATGTGTAGAATAATAAATGGTGGTGAATTGAGGGCTATAATCTAATCTCATGGGCTCTGCAGATGCCCATAAATTGCTTCAGATTTGGTCTCGCCGTCTCAACTCAATTACAGCCTTGAACCCTACAGCTTGCTATCTGGCATCCCATCTTAAACCAATTCCAATCATCCATTATAAACCGCATTATAAAAAACATTTCTCCTAAAGTCACGTAAAGATATACTCACAGGTTTTCTGTGGAATCTGCTGCTATATGCTGGTCTTTGCCATTTGGAATATTGTGGTCAAAGACTATAGTTTCCGTGTTCGCTAAGCAAAACCCATTTGAACGCATAATTTCTATGGGGAGAAAAAGCAACACTGGTTTGTTTTAGGTAAATGGGAAGTGCACAACTGAGTTCAGTGGATATCTACATGAGATTTCCTGGTGATCTTTAAAGATGTGGGGCACAGACAGTTAGCCAAGGCAGAGAAGACTTTTTGGAAAGAGTAGAGGTTGCCTCATAATGTCCCCTCCCTTCCTGAACTTACTCTCACCTTTTCCTAAGGTGTTGACTTTTCCTGGAAGGAGTTTCACACATGGGACCCCACCCAGTCTGCTCTTCCTAGGGCTCTGGTTTGACTCGGGGGGGGGTGGTGGGGGGGGGGGGGGGGGGGAAGTTGGGGTTGAGGGGGTAGCACTCTTGCCACTTGGGTCAGCAGTTGCAGGTTCCACTCCCACTCTAGAGACTTGAGCCCATAACCAAGGCCAACACTCCAGTGTAGTAGTGCGGGAGTGCTGCACTGTCAGAGGTACTGTATTTTTGATGGGGCAAACCAAGGCCCCATCTGCCCTCTCAGGTGAACATAAAAGACTCTAGGGCACTATTTCAAAGAAGATCAGGGGAGTTACCTCCGGTGCCCTTGCCAATATTTATCTTTCTGCCAACATTGCTGAAAACATTAATTCATTATTACCTTAGGTCATTGTTGTACATAAATTGATTGCTGTGTTTCCTGCATTTTAACAGTGACTACACTTCAAAAGTACTTCATTGACTGTAGCAGTCTTTGGGACATCATGAGGTCGTGAAATGTAAATCTAGCCAGCACTTTGACCAACCATTACCTTGTCATAGCCCTAACCTCACCTGATGCACGCACACATGCACTATTCAGCAAGAACCTCTGGATGGCGATCACAAACTGATATTTTCCATCTAGCTCAGATGTGTAAAGTCACACCTACCACTTTCGTGGCTGTGATCAGCTTAACTCAGCACAGACTGGAGATTGTCCTGGTGGCTTTCAGGCCTTTACAGCTTATCCCCACATTGGGGACTGTTTATACCAATGGCACCACCTGAGAAACTGGAATCACTCCATCAGTAGAACAGTACTGGAGCAGGAGGGCATGCCAGGAGCACACCAGGCACACTAAAAATGAGGTGTCAACCCCCTGGTGAAGCTACAACATGCCAAACAGCATAAGTAGCAAGTGATAGACTGAGCTAAGTGATTCCACAACCAATAGATCCAAGCCCTACAGTCCTGCCACATCCAGTCGTGAATGGTGGTGGACGATTAAACAACTCACTGGAGGAGGAGGCTCCACAAATATCCTTATCCTCAATGATGGGGGAGCCCAGCACATCAGAGCAAACGATAAGGCTGAAGCATTTGCAACAATCTTCAGCCAGAAGTGCTGAGTGGATGACCCATCTCGGCCTCCTCCAGAGGTCCCCAGCATCACAGATGCCAGTCTTCAGCCAACTTGATTCACTCTACATGATATCAGGAAATGGCTGTAAGTACTGGATACTGCAAAGGCTACGGGCCCTGACAATATTCCGGCAATAATACTGAACACTTGTGCTCCAGAACTTTCCGTGACTCTAGCCAAGCTGTTCCAGTACAGTTACAACACTGGCATTTACCTGACAATGTGGGAAATTGCCCAGGTATGTCCTGTACACAAAAAGCAGGACAAATCCTACCTGGTCAATTATAGCCCCATCAGTCTGCTCTCCATCATCAGTAAAGTAATATAAGGGGTCATCAACAGTGCTATCAAGCGGCACTTGCTTAGCAATAACCTGCTCACTGATGCCCAGTTTGGGTTCCGCCAGGGCCACTCAGCTCCTGACCTCATTAAAGCCTCGGTTCAAACATGGACAAAAGAGCTGAACTCCCGAGGTGAGGTGAGAGTGACTGCCCTTGACATCAAGGCAGCATTGACTGAGTCAAGGAGCCCTCACAAAACTGCCGCCAACGGGAATCGGGGGGAAAACTTTCCGCTGGTTAGAGTCATACCTAGCACAAAGGTGTGGTTGTTGGAGGTCAATCATCTCTGTTCCAGGACATCATTGCAGGAGTTCTATTGGATAGTGTCCTAGGCCCAGCCATCTTAGCTGCTTCATCAATGACCTTCCCTCCATCTTAAGGTCAGAAATGGAGATGTTCGCTGATGATTGCACAATGTTCAGCACCATTCATGACTTCTCAGATACTAAAATAGGTCCATGTCCAAATGCAGCAAGACGTGGACAATATCCAGGCTTGAGCTGACAAGTGTCAATTAACATTAGTGCTACACAATTGCCAGGCAATGACCATCTCCAGCAAGAGAGAATCTAACCATCAGCCCCTGACATTCAATGGTGTTACCATCACTGTATCCCCCACTATCAATATCCTGGGGATTACCATTGACCAGAAACTGAACTGGACTAACCATATAAATACTGTGGCTACAAGAGCAAGTCAAAGGCTGGGAATCCTGTGGTGAGTAACTCTCCATAGCCTGCCAACCATCTACAAGGCACAAGTCAGAAATGTGACAGAATACTCTCCACTCACCTGGATGAGTGCAGCTCCAACAGCACTCAAGAAACCTGACCCCATCCAGGACAAAGCAGCCCATTTTATTGGCACCACATCCACAAACATTCACTCCCCCCACCACTGAAGAACAGTAGCAGCAGTGTGTGTCAACTACAAGGTGCACTGCAGGAACTCACCAAGGCTCCTTTGACAGCACCTTCCAAACCCACGACCACTACCATCTAGAAGGACAATTGCAGCAGATACATGGGAACACCACCACCAGGAAGTTCCCCTCCAAGTCACTCACCATCCTGACTTGGAAATATATCGCAGTTCCTTCACTGTCACTGGGTCAAAATCCTGGAACTCCCTCCCTAACAGCACTGTGGGTGTACCTACACCACATGGACTGCAGTGGCTCAAGGAGGCAGCTCACCACCACCTTCTCAAGGGCAGTTAGAGATGGACAATAAACGCTGGCCCAGCCAGTGAAGCCCACATCCCATGAATGAATAAGAAAAAATGGCCATTCAAATTTTCATGAATCAGGTAAAATCTAGAAGCTTTGAATGGATTGAGCTTGAACACCAAAAAGACAATAACAATGGTAGCTGGAAGGAAACATTGGAAGAAACTAGAGTGAAGATTGAAGCAGAAAGTATCGCGCTGGAACAAATAGATAAGTTTGTCAATTTAGGACAAATGATAACAGAAGATGGCAGATATGATGCAGAAGCTAGAAGGATAGAGATAGTCAGAAGTAATTTTGTGAAGATGAAGGATGTGTTAACAATAAGAAAGCTCCAACTTGTAATAAGGAAAAAACTCATAAGATGCTACATTCTCTCCAATTTCCAATGTGCCTCCGAAACTAGGACAACAAGAAAAGATCTGTGGAAGAAAGTAGAGGCCTTTGAAATGTGGATGCTAAGATGTATGCTAAAAATTCCACATATAGACCATAAGACAAATGAATGAGGATGGAGCAAGACAGACAAGTGTGATGTCCCATGACAGCTGATCGCCAGCCAGGAGTGGCTACAAGCAGCAGCAGCGTGATTTATATTTTGTGGTTTAGACTCTGCGTGTCTCACTGTGTCCGGTGTCAGCATAGTAAATGGCAAATCCTGACCAAAAAATCTATTCATTATTCTCCCTGGGCTACACTGAAGCCTCGATGAATTAATACACGGTTTGATCTCATCCTGAATCATACGGACCAGGAAATTCCTGGGTTCAGTCCCAGTTTTGTGCTGAGTTGGCAAATATTCCCATGGGCAGTGTCGAAAGCGGCAGAATGCATCTCAAAACCCCCACATTAGGGAGAGGGAAAACAATGAAGATCATGAGGGGATACTGTCCATTTTATCGGCAAGATATGGGTTCCCACCTGCGGTCCCCCTGCCCTCACTGAGTTCATAGCATTGAAAGGGGGGAAAGTAGTATTAATAGGATCTGGTGCTCTCCCACCATGAGGGAGATCACACCTGAGCCACACACATACATTGGCAACTCCTGTTGACAGTCCAAGTCACAGAAGAGGAAAAGGAAACCCACTTGTTACAAGAAATCCAAACCAAATGCTGAAGAATTAAATCCTTTTCTTGATAGTCAGTTTATTTACAGAATGTAGCTTTAGCTTTCTCTGCCTCTGACCTCCCAACCAATCTAGTATCCCAGCAGTCTCCTTTTGTACTCTTTTGCATCAACAAAATAAACAAATAAACTAATAATTAAATGAACAAATTAACAGCCCCTTAAAGTACCAATACAAAGAACATGTTAAAGGAGGCTTAACAAATGGAATTAATGTCCCCAGGGCTGATGATGCGCTCCAACCTGATCTGAATTTCCAATCTGCTGGAAGTCTGATGTGATTCGACCACACAGCCTTCTGATAAGGAGTCAGATGTGCTATTATTGAGCCACAAACTCCATCAGTCCCTTTTTGTACTCATCTGAGCTGCAGTTAGCAGCAAAGGCTCAGTGGGAAAGGTCGCTGTCTAAGACCTTTCAGCCATAGTACACCGAGGGGCTGGGAAAGGTATAGACCCCTCGGGCTGTACAGCTCACAGTGAATGTCTGCATTGAATACTAATTGTATTATAAATGTATTGAATCACCTCAGAGTGCAACATGATGGATGTTGATAACTCCAATACCATCGCACTGTCTGACTGGCTGTAATGACCATATTGAAATGACTGTAATGTTCATCGATTGTATTGAAGCTCCTCGTGCTCCATGTGTAAAAGTTGAATCTGATTGCACTTTTTGTGATGGCCATTTAGAAATGTTTTGTAATGTTCTTCCTGATATTTTATGAATAAAGTATATTTAAAAAAAATCTGAGCAGCAGTTAAAACAAATGAACTAATAAATTAATTATCTAACGATCAACCCCTTAAAGGGGCACTGTAACGAGAAACAAAAGCCTCAAGGAAAACTTAACATATTAAAGTGAAAGGTCATTTCAGGGACTGACGATGCTGTCCAGCCCCTGTGGTGCCCACCGGTCATGGAAGATCTCAGGCAGACACTGGCAGACACCGCATGTTCCTTCTCAAAGGTCGCCTGGGCATGAGCATAACTGCTGGGGTCCCCTTTTTAATATTCTTTCAGTCAAAAAAAACACTCAATAAATTAAACCAAAATCAATAAATGAGGTGGGGATGATAGCCCCTGGTGGGACACTGTAACAAAAATCAAAACGTCAAAGGAGACTTAACAAACTCAACCAAAATATCATTCCCGGGGGTGATGATGCACCCCAGTCCCCATGATGCCCACCGGTCACGGAAAGCCCCTAGTGTACCGGTGGACACTGTGTGCTCCCTCTCCAGGAACTCCCGGCCACGAACATAGCCATGGTGGAGCAGGTCAGGAGTCCTTTTTTATACGTGCCCAAGACACTTAATCAATCATTACCCTCCACCTGTTTATCTTTAAATAAACTTAACAATACAATTGACATAACATTAACGCTTCTTTGTAGGGAGATACCTGCTTTTCATTATCAAGACCTGGATTTTAACCCCACCTGTCCGGTGTGAATGTTGTTAAAACGACAGTGGTGGGGGTGGGGGGGAGAGTTCATGCTGTGTTCACAATGCTTTCCTGCCTCCGTCCCTCCAGCCCAACAACATCCTCTACCATTTTTACAGCAGGAGCTCTGGCTGTTCGGAGGCAGCCTGACCCATGGGAGTGGGGGCCTAATTAAAATAGGAAAGTTGCAGCCTGGTGACACCATCAGCCCCACACTGCAAATGTAACACAAGGAACCTCGAGTCCTGCACAGCACCAAATTACTCCATCAAAGCTGTCGGCAATGAACCTCAGGCCAGAAGAGGCCCAAGTTACTAAATATATATTTATTTACATTTTCTTATGGTTCCTTATGGCCCAAGCAGGTCAATTTTCACCTCCTCTTCTCTGGCTTCAATTGGCTCACAGACACCCTCCCCCATCTCACTTACCAACTTCCAGGTCCTGCCTTCCGGCTCCTGTGTCATTCCCGCCTCAGGAGACAATCCTGAGGAATGCGGACGAGGCCTGGGAATTAAAAACGGCCCAAGGCCTCATGTTCAGCTGTCCACAGGGGCTCAGAGCTCCCCCCCCCCCACCCCCCACACAACCTGCCCGCACCCTCCTACACCCCCCCCCCCACACACACAACCTGCCCGCACCTCCAACACCCCCCCCCACCCCCCACACAACCTGCCCGCACCTCCAACACCCCCCCCCACCCCCCACACAACCTGCCCGCACCCTCCTACACCGCCCCCCCACCCACACAACCTGCCCGCACCTCCAACACCCCCCCCCACCCACACAACCTGCCCGCACCTCCAACACCCCCCCGCCAGAGTTAAATTCTGCCTCAAAGTAGCCGCCAAACCTTCCTTTCACTTCTCTCAAAGTGTTGAATACAGAGATATAACTCGGAGTGAGGTCATCGCTGGCTCTCATGAGATTGTGGTGAAAATGGCTGGTGGCCCTTTGACCCTCCTGCCCCCCTTTTGCCGCACACTTTCACAACGACAGGACCTCTATGAGGAAAAAGGGACCGCACCGTTCACAGAAAGATATTCGCAAAAGTTATCTGCCTTGTCTTGCCTTGTTTTATGTTTAAGAATCTTCAGAGTACAGTGGGCCGAGTCACTGCTGCTCATTCAGTGAAAGGCGGTCCATTAACAAAATCAAATAAGTCAAAGTGATGCCTTCATTCATCTCACATACTTACGGACACTCATTTGCTAACATCCATTGCCTACAGTATATATATCTATAAAAGCAAAAAAAACTGCGGATGCTGGAAATCCAAAACAAAAACAAAAACAGAATTACCTGGAAAAACTCAGCAGGTCTGGCAGCATCGGCAGAGAAGAAAAGAGTTGACGTTTCGAGTCCTCATGACCCTTCGACAGAAGTTGACATGTTCTGTTGAAGGGTCATGAGGACTCGAAACGTCAACTCTTTTCTTCTCTGCCGATGCTGCCAGTATATATACCTCCCTGGTTCTGAATCACTCTCACTGCTGCATGTTCAACCAGAAGGTGGCGGTACAGGATCCATAATAAACCCTCCAGAAAACAGAGCTCCAACTAAAGCAGATGGAATTCTTATTTTGTGAAATGCACACACTGTCAAACTAAGGTCAGGACAATGATATTTTCATGTTTGTAGCACCTCATTTAACCAGGCTACTAGGGTCATCTATTTCACATTGATGAGTGCCTCACGTTGTGACAAAACACAAACAATTTGAAATACTTCTGTCCATATCAACAGTATATTATTTACAGAAACGGGGCTTGATTTCAATCTGGAGTCAGGAGCCCAACACCTGGATCATTTCTCAGGTCCCATTTCTGCACGGCAAGCGTGTCTCTCACACGACGCCATCTTCACACGCAGAGATGCCCTGTTTGGTCTGGAGGTCAGCTTAATGGGAAGTAAAATTGCAACCCCCACCCCCACCACCCACACAACCCCCCCGCCCCCCTCACACACATACACACACCGCTCCCCCCACCCCCCTCACACACATACACACACCGCTCCCCCCACCCCCCTCACACACACACACACACCACTCCCCCCGCCCCCCTCACACACACACACACACCGCTCCCCCCACCCCCCTCACACACACACACACACCACTCCCCCCCCACCCCCCTCACACACACACACACACCACTCCCCCCGCCCCCCTCACACACACACACACACACCCCCCGCCCCCCTCACACACACACACACACACACACCACTCCCCCCGCCCCCCTCACACACACACACACACCACTCCCCCCGCCCCCCTCACACACACACACACACACACACACACCGCTCCCCCCGCCCCCCTCACACACACACACACACACCACTCCCCCCACCCCCCTCACACACACACACACACACACACACCGCTCCCCCCACCCCCCTCACACACACACACACACCACTCCCCCCACCCCCCTCACACACACACACACACACACCACTCCCCCCGCCCCCCTCACACACACACACACACACCACTCCCCCCACCCCCCCTCACACACACACACACACACCACTCCCCCCACCCCCCTCACACACACACACACACACACACACCGCTCCCCCCACCCCCCTCACACACACACACACACCACTCCCCCCACCCCCCTCACACACACACACACACACACCACTCCCCCCGCCCCCCTCACACACACACACACACACCACTCCCCCCACCCCCCTCACACACACACACACACACCACTCCCCCCACCCCCCTCACACACACACACACACCGCTCCCCCCACCCCCCCCTCACACACACACACACACCGCTCCCCCCACCCCCCTCACACACATACACACACCACTCCCCCCACCCCCCTCACACACACACACACACACACCACTCCCCCCACCCCCCTCACACACACACACACACCGTTCCCCCCGCCCCCCGCCCCCGGCCTTCCCTTCTTCTTCCTCTCCACATGACTGTAACTCTGTAATCACACCTCCTTGGGCAACTGAACCTCGGTAGCTTCACTGTTGCTGCTTCTGCTGAAAGACCTGCATTTAAATAGTGCCTTTCATGACATCCCAAAGCACCTGCTGACAGCCAATGAAGTACTTTCGAAGCTAGTGGTCACCGTTGTAATGAATGAAACGCAGCAGCCATTTTGTGCACAGCAAGCTCCCACAAGCAGCAATGTGATAATGGCCAGGTAATCTGTTTTCATGATGTTGGTTGGGGTACAAATACTAGCCAGAACACCAGGGATAACTCTTGCTCTTCTTCCAAACAGTGCCAAGGGATCTCCTACATCTACTTGAGAGAGCAACTGGGATCTCGGTTTAATGTCTCATCTGAAAGTCGCCACCTCCCTCAGTGCAACAGTCCCTCAGTGCAGTGTCAAGCCTAGGTTTTCACCTTGAAAGTCTCTAGAACAGGTCTCAAACCCACAGCCTTCAGACACGGAGGTGAGAGTGCTTCCCAGTGAGCCATAGCTGACATGAGGCACTGTTTTACTAGAGGGGGTCGGGGGGAGGGAGGCTTAAAATGGAATGACCAACACTGAAGCTGCCCTTGGCAAAGACACATGCCTGCAGCCTAGAGACTAGGCCTCAATCTCTCTGTGTGGAAAAGTAGCACATTTTGTTTAATGCTTATTGCATTTACAAGTGGGAGGGTGAAGACTGTAAGTGATGAGGGGGGGTTAGTGTGGGTTGTTGGGGGGTGGGGGGGGGGCGGTGATAGGGAAGGGGGAACAGTATAAAACCTGCCAGGTCAGTACCACAACAGTGTGCATTGTACCTGGGCTCTTAAAAGGAAGCAAAGGATGAGAAAAACTATCGACCCAGGTCACTGCTTCTTTCCAGAGGTTATGCGCAATCTATCTAATGATAAAACAAACTTGCATTTTTACAGAGCTTTCACAACCACCAAACATCTCAGAGCACCTTAAAGCTAATGAAGTACTTTTTGAAGCGTGGTCACTGTTGTAATGTAGGAAATGCCACAGCCAATTTGCACACAGCAAGCTCCCATAAACAGCAATGTGATTATGACTAGATAATCTGTTTTTGTGATGTTTGATTGAGGGCTAAATATTGGCCAGGACACCAGGGATAATTCTCCTGCTCTTCTTCAAAATAGTGCCATGGGGTCTTTTACATCCACCCTAGCAGGCAGATGGGGCCTCGGTTTAAACGGCTTATCTGAAAGACAGCGCCTGTGACAATACAGCACTCCCTCAGAAGTGCACTGGAGTGTCAGCCTTGATTTTTGTGATCAAATTCTGGGCCAGGATTTTCCCTCCTTGCCGGCTGTCAGGATCTTCCGGCCCCAACGAAAGCCAATAGGCTTTTGGCTAACCCGCCGGATTCCCAGCAGCAGGTCACACCAGAGCAGGGGCAGGGAAAACCCTGGCTTTGGAACCGGACTTGACACTGAACCTTGTGAGTTGGAGGTGAGTGTGCCACCAACTGAGCCACAGCTTTACAGTTGTTCCTTCATTAATGGCCTGTACATGGTTAAAATAACCTGTTCTGATAATGCAATCCAACAGTACTGAGACGGGCTCTTTGTTTGATTAGTCTTGTTGAGTGGAAAAGATGGCGTACTTTAGTCAATAATCACACATAAACAGGGCTCTGCATCAATTGACCCAAAGAGCAATTCTTGAGGTGTAGCTGGACATGGTGATAGTTCCTTCTCTGTGACATGGTTCTCTGTTGCCATGCCTCTAGCAGTTAAAGACTCCGGAGACTCCCCACAAATAGGACTTTAACCTCAATGACAGTCGAGGTTTGGTTTTGAATGTGTCTCCCTCACTGATGTAAGTCGAGTGCTACAGCTGGTGGTTCACTCAGCACGGAATGAATCTTGCTAACTAGAATGTTTCTGGCAGGAACTCCTGATAGCAGATGGGCATTAACTGATTAAGTGTATGATTCAATTAATACCACCATGAGCCTAATGGGAAAATAAGTTGTTTTAATAATCCCAGCATTGGAAATGCTTTGTAATGGCTAAAATATTCCAGGCATGCCTTTTGTAGAGTTTATTTTTAAACCCTTGATTACACAAAAGCACACGATCGACTTCTCAAAGCTGAGCAGCACAGACAATACAATTAATGGACAGTTTGTTTCATTTGGCTTCAAACCAACAATTATCAAATCCTTTGTAAAATGTACCTGGCCCACTCTGTAACAGGTCAGTGAAGTAGGAAAAATTGTCAAATGACTCACTCACCTGATATTTTGACAGGACTTTGGAAAGTCATCTGAACTTTTTGGATGGCATCATTTTTTAATACTTGGTCTATTGACGATCTTTCAAAAAAGGTGAGTACAACTTCTGACCTGGAATACTGAATGGAGGGGCAGAAAACGATTGCGTGAGATTTGATAAACTCAATATTGTGAGCAAAGCACCTGTACTAGATTTCTGCAATTCATTGAATTTTCTTCCTATTACACTTGTTAAACTTGGCATTTTTGGGTTGACACAATGAATTACTTTAGGAATACCTCAGGGGCTGCTGTTACTGTTGGTAAATATAATGCCCATGATACATCAGCGGTATTCCACACATAACAAGAGACAGGATGACCGTGGTGTTTCTCTAGTGAGCAATGTTGGTTCCGGCATAAAACCTCCCTGGCCAGGATTTTAAGGCTCCTCCCGCCCAGCGGGATATTACGGTCCTGCCGAACTGAATGGAGATTTAAATGGCTCGCCGCATCCACTGGGTGAGGGGGGGGGTGGTGGAGACACACCACGGCTTAGCCATAAAATCCTGGTCCCTGTTCATCTTTGAATGTGTGACTTTTAACCAGAGCAGGCATTTGGGACCATGGCTTAATTTGTTCAGTTTAAATGTGCTTTACTCAGTTGTAGTTACTCTTTGTTATCCTGTCTTCCATGAATGGGTCAGCCTATTATTCTTTTACCTTGCCCTGCAAGTTAATGACTTCTTTACATGCATCTAGCTGAGTGCTGTGAATGGGATGGTTTCCATTTCAGACAGTGGTAGATCAGGTGGGACACAGCTAGCTGCAGAGTGAAGATCTCCTTATTCTGCCACAACAGTATACATCAGCCCCACCTGAAGAACTCACACAAGTGCACCAGTGCAACACTCTTGTCACTTCCCATGTCAATCGCCCAAGTGGCCTCCCTGAGTATTGGCCAGGACAACGGGGATAACTCCCCTGCTCTTCCGGAATTAGTGCCATCGGATCTTTTACATCCAACCTACAGGGCAATTGGGACCATGGTTTAACATCACATCTCCAGAAGTGCTGCGCTCCCTCAGTACTGCACTAGAGCATCAGCCTTGATTTTTAACTTAAGCCCTTGAGTGGGACTTGAACGAGGAACCTTCAACCTTCTGGCTTAGAGGCAAGACTGTTACCAACTGAGCCACTAAAAGATGAGAGACCAAAACATGTTGGTCATCAGAAGTATCTGGGGGTCCTTGTACATGAATCAAGGAATGTTAATATGCAGGTAGAGCAAGCAGTTGGGAAGGCAAATGGTATTTTTTTAACTCATTCATGGGATGTGGGCATCACTAGCTAGGCCAACATTTATTGCCCTCCCCTAGTTGCCCTTGAGAAGGCAGTGGTGAGCTGCCTTCTTGATCTGCTGCAGGAGGTTAGCCTTTATTTCAAGGCAGTTGCAGGATAAGAACAAGGAAGTCTTGCAGCAATTACATAGGTCTTTGGTGAGACCACACCTACAATATTGTGTGCAGTTTTGGTCTCTTTACCTAAAGAAGGATATACTAGCCTTAGAAGGGCTGCAACAAGGGTCCATTAGCTTGAGTCCTGGGATCAGAGTACTGTCCCATGAGCAGAGATGGAGTAGAGTGGGATATAAAATTCTTCAAAGACTTGACAAAGATAGATGCTGAGAGGCCATTTCACCCATCTGGACAGACGAGAATGTGATTTTTTTTTCACACAGCGTGTGTTTAAGGTCTGGAATGCACTGCCTGAGAGTGTGGTGGAGGCAGGTTCAATCGAGGCGTTCAAAAGAGAACTAGACTGTTACTTGAAAAGAAAGAATGCGCAGAGTTCAGGGGAGCAGGCAGAAGAATGGCACTAGGTGAAATGCTCCTTCCGAGGGCCAGTGCAGACACGATGGGCCAAGTGGCTTCTCTCTGTGCTGCAACAAGACTGTGATTCGGTGATTCTGAGAACCACGGGTCACAGTCTCAGGATTAGGGTTCCCACTCAGAGAGTTCTGAATTTTTGGATATCTCTACCCCATAGATGCTCAGTTTTTGATTATATTTAACACTGAGATCAATAGATATTTGGGAATTAAGGGAATCTAGGGAAATAGGGACAGGATAGAAAAGTGGAATTTATGTAGAAGTTCAGCCACAATCTTAAAGTATGGCGGAGCAGACTAGGGAGAGGTTATATAGCCTACTCCTGCTCTTATTTCTTAGGCACTTATGCTATTAATTTTAGAACAATCAGTAGCAGAATTCTATAATGTACAGAAGTTGGCAAATTATTTTTCCAGATCTCACATGGTTGAAAGCATGGAGTGTTTGGAAAGCTATGAAGGTGCCTTTGGTACTTTGAAATCAAGGAGCAGTTAGTAATGGGGAGGAACATGTTGTGATACATACTTTACAGGGCAGGTGAATTATAATCTTCAGAACTTTCTCAATTTCATTCAGTCTTGCTTCTATGTCATGGGCTTCCTTCACTGCCACTAATCCTAGAAAAAAATAAAGAGATCATAAGAGTTACAGGATGGAAGGTTCCCAAATGTTATATCTACATTCATTTTAATCCTGAATTCAGCTTGCAACAGTGCAGAGGCAGATGCATTTGGGTAAGCAAATTAGGCATCAAAGGTAGAAATTTTAGGATTAGGAAAAGGCCATTAAAAGCCCAAACAAGTTTTCTCATCATGCCCTTCAATGACTACTCTCTCCAGAGACACAGTTTCTTAAACTCATTCATAATCTCCCTTCCAGTTTGCTGGCAACACCGTGCCCCAGTGCCATTTACTTTGAGACAGGATTGGGAGATGGAATGGTGGGTATAAGTGGTGGGAAGCTTGGGTAGCTTATTAAGGTTGCTTAGAGGCCCAAGTAAGGCCAACGATCAGACTGACTGGAATTGTACTGTCGGCCAACGAGCCCCCTGCAGCCTCGGGAGCACAACAGCTGCCTGGAGTGACAGGCCCGAGGGGTGGTCAGCACCACCCACCTTCCTTCCTGGTCACATCTGCAGCTGACAGCTGCCCAGTGGTGGGATGCCCCCTCCACAAGGATGACCCAGCGTCTGCACCCATTATCTACTTCAAAAGTTTAAAATGTTGCTTAGATGGTGCCTCAAGATGGAGGTGCCCCCCCCCTCACCCCTCATATATCAAATGGTATTGGCTCTCCAGATCCGAGATCCCACCCACTGTCCTTAATTGGATGGCAAGCTCATCCTCTGGCCACTAACTGGTTAATCCAGGCAGAGTCAATGTAGGGTGACTGCTCCTGATACAGCACAGGGTGGAGACACACCTTTGACCCCAACTTTGCATCCCGACCCATAAGGCAAAATCCTGCCCCACCTCTCCCAACTCTCCCATTGCATCTGATTTGTCACATATAATATTGGATGAGTAGTTATTTCTTCCAATTAAATATTGGGAAAACCTCACTACAAACTCTGTTCCTTAGCCACTGACTCTATCCCTCTCTCTGCTACTCCAAAACTAAATTAAACGGTTCACAGCCTCAGCTTTTCACTTACCCTATGAGGAACTTCCAGCCACATATCCTTCTCCATCACCTAGACCGCTTACTCCCACCTACAGAAAATGGCCGGTCTCTACTTTTACCTCAACAATCTGCTGCTCAAATTCTCATCCCGGCTTTTGTCACCTCCAGAGTCAACTATTCCAAAACTCTCCTGACTGACTTCCCATTTTCTAGCCTCCATAAACTTGAGCTCATCCAAACATTTTGCCTGCATCCTGAATCACAATAAATTCCATTGACTCATTTTTTCTGTGCTCGCTAACTTACACTGCCCTCCCATTCCAGCAACACCTGGATTTAAAATTCTCATTCCCATATTCAAATCCCTCCCTATGGCCTCACCTCTGTCATCTCCTCCAGATCTATGACCCTCTGAGGTATCTGCACTCCTCTAATTCTGAGCAGTGACTGCTGCTGAAATGTGCCCGTGCATACAGGCTGATAGAGGAAGGATCAGGCTCGGGGTGGAATTTTCTGCTCCCGTTGGTGACGGGCGTATTTGGCGGTGTGAGCAGATGAGACAGCGAGAAGGCCTAACATCGGTTTTACACCATCATGAAACCAGTTTGCGATCGTCTGCTCCACCCGTCAATGGTGGACTGCGTTTCCCACTGCCACACTTCGGGAACCTAACTGCAATGCATTAGCATCTCATTATAATCCCTGCTCACCGGAATCGTGCCCCCTCCATGCTGGGTTACCCAGGCACATCAGCATGATTGCACACTGACGTGTTTCACAACTGAACGTAAGCGACATGCAACTGACGAGGTGCACTTCGCTCGAGACTTTGAGGTTTGTTTGCCTACTTGCTCAGGCAGCACTCGCAGATATCAGCGCCAGGCTTCACAGGCAGCACCACATCACTTTTAGAGGGGCTCATGGGCAGGTGTCTACCTACCAGACTAGTCCTAATGTGGCGGTGGGGGGGAACTTCTCAACAGCTGCAGGGCTAGGGTTTGCTTGGGGAAGGGGGGTATCACAGGGTGTGTGTGGGGGGCACATGTTGATCTGTGCAAGTGGCCTCAAGATGGTGAGGGCTGAGGAGGCAGCCTCCAGAGGAGATGAGGCCAGATGGAGATGTGAGGGTGTGTGTGAGAGAGAGTGAGTGGTGATGTCCCTTGAGCTGGCAGTGAGTGAGATGCCAGTGAATGTGTGTGTGTGAGTTTAAAGTGATGAGGTGGTTGCCTTACTCTGGCTGCAAGAATGAGATCATTCATCCTCTTTCTGCACTGGATGGCCAACCTCTTCTGTGCAGCGTTGGCACTTAGTGCGATTCTGGGACGATTCCACCCTCGGCTGCTGGGATACAACTACATTAGAGTAGCATGTGCTGCACTTGGCGAGCTTCACTTGGCTCGGGACTTTGAGGTTTCTTTGCCTGCCTTCCTTCAGGCAGCACTTGCAGTCATCAGCGCCAGGATGTATATGTGCTCAAATCATTGAAGGTGAGAGGGCAGCTTGAGAAAGTGAGTAATAAAACGTAAGTGAAATGCACTGCCTGAGAGTCTGGTGCAGGCAGGTTCAACAGAGGCCTTCAAAAGGAGTTGGATAATTATTTGAAGAGAAAAAAATTGCAGGCGGATGGCACTAGGTGAGTTGCTCTTACAGAGAGCCACACGTTATATCTAATGGCCTCTTCTGCGCTGATAACCATTCTCTGTTTCAAAGAGCATAAATACAGGGCTGAAATTTTTAGGAGATAGTAACACAGTCTGAGAACACCAGTGAAACTCATCGGGCTGGATTTTACAGGGGGGGCCTGTATTCCCCACTATCTCCCAACCAAACAGTCAGTTGTCAGCCCGCCCACTCAAAATCCAGCTGTGCCATAGCGACATAATGCAGGGAACAACCTTAAGTGTTTCAGAGTGGGACTTCCACCCCTGTCTGGGAGAATCGAGCGGTGACCAGTGCTGGGACTACAGGCAGTCCTTTAGGAACAATGATGAAATCCTGACTTAGCTTTAAGCCTGGAATTTTGGATGGACCTGGCTGGCAGAACCTAGCAAAGTTGGGGGAGAGGAATGGGGGGGAGGAGGGGGGGGGGGGAGGCGGCTAGGTTTAAGAGACCAGGGGAGGGAGGTGGGGGAAGGGTTAAAGAGGAAGGGAGTACAGCCTTGCTGGGGAGGTGCCTCCAATGGGCACAGTGACACTCCCCCAACCACCAAGGGAGGCAACCCCCATTTCAGTGAAGCTACTGTGCTACCTGTCTTGCCTCCACCTTCCCCCTGATGCATGTTAAACAGCAGCAGACAGAATGAGGCCCTTAGCTGGCCATTAAGGGCCTCAATAGGCTGCAGGGCAGGGCACACCTTATATATCCACCATAGCATGGGAGACAGGCTGGGAGTCACTGGGAAGACCACCCACTTCATTTTACAAGTGTCCCTCCCAACCTTCAAGTGTGTTGCCCGGTGGGGAGCTGGTGTAAAATCTAAAACAAAAACAGAATTACCTGGAAAAACTCAGCAGGTCTGGCAGCATCGGCGGAGAAGAAAAGAGTCGACGTTTCGAGTCCTCATGACCCTTTGACAGAACTTGAGTTCAAGTCCAAGAAAGAGTTGAAATATAAGCTGGTTTAAGATGTGTGTGTGGGGGGCGGAGAGATAGAGAGAGAGAGAGAGGTGGTTGTATGGACAAACAAGCAGTGATAGAAGCAGATCATCAAAAGATGTCAACGACAATGGTACAATAGAACACATAGGTGTTAAAGTTAAAGTTGGTGATATTATCTAAACGAATGTGCTAATTAAGAATGGATGGTAGGGCACTCAAGGTATAGCTCTAGTGGGGGTGTTTTTTTTATGATGGAAATAGGTGGGAAAAGGAAAATCTATATAATTTATTGGAAAAAAAAGAAAAGGAAGGGGGAAACAGAAAGGGGATGGGGATAGGGGAGGGAGCTCACGACCTAAAGTTGTTGAATTCAATATTCAGTCTGGAAGGCTATAAAGTGCCTAGTCGGAAGATGAGGTGTTGCTCCTCCAGTTTGCGTTGGGCTTCACTGGAACAATGCAGTAAGCCAAGGACAGACGTGGGCAAGAGTGCAGGGTGGAGTGTTAAAATGGCAAGCGACAGGGAGGTTTGGGTCATTCTTGCTGACAGAACGCAAAGCTAACCAGTTGTGTCAACAATGCACAAGTTAGTTTCGCAATTGGTTCTTCACATGAGGCCTGTTGATGAAAATGCTTTGTAAATGACTCACAAAAACACTTGCCATCATTATGATCACAAAGGCCAACCATTTGCTGCAATCACCATATCGGTCAACACGTAACCCTTGGCTGACTGTTGTCAGGAGCAATGGCAGCTGGAATGTCTGCCTTGCAGTCTGCACATTCCACTGTGCAAATACATTTGTTTATCTGCCACTATCACACATGATGTGGAACCTTGAGTCCAAAGTGTTCGCTGTGATGTGATTGAAGTATTTCAAGTGCAACCATCACTTAAAATGCTTCAAGTTAATAGTGGCTCTTTTAAAGGATCATTACTGCCTCACCAGGGAGCTTTCTGATGGCTCATCAAGATTGGCTGCTCTATGGGAGCACTGTCAAATGGCTTTCTTGATTTGAAATGCTAAAATTCCTGTATTTTCGTATTGCATTAAAACTAAATTAACTCAAAAATGATGACTCTAACAACTGCACACTGAAGCTTGTTTTCATTGCCTGCTGGCCTACACACCCAGGTCTAATGAGATTGAGATATGCAGGGGAGTTAAACTTGGAGAGGCACTCATGCCACGCTCCAGCTAGTCTAGGAGAGGCACTCATGCCACGCTCCAGCTAGTCTAGGAGAGGCACTCATGCCACGCTCCAGCTAGTCTAGGAGAGGCACTCATGCCACGCTCCAGTTAGTCTCGCTCCCGGGTTTCGGAAGGCAGAAGCACTAGACTCAGGCAAGCACCAAAGTCTTATGACACAAACAGGGTCCTGAGGCAAAATGCGCGTATCCCAGCCTGCGTCAAAGAAGCCTGGTGGCAAACGGGATCAGGGTCCCAGAAGAGGTCGGGGAGTAAAGAAGAAAAAAGAGACTTGCATTTATATTGTGCCTTTCAAACCTCAGGAAATTCCAAAGTGTGTTAAAGGTGCTTTGAAGTGTGCTCCCCTTTTGAGATGTAGAAAGTACAGCAGCCAATTTGTGCACAGCAAGCTCCCACAAACAGCAGTGAAATAACTGAGCAGATATGTTTTAGGCTTCAGTTGAGGACAATATGTTGGTCATAAGACTGGGAGAACTGAGGCCCAGGAGAGGCCTTGGAAGAAAATCTTTTCCAAAATTTTATGATGGTTTCTTTGACAGCCAGAAGGAGTAGAAGTCAAATCCCACTCCCATCTGTTCTCCTAGTAGTGATTCCCACTGGAATACCCATCTCCACATGATAATGAGGTCTGGGAGTTAAAATCACTTCCAAGACCCCATACACACCATGCTCAATGCCAAGTTAAAATCAAGGTTTTGTCAAAATTATTACTGCGGTGTATGATTCTCTTGTTTTGCTGATCTAGTGAGAGTTATGGAGCCTGTTCCAGAGATAAATCATAATTAGCAGAGATAAAGGGGTAAATTGCATGAGTTAGTGTTCTGGGGGAGAAGCTTTATTTGACAGCAGCACTTAGTTGAGCACATAATCTAGGTTGGTACTTCAGTGCAGTACTGAGGGAGTGCTGCACTGTTGGGGGTGCCACCTTTTGGACGAGATGTTAAATCAAGGCCCTCTCCTGCCCTTTCAGTTAAGAATTCCATGGCACCAATCGAAGAAGACTTGGTGAGTTCTCCCAGTCTCATGGCCAACATATTGTCCTCAACTGAAGCCTAAAACATATCTGTTCATTTATTTCATTGCTGTTTGTGGGAGCTTGCTGTGCGCAAATTGGCTGCTGTACTTTCTACATCTCAACAGTGAGCATGTCTCAAAAATACCTCATTGGCTTTAACACACTTTGGAATTTCCTGAGGTTTGAAAGACACAATATAAATGTTTCTATTGTGAATTGAGGTGCAGAGGTCTGTGCATCTGATTGAGCCCCACATAATTTTCTAGAATCTCACAATATCAGCAATATGTCGAAACATGCTGTCTGAAAAGCATTCCCTAAAACAGAGCTTATATTGCTAATAGTGTGTATTATAGTGAGTTACTTTAGTTCCTTTCATTTATCATCGAACTTTATTAGCCATCAATAGCGCCAAGGTCTGAAGCCAGTCTAGAGCCCTTTCTGATTGACAGCTCAGTCAATAGGGATACTAATGAATTGTCTTAAGGCACAATACTTAGAGACAAAGACATGTCTGTCTTAGTAACAAAGTAGTCTTTGATTTTGCAGCCAACGAAAAACTATCTATATTTTTAAAGGATAAGCTAGCTTGGCTTCAAAGAGTTAAACCAAATCAAGCAATCCTCTGTTAAAGCTAATATTTAAAAATTAAGCAGCAGCTTTATTGTTTCCCTAAACTATATAGAATTACATCAAGTTTTACAGCCCAGAAACTGGACATTCCACCCAATTGGTCCATGCTGTTCTTTATCCTCCGTGCAAACATCCTGCTACGCCTCTTTATTTAATTCAGTCTGCATATTTGGCTATTTCTTTCTCCCTCATGTGCTCATCTAGCTTCTCCTTAAATGCATCTATATTACTCATCTCAGTTACTCCATGCAGTAACAGGCTCCACTCTCTGCGTAAAGAGGTTTCCTCGTGAGTTTCCACATAGGAGGACAAGAGCAGCAGATACATGGGAGCATTACCACTTGTTATGGATCAGCGGGCTGCCACAACTGTTTTACAATTTGTATTTTATTTCGAGATTTAATTCAGTAGCAATAAATCCACCAAGACTTAGAGGTTTTTTTTACGAAACTAAATTGAACATTTTTCAATAGAAGAAAAGATTTTAAGCACATATATAGGTCTACAAATTATTACCACAATAACTCCTAATGCTCCTAATTAATCTGCTTCCCAATTACACCTTCGTTACGGCAACATTAAAACAATATAGATTTCAATAGACCCAGGAAAAGCACACAATACCATGGACAGGGAGATTCAAAGTGAGTTTTCTTAGCTTCAGTTTCTGTGGACAGCAGCTTGATACATAGAGGCTGGAAGCTTTTCACACTTGTGTTAGATCTTAGAATTCCTCCTCCCTTACGCATAACCTCATCTCCTTTATACATGTTTCTCCCTTTTTATTGCAAATTCCATTGTTCCAATATGTCTTTGCAACGTTACTTTTCTCATGATATAAATCTTCCATAGTACTCATATTATCAGTAACCCCTTGAGGAAAAATAAACACACTGTTGGGCTTAGCTTTGTATGGCTGGGTGTAACATCTCACCATCTCTTTGAAATTCAAACTAACCTAAGTTATCTAAAAATGCAAATGTTCCTCATACCTCACATTCTAAAACTTCAGCCATGTTTACAGATTTAGCATTTCATAGCTAGCTTCCCTTTTGATAACTCAAAAGCTTCAGTCTAGCTGCCTCCAATTCAATTAAATCTTCCACACAGAGAAACTAATCCAACCCCCACCATTAACCTACCTTTACAATAAATCACAATAATATCATGAAAATTATTATATTTTCACGACACACCTACAAGTTCCCCTCCAAGTCACGAATTGGAACTATATCGCCGTTCCTTCACTGTCACTGGGTCAGAATCCTGTAACTCCTTCCATAACAGCGCTGTGGGTCTACCTGCACCACATGGACTGCAGAGTTCAAGAAGACAACTTATCCACACCTCCTCAAGGGCTGTTAGGGATGGGCAACAACTGCTGGCCTAGCCAGCACTGCCCACATCCCATGAAAGAAGAAAATAAATTTGCCTCCCAAGTCTTTTCATTAGTCCCTGTGTGGCCGTCCTGAGAGCTTACAAATGTATTGCTCATCATTGTTAGTTTTCTCCTAGAAATTAGAGTATTCTGGTGTAATAATGCAAAGTAGGACTTGCAGAATGATCATCTCTGAATGATGAGTGTGGTTCATTTCAGCAATACAATGTTGAATTCAGTCTTCAGTTCACTGAGCATTGACCGGTTGTTTAGTTTTGGTACTTCTGCTTGCTTTCTTCGGGGAGTTTTACAGGTTACTGAACCGTTCCACCAATCGCTTTGTTGCTAAGTGCTACTTTAACATCATAAACAACTTGGAAGCTCATAATGAGGTTTCAGTGTTGTCCCTAGAGAACGTTGAGCTGCTTCCTCCTCCTCACACACATTCTCTCTCTCCTATCCTCTAGGGTTGCCAACACTCCAGGATGGGCCTGGAGTCTCCAAGAATTGAAGATCAATCTCTAGAGACTCCAGGCCCTGGAGAAAAGCCATCAGGACATCAAAAATGATTTTTTTTTGTCATTTTCTTTGAACATCTCTCTTTACTGGATATAAAAATATTGAAAATGGGAAAAAAGGCTATTTGGCTGACAGTCAAGCATCATTCAATTGGGTAAGGAGACTTCCTTTCCATTTGGTGGAGGAAAGCAGCACGTCACAAGGGTGGATGTGTTGACCGACTAATGGCTGGAACATGGGGACAAGTCATGTGATGGAACCTTCAGAATACATTTAATCCCAGTTGGCAACCCTACTCTGTTCTCTTAAAGACATGGATTATGCTGTTCTATGGGTGTCATGCAATCTTCTGATGACTCTCGAACAGTCCATTCCTTATGTGTGGACCTGGAAATGAATTCTGTCAAGATATTTAACTCAAGAGAGGCTGACAGCCAGGCGGCGCGGCATGTTCCAGTAGGCATCTTTATTTGTCTCACTACCGCCCCCTTTTGGCTTACGCCATCATCCCTTTTGTCATTTAATCTCGTCTGCCCTCCAACCTCCCTCACCAGCAGGCCACCCCCTCACCCTCCCATACCCCCACCAACACCATCCCCCCCCCAACAACCCCATCACCCTCCCATACCCCCACCAACACCATCCGTCCCCCCACCAACCCCATCACCCTCCCATACCCCCACCAACACCGTCCCCCCCCCACCAACCCCATCACCCTCCCATACCCCCACCAACACCATCCCCCCCCCACCAACCCCATCACCCTCCCATACCCCCACCAACACCATCCCCCCCCCAACAACCCCATCACCCTCCCATACCCCCACCAACACCATTCCCCCCCCTACCAACCCCATCACCCTCCCATACCCCCACCAACACCATCCCCCCCCCCCTCCAACCAACCCCATCACCCTCCCATACCCCCACTAACACCATCCCCCCCCCCCCCTCCAACCAACCCCATCACCACCCCATCCTGCTCCTGTCTTTTTCTCTGGACCTATAATTGCTAAAAAAAAGGCTGTTAAATCTCCTACACAAAAACAGAATTACCTGGAAAAACTCAGCAGGTCTGGCAGCATCGGCGGAGAAGAAAAGAGTTGACGTTTCGAGTCCTCATGACCCTTCGACAGAACTTGAGTTCGAGTCCAAGAAGGAGTTGAAATATAAGCTGGTTTAAGGTGTGTGTGTGTGGGGTGGAGAGATAGGGAGAGAGAGAGGTGCTTGTGTAGACAAACAAGCAGTGATAGAAGCAGATCATCAAAAGATGTCAGCAACAATGGTACAAAAGAACACATAGGTGTTAAAGTTAAAGTTGGTGATATTATCTAAACGAATGTGCTAATTAAGAATGGATGGTAGGGCACTCAAGGTACAGCTCTAGTGGGGGTGGGGAGAGTATAAAAGATTTTAAAATATTTAAAAATAATGGAAATAGGTGGGAAAAGAAAAATCTATAAAATTTATAGGGAAAAAAAGAAAGGAGGAAACAGAAAGGGGGTGGGGATGGGGGATGGAGCTCACGACCTAAAGTTGTTGAATTCAATATTCAGTCCGGAAGGCTGTAAGGTGCCTAGTCGGAAGATGAGGTGTTGTTCCTCCAGTTTGCGTTGGGCTTCACTGGAACAATGCAGCAAGCCAAGGACAGACATGTGGGCAAGAGAGCAGGGTGGAGTGTTAAAATGGCAAGCGACAGGGAGGTTTGGGTCATTCTTGCGGACAGACCACAGGTGTTCTGCAAAGCGGTTAAATCTCCTACTACTTTCAATTATGATGGAAGGTGACTGACCGGAATCATTGGAGGTAACTTTAACCCCCTACCACTCACACCCCTACCCACCTTTAACCCCCTACCACTCACACCCCTACCCACCTTTAACCCCCTACCACTCACACCCCTACCCACCTTTAACCCCCTACCACTCCCCCTACCCACCTTTAACCCCCTACCACTCACACCCCTACCCACTTTTAACCCCCTACCACTCACACCCCTACCCACCTTTAACCCCCTACCACTCACACCCCTACCCACCTTTAACCCCCTACCACTCACACCCCTACCCATCTTTAACCCCCTACCACTCATACCCCTACCCACCTTTAACCCCCTACCACTCACACCCCTACCCACCTTTAACCCCCTACTACTCACACCCCTACCCACGTTTAACCCCCTACCACTCACACCCCTACCCACGTTTAACCCCCTACCACTCACACACCCCTACCCACCTTTAACCCCCTACCACTCACACCCCTACCCACCTTTAACCCCCTACCACTCACACCCCTACCCACCTTTAACCCCCTACCACTCACACCCCTACCCACTGGCCAAACAGCTGGGCTTGGGTCAGTTGGCAGGTTAAAAATTAAAATCTGCAGCAGGAACCCAGCCGCCTCCAATCGTTTCAACAGATGGGACAATGGGAGTTCACAGATGGGACAATGGGAGCTCACAGGACACAGGTGAATCATTGAAACTTTTTAAGATTCTGCATGTCTCCATTTTAACAATAACTCAATTTCTAACCACAGTTGACCGGGCCTTGGGAACATAGCAGGTAAGAGATGGCAAGAAAGGGGAGCACCCATTAGGTCAATACATTCAGGGCATTGCTTGCAGGCCAAGCTGAACAGGACTGTTTCCTCCAGACCCCACAAGCTTATCTGTAAAAGCCCCCCCTGAAATGATCAGATCGTCAATCACAGTCTGCGCCACCCCCACCCGACCACCATATTCCATACCCCAGCAATCACTCCCTCCCTCCCCTGAACCCCTGTCAGCAATCTCTCCCTCCCTCCCTCCCCTAAACCCCTGTCAGAAATCTCTCCCTCCCTCCCTCCCCTAAACCCCTGTCAGCAATCTCTCCCTCCCTCCCTCCCCTAAACCCCTGTCAGCAATCTCTCCCTCCCTCCCTCCCCCAAACCCCTGTCAGAAATCTCTCCCTCCCTCCCTCCCCCTAAACCCCTGTCAGCAATCTCTCCCTCCCTCCCCTAAACCCCTGTCAGCAATCTCTCCCTCCCTCCCTCCCCCTAAACCCCTGTCAGCAATCTCTCCCTCCCTCCCCTAAACCCCTGTCAGCAATCTCTCCCTCCCTCCCTCCCCTAAACCCCTGTCAGAAATCTCTCCCTCCCTCCCTCCCCCTAAACCCCTGTCAGCAATCTCTCCCTCCCTCCCTCCCCTAAACGCCTGTCAGAAATCTCTCCCTCCCTCCCTCCCCTAAACCCCTGTCAGCAATCTCTCCCTCCCTCCCCTAAACCCCTGTCAGCAATCTCTCCCTACCTTTCTTTTCACTGTGTCCTTCTGCTATAGGCTTTCCCACCTGACAGACAGACAGTCAATTAGGCAGGAAACCTAAACAGAAAAGCTGTTCGGAAATATGTACTTGCATAACTCCTCCCTTTCTGCATCAGCTGCGCCCCCACAATACTACCGGAGTCTTTAACTCAGTTTCTCTCTCCACAGATGCTACCTGACCTGAGAGTTTTCAACATTTTCTGTTCCAGTCTGACATTTACACACATGCACTCCCCAGCGGTGTCACAGAATAGTGATCAGGGATGGGAACATTCCCATCACTAATCTAGAGGAACTGAGAGCCACTGTAGCAACCCAACTGCTGTTCTGGCTATGATCATTTGACTCAAGCACTGACCACAGGCTGAACTTGTGGCCTCTCAACCTGTATGGATCAGCGTCAGTTGTGGCTCGGTTGGTGGCAGGCTCTGGGTTGAAGTCCCACTCCAGAACTTAAACGCAGAAATTGAGGTGCGGCACTGTTGGAAGTGCTATCTTTGGGATGAGATGTTAAATGGAGGCCTCGCTTGCCCTCTTGGGTGTATAAATGATCCTATGGCACTTGGCACTCTTTCGAAGAAGATTAGGGGAGTTATTCCTGCTGTCCTGGCCAATATTCATCCTTCAATCAATATCACAAAAATAGAATATCTGCTTATTGTCACATTGCTGCTCATGGGAACTTGCTGTATGCAAATTAGCTGCCATGTTTCCACCATTACAACAGTGACTACACTTCAAAAGTACTTAATTGGTGGTAAAGTGTTTTGGAACATCCTGTGGTTGTGAAAGGTGCTATAGAAATGCAAGTCTTTCTTGTTCACATAGTGCATTTAATCACTGGCCCATCAAGAAAGAATGTACTCCTGTGCACAGACTCTTCATTTGCAAGTTCAGTTCTGCATTTTGAGTAGCATCCAGCTGAAGTAGGAGAAACACAATTAACTGCATTGGCAAGAAATATGCTTGGATCAGACTTTAGCAAAACAATTTTAATTGTACCTCCACCCATAAGGACAGAGAGTGAAAATGAATCTACATCAAAGCTTCCAAATTCACTGTCTTTCATAGAATTGCCTGATCTTTGGTTCATTACATAAGAACAGGAGTTGGCCATTATGCTCTTCAAGGCAATTCTGCCACTTGATTAGATCTTGGCTGATCTATACCTTAACTCAATTTATCCACCTTTGATCCATTTCCCTTGATACCCTTAGCTAACAAGTATTGATCAATCTCAGTATTGAAAATTTCAATTGACCAGCAACTACAAACTTTTCCCAGAATCACAGAATTGTTCCAACACAGAAGGAGGTCATTCAGCCCATTGTATTGGTGCTGGTTCTCCAAATGAGCAATGCACCTAGTGCCCTGCCTCCTCTTCATAACCCTGCACACTCTTCCTTTTCAGATAATCCAAATCCCTCTTGAATGCCTCGATTGACCTGCCCCGCACAACCCCCCACCCCCCACCCTCCCCCCCACCCCCCCGCCACTCTGAGGCAACACATTCCAGATCTCAACCATCTTAACATATCTATTGGGCAGAGAGTTTCAGAGTTCCACTACCAGTTTTGGCAATAAGTGCTTCCTTATTTCACCTAGTGGTCTAGTTCTAATTTTCAAATTGGGCCCCCTTGATCTGGATTCCCCAATATGCGGGAAGTTTCTCTGCATTTACTCTGTCATATCCCCTTATGATTTTAAATGTTTCAGTTGGAACATCCTGCAACCTTCTAAACAGAAGAGAACACATCTCATGTTTGAACAATTTAGCTCATTAAGTTCTGGTAACATTCTGGTGAAGCAGCATTGCACCTCCTTCAAAGCCAATATATCTTTCTTGATCTTTCTTCTTTCTTGAGGTTAGGTACCCAAAACTGAAGACAGTATTCCAAATGGGCTTTGACCAAGATTCTGTAGTACTGAAGAATCACTTCCTCACTTTTGAATTCCAATCCACTAATGATTTCAGCTAAAGACTAACTTTCCAATAGTCTTTTTGATTATTTTTGCACTACTATTTAATGATTTGTGTACAAGGACACCTAAATCCTTTTGCTCCTTCACAGCTCCTAATCACTCTCCATTAAGAAAACATTCCTATTTGCTTTTCTCCTAGGTGGATGAACTTGCATTTCCCCACATTAGATGTCACATGCCATCATTCCGACCACTTGCTTAGTCTATGTCCCTTAGTGCCTCAGTGCTGCTCCCATCTACACAGAAAATTGGAGAATGAGAAATAAAGTATGACAATATTTTTTTCTTTCATGGGATGTGGGGTATCACTGGCAAGGCCTGCATTTGTTGCCCATCCCAAATTGCCCTTGAACTGAGCAGCTTGCGAGGCCATTTCAGAGGGCAGTTAAGAGTCAACCACATTACCATGGATCTGGAGTCACATGTAGGCCAGAACAGGTAAGGACACCAGATTTCCTTCCCTAAAGGGCATTAGTGAACCAGATGGGTTTTTATAACTATCCATGATAGTTTTGTGGTCGCCATCACTGAGAGTAGCATTTAATTCCAGGTTTTATTTGTTGCCAAGCTGCCATTTGAATCCATGTCCCCAGAGAATTCATCTGGGCCTCTGGATTACTAGTCCAGTGGACATTAGCACCACACCAACATCTCCCTTTATTATGGTCTAGACAGCCAAAGCTCTAATTTCAGTGAGTTCAAAATCTCCCCTAGCAAACCGCTGTTCTCAATGGCATCATCATGGGCTGTTACTAAATAGAAGTCGGGCACTTCTTTGCCGAAAGGGAGGGCAGACAGGAGGGGACATTGCTCCAAACTCACACTCTCCTCCCCCAAGAGCTTCTGGTTGGAAACAACAGCTTTTCAACCGGCCTGGGAGACGTCACCTGCTTTTCTTCTTCGACTGTGCTGGCAAGTGGTGAGGGAACTGCCAAGGAGGGAGAAAATAATAAATATTTTGCAAAAGAAGGAATTTAAAGTATGTGTTTATATGCAAAAGCCCTCAGAGATACGCATCAGAATTTGGCATGTTTTAGGGCTGCTGACACTCTGATAATATTTTAAATTCTAGCATGGAAAATATAACAAACATTGTGGATTAAGAAGGATGGCGGCTCTAATCAAAAATCTCTTTGAATTAAGAACTTAAGCAAGTGACTGTTTGAACTGGGAATGTTTAAACCCTAACTGCAGCCGTTAAGGTCAAATAGAAATCTCTAAAATGTAAGCAATGTCTTATTTTTTTACTCACAGCAAATTGTGGTTCAGCTGTGAAATATATATATTTATAAAACATGCTTTTTTTGTGTCCCAATGCATTGAGTTCCCTTAACCCAGCCTTTCTGCAAAGGGGAGATTGGGTTACTGTAGGATTAGTCAGCCCAGTCATATCCTGTTCATGTACCAGATGCCAATTATTGAGGAGCAACGGTGAAAGCTGGAGGGCAGGTGCCATGACATTGCATAGTGAAGACACCAAGATACAACGGAATTGTGGGGAGTGGGCGGCATTGGTGGAGAATACAAAAACTAACTTTCCAAAGAAAAAACTTTGTAGATAAGGAGGAGGGTGAACAAAAAGGACTTTATGCTTTAATCCTTCTGAAGAAATGATGCAAGGAAAGCCAAGCCAGATAGAGATGCTCTGGCTTTGATCAGATAGAAAGATAGGGGTAAGACAGAAATAAAATGAGAGCGAGAGAGAGAATAATTAATCCCATTTGATCATTCCCTACTTCCCATGTGACACATGAAGCCTGTCAAGTTTTTGGCACGGGATGATAGAACAGGTATTTGGCTTGTGTCCGGCAACCCTATCCCACGTTAACTCCAATTGAAAAATCTCATCCTCATGTTTAAAACCCTTTCTAGCCCCAGCTCCTCTCTATCTCTGTAACCTCCTTCATACTCTTCGTTGCATTCACTGTCACCCCTTGCGTATTCCCTCCCTTCACCTGACTGTTGGTGGACACTGATGCTGCAATGCTTTGTACCAGTTCCAAGGTTCGTGGCTGCACAGTTTGGAAGCTATTGAGCAGAGACTCGGAGCTCCACCTCAGGGAATAGGTAGGAAAAATGAGAGATTGGGCCCAGTGCGGTTTTCCTATACCTACCTGCAGGCAAAATGAGTGACACTCATAAATGGTGAATTTGTATTTATTTCCTCTCAATCGGGAAATGACAATACCAGAAACAACAATAACTTGTATTTGTGTAGAGCCTCGAACAAAGTGAAACATCCCAAGGTGCTTCACAGGAGCATCATCCAAACAAAATGTGAGACCACGCCATATGAGATATTGGGACAGACAACCTAAAGCTTGTCAAAGAGGTGGGGCTTAAGGAGTCACTCAAAGAAGGGAAGAGAGGAAGAGAGAGGTTTGGGGAGGGAATTCTAGGTCTTTGGGTCATGGGAGCTGAAGGCAAGGCTGCCAATGCTGGAGTGATTAAAATCGGGGTGCTCAGGAGACCAGAACTGGATGAACACCAATGTCTGAGGGCTGTAGGGCTATAGGGGATTACAGAGAAAGGGAGCCAGGGAGGGATCTGAAAACAGAATTTTAAAACCAAGAGCCAGTACAGGCCAATGAGAACAATGGTGATGAGTAAATGGGACTTGGTGCAGGTTGGGAAATGGGCAGCAGAGTTTTGGATAGTGTTTTAGGGGGAAAGAAACACAACAGATGATCACATAAAATGATGTGTCTGTAACAAGCTCTTTGCATGGTTCTAAATGAAAATATCATTGTGTGTCCACTGTACTTCATAGTACAAAGGCCATTCCTTGAATGAAGAGGTCAAGGAGGAAGTGCAAATGTAAGCAAGCCATGCAACAGGGGGGTGGATGGTTGCAGAGTAGTAGTGTCATTAGTCTAATGCTCTGGGCCCATTGGTTCAAATCCCACTGCAGCTGGTGGAATTTAAATTCAGTTAATATATCTAGAATATAAAGCTAGTCTTAGCAATGTTGACCATGCCAATTATCATTGATTGTTGTAAAAACCTATCTGGTTCACTAATGCCCTCATTTTAGGGAAGGACATCTGCCATCCCTACCTGGTCTGGCCACATATGACTTCAGACGCACAGCTATGTGGGTGGCTAAGTTGTCCTCTGAAATGGCCTAGCAAGCCAGTCAATTCAAGGGCAATTAGGGATGGGCAACAAATGCTGGCCTTGCCAGTGACACCCACATCCCATGAAATAATAAAAAAAAGTAATGGGATGGGGCAGGGAAAGCAAATAATAACGTGGAGAAATTCAATTAAACTACAACTTATTTTCAAATTAACAATCTTATCATGAAAAAAACTATTTTAAATAAGTTTTAAATTTTCACCAAGAGATATGCTAAAAATCACTATTGAAAGCTTAGACATGGTTAATCCTGCCTAACTATTCAAATTGACTTCCATAACATTGGAGTCTCTGGGAGATTGTTTTAAAAATGACTAGAGTTTACAATTCTTTATTCTTGGCCAATTAAGAGTCAACCAGACCAGGTAAGGATAGCAGATTTCCTCCCCTAAAGGACATTAGCAAACCAGATTTTTTTAAAATGACAACCAATTATAGTTTCATGGTCACCATCATTGACAGAGCTTTCAACTCCAGATTTATTAACTGAATTCAAATTCCACCAACTACTATAGTGGGATTTGAACCCATGATCCCAGAACATTAGCCTAAACCACTAGGTTATGAATCCAGCAATATTACCACCACACCACCCCATCATAAGCATTTGGATGGGTTTCTCTACATTGGTAGGTTTAGCTAGTGAAGAAGGCACAAAATCAAGAATAAACAAATGTCAAATCTGAGGTAACTAACAGTGATCTGGGATAACCGCTCCATTTCCTCGATTACTTTGGGATATTTACAGATGGAAGTGACTTTCAAAAAGGAAAACTCAAATTTAAATAATAGTAAACGACGTTTCAGGAGTGTGTCTGCACTTGCATCAATATTGTCTTGTGAATATTTGACTTCTACATCGACAATTGGGCTTTTCAGCACTGTCAATCCCCAGTATTCCTATGAGAAGCTTCAATTAAGTTTCAAAAATGGCTTTGTGAATACACACACTCCCTAGACTGTTGCAGAGTCATGGCAACCAGGAATGTCCGGTTTGATTCCTGGGTCAAGAAATTCCTGAATTCAGGGAGCTGGAAAAGAAAACTTTCAGCTGCAGAGAGCAAGAAACTTGGGGAAGAACGCAGTTCCATCATGATTCTGTGCTGACCAGATTATCCCTTTTAAATTCCAACTGGGCTGTGAGCGAGCAGATCCTTCACTTGATCTAACAACCCCCACCATATCGAAATTTTCCTTCCAGATCCTTAAAGACTCAGGCTTTGCCCTGGGGTTGTGCCTGCTCCATTGATTTTTCTAATTCTATTCAAATAATTGCCTGTTCAAAAATTTCAACCCATCCTTCCTCTCTTACCTGCTGTGTGCTCTCCGGAGGCTCTACCGTTGCCATGATATAGCTATGGTGGGAGAGCGATGCCTGGCACTGAGTGGGGTCCTGGTATACCAGTGGCTGATGGTGTGGTGAGAATGATGTGACCACCACGAACTCAAGAGTGGTCCCCAGCAGTGGAAACCAGGCCAGGCATGGGGTTTGTACCTTCAAAGAAGGCAACGTATAAAGAAAAAACATTTAGTTGATTGGCCTGCTTGTTCAGGGATGATGAGGAGTAGAGGCAATTGGAGTCGATTTGGGGTGAGTGGTGGGGGTTATCTGGGCACAGGCTCCCAGCGGTGAGTGAATGCCCAATTTCCAAGTGCATGGGATAGGTGGGCAGTGCCCTGGTAGGGGCCAGTGTTGGAGGGCACTAACGTGCATGAAGCTGACACACCAGGTTGAATTACGACCAATGGAATTTCAGAACCCTTCCTTTTAGACTGTAGAAATTGTCTAATCTTTACTCATTGCACATTCCCTTTACATTTCAAATTATCCTTTCCTCTTATTATGCCCTTTCCAACACGTATTTTCAAAATTGTACAGAACCTCAGCTTAACATTTGCAGATTTATACTCTATTGTTCTGGTGATATAGCTCACTGTCTATTTGCTCTTATTGCTTTTCCACATTGACCCAACAACGAGTGAGAAGTCTAATGTTTTTAAATGTTGCAGTTGCCAAGGAACTTTGGCATTGCTGTAAAGTTGTATAAATCCACAGTTAGGATTCAACCTGCCTTGAGAAAAGTAGCACGACACTGTCTGGGGAAGGTAGTGTCACATTACTTGGGTTTTGCATCACATGGAATATAATTCCAGCTCCCTGTCAAATTAACCCTCCTGAAAACTTTGTAAACCCAGCTAGAGCTAATTTAAATGTTCAGGCATCGCTGCTGCCTGTGTTCACTAAACATCTAAATTATAATTACTGGAAATGGAGAGCTATGAGAGCATGTAATTAAACATACACTGATCTCTCTCCTACGCAGGAGAATTGGAGTATAGTCAGGCATGCATACTTCAACATCAGTCTGACATCCCAGAGGAATAAACAGTAAAACTTGGGAAATGACTGGTACCAGTCCAAACTGAAATAAAAACAGCAAATGCTACAAAAACTCAGCAGGTCTGGCAGCATCTGTGGAGAGAGAAATAGAGTTAATGTTTTGAGTCCATATGATTCTTCTTCAGAGCTGGTCCAAACTGGACTTGTATAACTTAAAATGGAGCTCCAGTTTGGACCAGTGCCAGGCATTTCTAGGTTTTACTGTTTTTTCCTTCTGCGATCGCTGTACTATAACTGCAGCACAAGTCTCTCGCTGCTAATTATTTCTTTGCCACTTCTTTCCTTTAACCAATATTCCAAATATTTTTTTAAAATATTTATTCTTTCCTGAGATGTGAGTGTTGTTGGCAAGGCCAATAGTTATTGCCCATCCCTAACTGCTCTTGAGAAGGTGTTGGTGATCCTCCTTCATGAACTGCCGCCATCCATTGTGGTGTAGGTACACCCACAGTGCTGTTAGCAAGGGAGTTTCAGGATTTAGACCCAGTGACAGTGAAGGAACGGCGATATAGTTACAAGTCAGGATGGTGTGTGACTTGGAGGGGAACTTACAGGTGTTGCTGGTCCCATATTTCCGCTGCCCATGTTACTCTGAATGGAAGGTGTTATCAAAGATGCCTTGGAAAGTTTTATTTGCTATTTGCCTGTCAAGTTACATAACTGATCTAGGTCTCTTCTCATTAACTGGTCTTCATCTTTCAGTTCTTCTCCCTATATCAGTGACTCTTGACCATTTAAATGCTTAGAATCATTTTTTGCATCCAGATAATAGAATTATCTATCAAGAAACAGGAGTCCAAGGAACGATACTTGTATTTTACCCATCATTTATTCTGTGGCTCTCTTGAGGGGGCACTAATTCTTATTTTTATCCAACTATTTCTTCAGTCCCCTGTCCCCATGCCCTTTTGGAGGTTTTTGAACTGGGACTTTGTCAAAGGCTTTCAAAGCATTAAACAAACTATATTACAGGGAGCTCCACTCATTATTTTGTTTGTAATATTTTCAACGAAGTCAAGATTTTTCCAAATGCATGCTGGCTTCTTGCTAAACTATTGTTACATAGGTATTCCTCCAATCTTTTTCTCAGAATAGTTTCAACTATTTCACCAACTGTTGATATTAGTTCTAGAAGTTTGTTGGGCCAGATCAATCCCTCTTTGTTAATACGCTCCCAACATTGTGGAACCCATCAGTACAAAAGGATTGTAGCCAGTGCCCACAATTGCCTCCATGGGCATATCCTCCTAGGGTTAAACCATTTGGCCCGGCAGACTTAATTCATTCATGTTCTAACTTTGCCTTTTAACTTTTTGGAACAGGTAAATTATCTACTTTTATGGTAACCTCCTTTGCTATGTTCATCCCAAGGCTTCTCTTCATAATCCTAAAATCTCTTTAACCTGTCTCAACATTTTCCTATATTCGTCCCAAAATGTCCCCCTTCTTTCCTTGTTATGCTTTTCGTAGATAGTTTTCTTCCTTCCATTATTTCATTTTAATTGCTAATCACATTCCGTTCATATTCAACTACATTGGAAATTGCCTGTTTAATTCACATTTATTTTTCTTGTGTACGAAAGTATACTATTTAATGTGCACAATATTGCATATCCTCCATATAGTTCTAAAAGTCACCTGTTTTCCCTCAGCCTAACTATCCCTCAGAAATATGCTTCACTCTATTTCTTTTCATTTGTTCTTTTGATGTTTCCTGTTCTGAAGCTGTATATTTCTGCCCTGGTCCTCAGTGCCATTGATTGACAGATGGTCCCAATTCAAAACATATTATTTGGTTCATTGCTCGCCTCCCCTCGCCACCTACACCCGCCCCCCCCCCCCAACCCCCCACACTTGCACCTCCACCTCACATATTTTACTAATTCTACAATTTGACAGTGTCTTGTTTACATGTAAGATCCAAATCAAAATGTGAATTACACCTAGGGAAGTTCATAACACATTGCCAAGAAGTGAGTCCTGGATGAGGAAAGGCTGGACAGGCTGGGCTTTTATCCACTGGAGTTTAGAAGAGTATTAGGTGACTTGATTGAAACATATAAGATCCTGAGGGGACTTGACAGGGTGGATGTGGAAAGGATATTTCCTCTTGTGGGAGAATCTAGAGCTAGGGGTACTGTTTAAAAATAAAGGGTCACCCATTTAAGACAGAGATCAGGAGACTTTTTTTCTCTCAGAAGGTCATGAGTCTTTGGAACTCTTTTCCTCAAAATTCTTTGAATATTTTTAAGGCAGAGGTAGATAGATTCTTGATAAGCAAGGGGGTGAAAGGTAAATGGGGGTAGGCAGGGGTGTGGAGTTAAGGTTAAAATCAGATCAACCATGACCTTATTGACAGGTGGAGCAGGTTCAAAGGGCCCTGTGGTCTACTCCCACTCCTAGTTTGTATGTTCCTATTTCTGATTCTTAGTGAATAATCTATTTAGGTGCAAACTGTCACTTCTGTACTATTGTGGGGTGTTGGTTACAGATCAGTATGTCTTCAAGAAGTCTTTGTGGTCTTCGAAGGTTAACTGCAAGTCTTTATCGACTACTAGAACTATTTACACATGTACAGTAAAGGGTACAAGTTAGGAGCTGTCTCCACACTTAGGTCTACACATGTCTTATACAATATGACACTGACCCCTGGGTCACCTGCCTTCTTACATCACTGTGTTGGCACTACTGTACTCAGCCTTACATTAACCCTATATGTGCCAGACCCTTATACTACACATACCAACTAAAATTTCTTCAAAACAGTCTAGGAAGTAACTGAAATGAACAGACTTAATCTACCAAGTGAGCCAGGACCCTATTTACCCAACGTGATGCATAGAATCATAGAATAGTGAGCGCTGAAAGACCATTCAGACATTTGAATCTGCACTCTCTCTTTAGAAGAACAATCCAGTTAGTCCCCCTCTCCTGCTCTTTTTCCACATCGCTGCAATAATTTCTCCTTCAAGTATTTGTGCTATAAAAGGTCAGCATTAACCCTGAAAGAACAACTCTCTAGCCCTTATCTCTAACTTCCCAGGCAATACGCCCACACCCACGTTTGAACATCTCTGGCTCCTCCCTCACTGTTCCCCTTATTCCCATGTGGGTGACTGGCACCAGCACCTCTCCTGCTGCTTGCATTGGTACATCTCGATCTCCTCTATACGTTTACTACTTTAGGCCAAGTAAACTAATGAGTGCTCTATCAGCTTCATCTTTACAACACAAAGAAACTATTCACAAATCTCAACACTGAGTCTTTACCATCAATAATATGCTTTAACCCCTGCCCAACTCTTGCCTTAGTTTCAAAATGCTGCCCCTTGTCCAGGGGAATGAAACCTGGTGATTTATTTTATTTCATACTCTACCTTTCTGCTTTACTTTACATTAACACCTTTCATTGTTGCATTCCGGGTATTGATGATTGTGGTACTGCAGCTGGGGGGTCATTGGCATTGTAACAGAGGGGGAGCAGAAGCAGAGGGGAAGATGGATTATTATACAAAAACAAAAAATTGCGGATGCTGGAAATTCAAAACAAAAACAGAATTACCTGGAAAAACTCAGCAGGTCTGGCAGCATCGGCGGAGAAGAGTTGATGTTTCGAGTCCTCATGACCCTTCGACAGAACTTGAGTTCGAGTCCAAGAAAGAGTTGGTTTATACGCTGGTTTAAGGTGGTGGGGGGGGGGGGGGGGGGGGGGGGGTGGTGAGGAGAGAGAGAGAGAGAGAGAGAGGTGGAGGGGGGTGGTGTGGTTGTAGGGACAAACAAGCAGTGTTAGGAGCAGATCATCAAAAGATGTCACAGACAACAGAACAAAAGAACACAGAGGTGTTGAAGTTGGTGATATTATCTAAACGAATGTGCTAATTAAGAATGGATGGTAGGGCACTCAAGGTACAGCTCTAGTGGGGGTGGGGGGGAGCATAAAAGATTTTAAAATATTTAAAAATAATGGAAATAGGTGGGAAAAGAAAAATCTATATAATTTATTGGAAAAAACAAAAGGAAGGGGGAAACAGAAAGGGGGGTGGGGATGGAGGAGGGAGCTCAAGACCTAAAGTTGTTGAATTCAATATTCAGTCCAGAAGGCTGTAAAGTGCCTAGTCGGACGATGAGGTGCTGTTCCTCCAGTTTGCGTTGGGCTTCACTGGAACAATGCAGCAAGCCAAGGACAGACATGTGGGCAAGAGAGAAGGGGTGGAGTGTTAAAATGGCAAGCGACAGGGTGGTTTGGGTCATTCTTGCGGACAGACCGCAGGTGTTCTGCAAAGCGGTCGCCCAGTTTACGTTTGGTCTCTCCAATGTAGAGGAGACCACATTGGGAGCAACGAATGCAGTAGGCTAAGTTGGGGGAAATGCAAGTGAAATGCTGCTTCACTTGAAAGGAGTGTTTGGGCCCTTGGACGGTGAGGAGAGAGGAAGTGAAGGGGCAGGTGTTACATCTTTTGCATGGGCATAGGGGTGGTGCCATAGGTGGGGGTTGGGGAGTAGGGGGGTGATGGAGAAGTGGACCAGGGTGTCTCGGAGGGAACGATCCCTACGGAATGCTGCCTGGGGGATGAAGGGAAGATGTGTTTGGTGGTGGCATCATGCTGGAGTTGGCGGAAATGGCGGAGGATGATTCTTTGAATGCGGAGGCTGGTGGGGGTGATAAGTGAGGACAAGGGGGGACCCTATCATGTTTCTGGGAGGGAGGAGAAGGCGTGAGGGCGGATGCGTGGGAGATGGGCGGTGGATTATTAGTTAGCTTAAAAGGATGTTAGTTGGCAAAAGACCTACCAGTTCAGGTAATTGGCACAGGTTTGAGGGCATTATATGAAACTCTAGTCAGAGCAAGATGGACCATGCAGAGTCGGGGTGTAAGGTCAGAGTGTGAATATCGCAGGGCAGGGCTGAAAGGATAAAAGTTCCAATTGATGAAGCACATATACTAGTGTTAGAGTGCTCCTGCTACATTGCTATCTATGCTATTGGTCCCCAGCTGTTAGCTCATTTCTTTAAATGGTTTAGTGTAACTGCAACATACAGGAATGTAGTACAAGTGCATTAAATCTTTTGTACATTATTTTTAGAGATTAGAATTGCTATCCAGGAATGTTGAGGAATTATGAGGCTGTAGGTAAGGAGATTTATAAAAAGGCTTGAGCTGCTCCCCTGCTGGTTTACTGAATTTATTCAGCGAGGCACGAAGCCTTTCAAGCAAAGATACTCCCAGGTTTAATCCCCAGAGTGTCTTTAATTGATCTATATCAGTTAGGGTGATGATAAAGGTGCTCCTGTTGGTCTGGGAGGCCCCTAAACTAATGAGAAAGTCTGTCAATATGCCATTCTTCATTGCTATTAGGGAAATGTGTGGACATCAACAATAGCAACAATATTCACTGATAACACAACATAACAAAGAAAAATGTCAAGGAACTTCACAAATGGAACTAGGCAGGTAAGCTGTGCAAAAAGAGATAATGAGGGGTGACTGGCTGAAAATACATTTTGGAGAGGCTTTTAAAGGAGGAGTGAGAGAAAGAGAGAGAGTGATGGAGGGGCAAGAGGGTCGAGTTCCAGAGAATGGCTCCAAAGCAGCTGTTGACCATGCTACCAAATGTGTGAAAAGCTTAGAGGCACAGATGAGAAGATAACAAGTCTGCCTACCAGCATTCACTGACAAGGTTCCAACTTGAAAACTAGTCAGTTGGATAAGTGGCCGGAGGACACTTAGTGCCTGTGAAAGCACACCTTAATAAGCAGTTAGCATCTTCAGGAGGGAGTGGAACAAACAATAGATATACAATATATTGATCTGTCTTATTACATTATAGGAAATGTAGTTTATTTTTATTTACTCATAGGATGTGGACATCGCTGGTTAGGCCAGCATTATTTGCCCTTCCTAATTGTCCTTGAGAAGGTGGTGGTGAGCTGCCTTCTTGAACCACTGCAGCCCATGTGGTGTAGGTACACCCACAGTGCTGTTAGGGAGGGGGTTCCAGGATTTTGACCCAGCAACAGTGAAGGAACAGCGATATAATTCCAAGTCAGGATGGCTGGTGGTTTGGAGAGGAACTTCCGGGTGGTGGGGTTCCCATCTATCTGCTGCTGTTTTCCTTCTAGATGGTAGCAGTTGAGGGTTTGGAAGGTGCTGCCTAAGGAGCCTTGGTGAGATTCTACAGAGCATCTTGTAGATGGTACACACTGCTGCCACTGTGTGTCGATGATGGAGGGAGTGAATGTTTGTGGATGGGGTGCCAATCAAGCGGGCTGCTTTGTCTTGGATGGTGTCAAGCTTCTTTGGTGTTAATGGACCTGCACTCATCCAGGCAAGCGGAGAGTATTCCATCACACCCCTGACTTTTGCCTTGTGGATGGTGGACAGGCTTTGAGGAGACAGGAGGTGAGTTACTCACCACAGGATTCCCAGCCTTTGACCTGCTCTTGTAGCCACAGCATTTAAACAGTTAGTCCAGTTCAGTTTCTGGTCAATGGTAACCCGCAGGATGTTGATAGTGTGGTAATGCCATTGACTGTCAAGGGGAAATGTAGGGCCATGATTTTTTCAGGTGAGCTTGTTGTTGTCAGCTACCTATTCATTTAAATCAGCATTTTATTAATTTGCCTTGTCTTGTGATTTAGAACTCAAATTAAAAACCACTGACTGAAGGACACTGAACCTTGCACCAATTATTTAGATCGGTTGTCATTTCTGGAACCTTGTGTATTCTCACTTCATGTGTGTTGCCTGGAAAAGCCTCCAGAATCTCTCAATATCCTGACTCACAAATTTCAGGATCATTGCCAAATTAAAATTAGCCAAAACTCATGGGTGACATGAATATGAGGCAACAGATTTATTCTTGGATGATCTATTTCAACAGCAGAAATCATTAGCAAGACTTCTCTTGTCAAAGGCTTGCGGCTAAAAGAAATAAAACTCTACATAAGTGAGAAAGAGCTTGGAGAGTGGGATGGATAAGGATAAGGTGTTGGGGCGCTAATTGCCACATGAGAAACTGCTGAAGACTTGCATTTATCTTGCGCCACCAGATACCTCATAGTCAATGAAGTACTTTTGTAATCATGATTGTCCTGTTAGATACGCAGCAGCCAATTTGCACACAGCAAACTCCCTCAGACAGCAATGTGATAATGACCAGATAACCTGTTTTTAGCGATGTTGATCGAGGGAGAAACATTGGTCAGGACACCAGGGATATCTTTCCTACTCTTCTTCAAAACAGCCATGAGATCTTTTACATCCACCCGAGTAGGCAGACAGGGCCTCAGTTATCCAAAAGACAGCACTTCTAACAGTGCAGCATTCCTGCAGTACTGCACTGGAGTATCAGCCTTGATTTTGTTTTGTGCTTAGGCCCTGGAGTGAGACTTGTACCCCAAACCTTGTGAGCCAGAGACAAAAATAGAGCCAAGGCAAGAATGAATGCATAGGTGCTGATGGTGACACCCCATCAACTTGGTCCTCCCCAGATTGAGCAATAGGTGCTATAGGAGCCAAGGTACAAAGATACCTGTGAACACCTGATGAGGGGCAGGGTGTGGGGGGAGCAGTATTGCTGTTTACATGCTATCCTAAATTCCATTGAAGAGGCAATCTCCTTTGAGAAGAAGCATTTCCCTGACACTTTCTTCAAACCCTCAAAAGACTGTCATAAATCATGGGGTTATAAGATCATAAGAAATAGCAGCAGGGGTGGGCCATTCAGCCCATCGAGACTGTTCTGCCATTCGATAAGATCATGGCTGATCTGACTGTGGTCTTAACGCCACTTTCCTGCCAACCCCCATAACCCTGAATTCCCTTGTCAATCAAAAACTTTCAACTCAGCCTTAAATATATTCAATGACCCAGCCTCTACTGCTCGCTGGGGAGCAGAATACCGGAGACTAATGACCTTATGAGAGAAAAAAAATCCTCATCTCCACCTTAAATGGGAGGCCCCTTATCTTTAAACTTTAGCCTCACACAGGAGAGGAAACAGCCTCCTAGAGTCTATACCCAGTGAGGCAACACCCCCACCCCCCCTCCTCTCAGAATCTTATACGTTTCAAATCTGTGTCATGACAAAAATGACTCGTGGCACTTGCTTCACTCTCTCTCTCTCCCTCCCAACTATAAAAGGTTTGCGAATTACTCTTCCATCAAGATAATGCTCTTTTCATACCTGTAAACTAATAAGGAATAGCCCACTCCAGCCCAGCCCCCTCCCAACAATCTCTCTCTCTCACACACACAGGCACAGGCACAGATTTTAAGGAAAGCTATTTTTCGACGGGGCGGCGGTGGAGAGAGGTTAAAAAAAAAGCCCTGCTGCACAGTGCAGGGTGACGTTTGAGAAGAACATTTAAAGGGTTCTTTTATTGAAAAGAAAACATGTAATACCCGCAGCAGCCAGGCAGGGGCGGTAAGCCTGAGTCAATATACAGGCAAGAGAGGGAAGGGGGTGAAATCGAACCCATTGGCAACTTTAACTTCCAAAACAGGAGGAGGGGGGGGGGGGGGGGGGGGGGGAAGAGAAAAAAAAAGTTAAGACGTGGATCAGCTGAAGCAACTTCTGCAGAGAGGGCAGCAGCCGCAACAAAAAGTGATTGAAGTTCCCTGGAAATGTTCAACACTGACCCACATCGATTAAAGTGCAGAGTGAGCGAATGGGGGGGGAGTGAGGTGGGGGGGGGGGCGCAGTGGGAGGGTGTGGGGAAGGGGTGAGGTGGGGGGGAAGGGGGAGTGAGGTGGGGGGTGGGTGGGGGGGGGTAGGGGGTGTGGGGGGGGTTCAGGGGGGGGGTGAGGTGGGGGGGTTCAGTGGGGGGTGTGGGGAAGGGGTGAGGTGGGGGGGTTCAGGGGGGGGTGAGGTGGGGGGTGGGTGGGGGGGGTGTGGGGAAGGGGTGAGGTGGGGGGGAAGGGGGAGTGGGGGGGGGTCAGTGGGGGAGGAAGGGGTGAGGTGGGGGGGGGGTAGGGGGAGTGAGGTTGGGTGGGGTAGGGGGAGTGGGGGGGGTCAGTGGGGGGGGGTGGGGGGGTTCAGTGGGGGTGTGGGGAAGGGGTGAGGTGGGGGGTAGGGGGAGTGGGGGGGGTCAGTGGGGGGTGTGGGGAAGGGGTGAGGTGGGGGGGAAGGGGGAGTGAGGTTGGGTGGGGTAGGGGGAGTGAGGTGGGGGGTGGGTGGGGGGGGGTAGGGGGTGTGGGGGGGGTTCAGTGGGGGGGTGGGGAAGGGGTGAGGTGGGGGAAGGTGGGGGGAACGGGAAAACCAAGGGCTGAGATCCGTCTTCCTCCCAGATGAGCGTGTGCGCCTCTCAATAATAGAAACCCGGTTTAATTGGTAACTTTATAGCGGAAAACGCTATATTCTGCCACGCAGCTCACACATGCGTAAAGGATTTCGTTATTTCCTATGCAGGAGAGACAGAAAGAGAAGAGAGAGAGAGAAAAAAATCCCCCGCTACATAGAAAATAATTCTTCTTCACCGTCCCGGTTCTCAATAACCAAACCAAAATAACCAAAGCACAACCGTCAGGAGTAGTTGCTGTGCAGCAGTGTCCCTCTCTGACCTTACATCTGTCCTTATTACAATAAGGAAACCGCTTCGAAACCAATTTGCATTGTTCTACATGTTATTTTTTTTAAAAAAAATCAAGCCGAATAAGGGTCGGGCAGCTTTCCGACCGCAAGCACCCTCCTCGCTTGAAGAATGAGAAATGTGTCCTTTGTTGAATTTTTTTAAAATTACTCTTGGAAAAGTTATGCGCGAAGGTTTAACCTTTAACAGGAAAATCAGCTGACCCTTGATCTTCCACAAAGACTGGGGGTTGTTTAAGAGAAAACAGGAAAGATAATCAGAGCTTCACCCACACAGTGACGACTGTCTGAATCTATATGTACTGACCCAGTCACCATATATATATATACCAAATATACTGACTCAGTCACCGTATATATATACTGACCCACTATATATACTGACCCAGTCACCATATATATACTGACCCACTATATATACTGACCCAGTCACCATATATATACTGACCCACTATATATACTGACCCAGTCACCATATATATACTGACCCACTATATATACTGACCCAGTCACCATATATATATACTGACCCACTATATATACTGACCCAGTCACCATATATATACTGACCCACTATATATACTGACCCAGTCACCACATATATATATATATATATACTGACCCACTATATATACTGACCCAGTCACCACATATATATATATACATACTGACCCAGTCACCATATATATACTGACCCACTATATATACTGACCCAGTCACCATATATATACTGACCCACTATATATACTGACCCAGTCACCACATATATATATATACATACTGACCCAGTCACCATATATATACTATACTGACCCACTATATATACACTGACCCAGTCACCATCCCCCTTTAAATCGAAATGTTATTTATTGCCTTTTTAAAAAATAATAATCTTTTCACCCAGAAATAGGTTTCTCATTGAGGAAAGGATTTTCAAACTTTAACTTGTATAAAATCCAACTTGTCGGTGGATTAATATCAAATTGCTCGTCATCGACAAGTAATCAGATTATCATTTCCAAACTTTGTATCGCGTGAGACACCCCGCCCAACGCTTGAGTTGTTATTAAAGAAAGGAGTTTAGCTCTTTCGGAATACGAGGTGGGTGAAGTTATCAAACCTTGGACGAGAGGGGACCGGGAGAGTTCCGCCTTATCTTCGGGGAAAGCGTCGATTAACCTCTTAAAGACCTTGGCCAAGTCGCTGTAGCTCCTGTGTAAGTACAGGACGTTCCGGTCTGACCACTCCGTCCTGATCTCGAAAAAGTCCTCTTCCCTCCGATTGACGATGAGTTTCCTCACTCCGTTCACCCAGCAATCCTTCACGAACATGTTGACCAAAGAGGTCCCTTCAAACACAGCCGATGCCATCCCTATATCAGCCCAGCATGTTTGGAGGAACAGGGACAACTCTTGAAGAGGGGAGGGGGCACAGCTCCTGTTCCCTAGCAGAGATCCAAGGCTGTTGGAGCAGGAGGAGGAGGTGGAGAGCAGAGCTTTACACCGACTGCACTTCCCCAGTAGGTCCTGTGATCTCCAAATCAGCTGCTTTCAGGCCGCTCCTGTCTTTTCTCTCTGTGTCTCACACCCCCTCTCCTCCAGTGTTTGGAGTGTGAATCTGGGGATTAAGTCTTGCACCTTAGCCCAGCTGTCAGCACTGCCCTGTCACAAGGTGCTCCCTCCTTGTCACTTGCAAATCATGGTCCGTCCCCCTTCTCTCTGACCTCACTCCCGGCCGTGTCCAAAAGTGCTCAACTTTTCCTCAGGCACGTACTTCCAGGGAAGTGAATTCCCTTCCGCAGGATCCTTGACATCATTCCCAGGAATGTCTCTCTCCCACCCACCCAGTACTCACTCTCTCTCTCTCTCTATGAATGCTGCGCCTGTTCAGCTGCTGAATAAGGACCAATGCACAAAACACAGTAACAGTCCTCACACAATATCCCTACAAATTCATCCAGGCTGATGTTTTCTCCTGAAGGAAAAGGGTGGAGCCAAAAAAAAACACGTCCAAATATTACTATCTGCTGAATTGTCCCAACCTCTTAATTCATTTCGACTGGGGGGGGGGTGGGGGTGAGATTCAGATTTGGAACTGAATTGTCAGTTGTTTATAACAGGTTACCAGGGTAACACACATTCTTTAATCCTACGTAATAAGTCCCGAGAGAATGATGTATATAAAAACCTGCACCATATTTCTAGAAAGTGCGAAATGTGCACGTGGACCAATGTAAACAAACTGAAACCCAAAAGCGAATTATATTCCCCCCCACCAACCCCTCGTCCCGCTTTTAAAAACTCTGTTTCCTCCTAAATATAAGATCTTTGCATCAACCAACACACAGCCTTGCAACAAACCCATGGAAAAAATATCAGGAAAGCAGATGTTTCGTTGCAGGGGGATTGTTATAAGTTACAGAACTCCAACTTAGGGGAATTCACATTTCACGCTGGAAATCATTGGAATCAAACGGGCACAGCAGCAGAACTCAGAAACTGACCTTCATCTGATCTCAGAGCACATCAGTGTAAACAGCTCTGGAGCAGGTCTGACTCTAGTTGGAGTGACTGAGTGGAATTTCAGTGATAAAAGATTTTTTTTAATGTTCTGTAGGTTCATTGGAATCTGGCTGGGTCTGTTTGTTCACAAGCACAGAACACTAACTTGTGCATTTGTTCAAGACAACGGCTAACTGGGTGTGTTTGCACTCAAGAATACTAACCTCGTGCATTTATACACCAGTACAGAACACTAACCAAGTGTGATTGCACATGAATACAGGACATTAACCGAGTGTGTTTGTGCACAAGTACAGAACTCTAACCATCTGTGTGTGCACATGAGTACAGAACACTAACCGCGTGTGTTTGTACACGAGCACAGAACACTAGCCACCTGTGTTTGTACACAAGTACAGAACATTGACCACGTGTGTTTGTACACGAGCACAGAACATTAACCATCTGTGTTTGCACACAAATACCGAACACTAATCACGTGTGTTTGTACATGAGCACAGAACACTAACCATCTGTGTTTGCACACATGTACAGAACACTAACCGGGTGTGTTTGTGCACATGTACAAAACTCTAACCGGGTGTGTTTGTGCACAAGTACAGAACACTAGCTATCTGTATTTGCACATGAGTACGGAACACTAACTGGGTGTGTTTGCACACATGTACAGAACACTAACCAGGTGTGCTTGTACACGAGCACAGAACACTAGCCACCTGTGTTTGTACACGAGTACAGAACATTGACCACGTGTGTTTATACATAAGCACAGAACACTAACCATCTGTGTTTGCACACATGTACAACACTCTAACCGGGTGTGTTTGCACACATGTACAAAACTCTAATCGGGTGTGTTTGTGCACAAGTACAGAACACTAGCTATCTGTATTTGCACATGAGTACAGAACACTAACCGGGTGTGTTTGTACACGAGTACAGAACTCTATCCAGATGTGTTCGTGCACAAGTACAGAACTCTAACCGGGTGTGTTTGCACACATGTACAAAACTCTAATCGGGTGTGTTTGTGCACAAGTACAGAACACTAGCTATCTGTATTTGCACATGAGTACAGAACACTAACCATGTGTGTTTGCACATGAGTACAGAACACTAACCGGGTGTGTTTGCACACATGTACAGAACACTTACCGGTTGTGTTTGCACACATGTACAGAACACTAACCGGGTGTGTTTGCACACATGTACAGAACTCTAACCGGGTGTGTTTGTGCACAAGTACAGAACTCTAACCATCTGTGTGTGCACATGAGTACAGAACACTAGCCAGCTGTATTTGTACACGAGTACAAAACATTGACCACGTGTGTTTGTACACGAGCACAGAACATTAACCATCTGTGTTTGTACACAAATACCGAACACTAATCACGTGTGTTTGTACATGAGCACAGAACACTAACTATCTGTGTTTGCACACGTACAAAACTCTAATCGGGTGTGTTTGTGCACAAGTACAGAACACTAGCTATCTGTATTTGCACGAGTACGGAACACTAACCGGGTGTGTTTGCACACATGTACAGAACTCTAACCGGGTGTGTTTGTGCACAAGTACAGAACACTAACCAGGTGTGTTTGTACACGAGCACAGAACACTAGCCACCTGTGTTTGTGCACGAGTACAGAACATTGCCCACGTGTGTTTATACATAAGCACAGAACACTAACCATCTGTGTTTGCACACCTGTACAAAACTCTAATCGGGTGTGTTTGTGCACAAGTACAGAACACTAGCTATCTGTATTTGCACATGAGTACAGAACACTATCCAGGTGTGTTTGTACATGAGTACAGAACTCTAACCGGGTGTGTTTGTGCACAAGTACAGAACACTAACAGGGTGTGTTTGCACACATGTACAAAACTCTAATCGGGTGTGTTTGTGCACAAGTACAGAACTGTAACCAGGTGTGTTTGCACACATGTACAAAACTCTAATCGGGTGTGTTTGCACACATGTACAGAACTCTAATCGGGTGTGTTTGTGCACAAGTACAGAACACTAACCATCTGTGTTTGCACACATGTACAGAACACTAACCGGGTGTGTTTGCACACATGTACAGAACTCTGACCGGGTGTGTTTGTGCACAAGTACAGAACTCTAACCATCTGTGTTTGCACACATGTACAGAACACTAACCGGGTGTGTTTGCACACATGTACAAAACTCTAATCGGGTGTGTTTGCACACATGTACAGAACTCTGACCGGGTGTGTTTGCACACATGTACAGAACTCTGACCGGGTGTGTTTGTGCACAAGTACAGAACTCTAACCATCTGTGTTTGCACACATGTACAGAACACTAACCGGGTGTGTTTGCACACATGTACAAAACTCTAATCGGGTGTGTTTGCACACATGTACAGAACTCTAATCGGGTGTGTTTGTGCACAAGTACAGAACACTAACCATGTGTGTTTGCACATGAGTACAGAACACTAACCGGGTGTGTTTGCACACATCTACAGAACACTTACCGGTTGTGTTTGCACACATGTACAGAACACTAACCGGGTGTGTTTGCACACATGTACAGAACTCTAACCGCATATGTTTGTGCATAAGTACAGAACACTAGCTATCTGTATTTGCACATGAGTACAGAACACTATCCGGGTGTGTTTGTACACGAGTACAGAACTCTAACCGGGTGTGTTTGTGCACAAGTACAGAACATTAACAGGGTGTGTTTGCACACGTACAAAACTCTAATCGGGTGTGTTTGTGCACAAGTACAGAACTGTAACCGGGTGTGTTTGCACACATGTACAAAACTCTAATCGGGTGTGTTTGCACACATGTACAGAACTCTGACCGGGTGTGTTTGTGCACAAGTACAGAACACTAACCGGGTGTGTGTGTGCACATGTGCAGAACACTAACTTCTGTGTTTGTACACGAGTACAGAATATTGACCATGTGTGTTTGTACATGAGCACAGAACACTAACCATCTGTGTTTGTACATGAGCACAGAACACTAACCATCTGTGTTTGCACACATGTACAAAACTCTAATCGGGTGTGTTTGTGCACAAGTACAGAACACTAGCTATCTGTATTTGCACATGTGTACAGAACACTAACCAGGTGTGTTTGTACATGAGCACCGAACACTAGCCACCTGTGTTTGTACACGAGTACAGAACATTGCCCACGTGTGTTTATACATAAGCACAGAACACTAACCATCTGTGTTTGCACACATGTACAGAACTCTAACCGGGTGTGTTTCCACACATGTACAGAACACTAACCAGGTGTGTTTGTGCACAAGTACAGAACACGAGCTATCTGTATTTGCACATGAGTACAGAACACTAACCGGGTGTGTTTGTACACGAGTACAGAACTCTATCCAGGTGTGTTCGTGCACAAGTACAGAACTCTAATCGGGTGTGTTTGTACATGAATACGGAACACTAACCAAGTGTGTTCGTGCACAAGTTCAGAACTCTAACCGGGTGTGTTTGTGCACAAGTACAGAACTCTAACCGGGTGTGTTTGTGCACAAGTACAGAACACAAACCATCTGTGTTTGCACATGAGTACAAAACACTAACCAGGTGTGTTTGCACACACATACAGAACTCTAACCGGGTGTGTTTGTGCATAAGTACAGAACTCTAACCATCAGTGTTTGCATATGAGTACAGAACATTAACTGGGTGTGTTTGCACACATCTACAGAACTCTAACTGGGTGTGTTTGTGCACAAGTACAGAACACTAACCGGGTGTGTTTGTACATGAGTACAGAACACTAACCATCTGTGTTTACAAACGAGTACAGAACACTAGCTATCTGTATTTGTACATGAGTAGAGAACTCTAACTGGGTGTGTTTGTACGTGGTTACAGAACACTAACTGGGTGTGTTTGTACGTGGTTACAGAATACTAACTGGGTGTGTTTGTACACAAGTACGGAACACTCACCGGGTGTGTTTGCACAAATGTACGGAGCTCTAACCAGGTGTGTTTGTATACAAGTACAGGATGCCAACTCTATGAATGCAGAACTCTATGCACGTGTGATTGTACATGAACACGGAACACTAGCCTGTGTGTTTGTATGTGGGTATAGAACTCTGGCCTACCTGCCTGAGTGTAATTCCAATTGGCCAATATAAATCAGTTGCTGCTGGCTATGACGTGCACGTTGTAGTTACCAGTAAGGACATTATAACCACAGTTTTAAAGAGATGAAACACACCACAGAGCGAGCATAGTTAGATGTAAAATCCACAGTGTCCAATAATTAAAAATATTAGTACCTAAAACATTGTAAACAAGGTAATTATCTTTCCAATGCAAGCTAAATCTAAACACTAAATGACCATAACAGCCCAGATAACAATTTGCTGTGTAAGCCAGAGCCTGCAAATCCTATTTACAAGTAATGACAGCAAGAGCTGTAATATTGTGGAAAAAGTCCTCACTATTGAGCTGCTTCCGATTTCAACCTAGCTTCTTAGTCATTCCAATGGAGCACTTATCCCACCGATTATACTTCTTATAATGGCTTTTGCAGTGTCCACTGGGGTCAAAGAAATTAGCTTGAAATTGCACTCACAATGTAGTTGGATTCAGATTCATAAGGAGCACCTTCCTTCTAAACCCTTTCTCCAGGCCCACTGATACATGAATTTCTGGGATGGAGTGGGGCACAGACTCCAGAAAAGTGAGTTTCTTTGCTTGAAAAATGGTGCATCCTCATTAATTTTAATACTTTATAACTTCACAATTGATAGACTTTAAAATTAAAATGATAGGACAAGGAAATGACATTTGGGTTTATTCTTATCCAATAGACAAGCAAGACCACTGACTTCCCTAATAGTTACATGAACAGCCACTCCCCTGTTTACAGAGGCTAACCTGTTCCCTGACCACCCTCCACCGCCCCCCACTGCCCCACACCCCCAGCAACACCCCCCCCACCCCTCCCCCCCACCATTCCACCTTCACAGAAGCACATCCCTGTCCAAGCCCCTGGTTTACACTTCCTGCTCTCCCCACTCCCAACCCACCAAATCATGGAGAAACTTTACTCTCTCCCTCATGCCCAGATTACACAGGCACCTTTCCCCCTCTCATTGCCCCTAGATCAATGCACACGTCCTCCCTGGCCTCTCTGCCAGACCCACCTCCTACCCCGATGATCTTGCTTCACTCTGGGAGAAGATTCTATGGTATGGGTGGAAGTTCCCAACCTAATACAAGACCAGAAATTCCATCTTGCAGCCACAGGACATAGGTATGCACTGAAGTTGCGATCAGCAGTGAGACAATCATTAAGGAATGAATGGACAGGTGATTTCCTGCTGTCACATCCTGACATTGCCAGGTTGTGCAGTTTGTGTCCAAAACATATGTCAGGCTCCATTTCTGACTGGATCTGTGTCATCATGCAATGCAGTAAGTTGACATTTAAATTGCTACTAGTGTTAACTCATTCACAAGCATTCCGGATCAGGAAACCAGACACCAATTTTCTTACTTAATACTAGACTGATTTACAGAATGCAACATTACATATGTCTACCTCCTCCCGAACCAACTCAGTGTCACAGAAGTCTCTCTTTATAAGTGCTCAACAGATACTTAATCAATCAACACGCTCCATCTGTATATATTGTTAACTTTAACAATACAATTAACATACCATTAACAGCCAGACAATTTTCAAGTTGGTTTGCTTCCCTATTGTTCTTAGATATATGGAAATAATTCTTTGTTTTCCTCTTTGTTATGCAGTTAACTGCATTTTAAATCTTGCTCCCTCTTTGACAGCTCCTTCCAAGCTCAAGACCTTTACCATCTTGATTGGTGAAGGCAGCAGAGACATGGGGACACCTGCAAGTTCCCCTCAAAGCCACACACCATCCTCACTTGGAACTGTGTCTCCTTCAAAGAACTCCAATAAATTGGTTAAACATGATTTCCCTTTTACAAAACCATGCTGGCTCTGCCTGATTGCCTTGAATTTTTCTAAGTGCTCTGCTATAATATCTTTAATAATAGCTTCTAATATTTTCCCTATGACAGATGTTAGGCTAACTGACCTGTAGTTTCCTGCTTTCTATTTCCCTCCGTTTTCGAATGAAGGAGCTATATTTGCCATTATTCAATCTAATGGAGCCTACCCACAAATCCAGGGGATTTTGGAAAATTAAAACCAATGCATCAATAACTCACTAGCCTCTTCTTTCAATACCTTAGGATGAAGTCCATCCAGACCTGGGGATTTGTCAGTCTGCAGTCCCAACAATTTGTTTAATACCACTTCCTTGGTGATTGTAATTTTCCCTAGTTCCTCCCTCCCTTCCATTTTCTGATTTACAGCAATTTCTGGGATGTTATTTGTGTCCTTATAGTGAAGACTGAAGCAAAATACCTGTTTAATTCATCCAGTATTAGTTACATTTGCCTGTTATTTCTTACAATGAACAAAATCCTATCGTTGAAGTACTCCCCCTCTCACTGTGGCAATTAGGAGCATATCTCCAAAGACCACATTACACTAGGAAGTTATATTTTAATTCTATGATTACTTAATTGAGAAAAAATAGAAATAGCCAATGTTGACCTTCCTTCCAAATAGCTTAGATGGTAATGCACTCCAATATGGGAGTGAGTTGGTAAGACATGAGGTGTGAGAAGACAAAGCAATGGACTCCAGCCCCAGCCACAAACCCTGTATCTGGCCACTGTCTCAGGCTGAACCAGGTATTTTTGAAACCTATTTGAATCTGAATTGCAGTTTCGACCCTATATCCTACTCATCATAAAGACTGCCTACATCCATCACCATAACAGCTTAGCAGCTGCTGAATCCTTCATCCATGTTTTCTCTCAACCCAGTTTCTACCTTCCATAAACTTCTGCCCATCCAAACCTCTGCTGCCCATACCCTAACCCACACTGACCCAATCATTCATCACACTCATTGCTCCCTCACCTCCTAACAGTAAGACTTGGCTCACGATCCACTAATGCCTTGATTTTCATCCTTAAATTCAAATCTCTCTATTTAAGCCACCCATCTTATTGGTCAACTGTCAATTTTTGTCCAATTACATTTGTGTGAAGAGCATTGGGATGTTTTCCTAGGTTAAAGGTGGGATATAAATATACTGTAAGTTGTTGTTTAATCCCAGGCCTGTATTGAGTTACTTAATCTTATCCAAACCCAGTAGGCCATTATAATTAACCTCAGAACCATGGAGAGAGAGAAATCAGTTAGGATCAATTTCATTGATAATGTTTGTGTTTGTGTGGTTGGGTGTGTGTCTATATGTGCGTATGTCTGTGTATATGTGTGTGTTTACATGTGTGTGCATGTTTGTGTGTGTATGTGTCTGTATGTGTGTATGTGCATATGTCTGCATATGCATGTCTGCATATGTGTGTGTGTGCCTGTGTATGTTTGTGTGTATGTGTGTGTGTGTATGTCTGCATATGTGTGTGCCTGCATATGTGTGTGTGTCTGTGTGTGTGTGTTTGTGTTTGTGCCTGTGTGTGTGTATCTTTATATATGTATGTGTCTGTGTGTGTGTGTGTGTGTGTGTGTGCGTCTGTATATATGTATATGTGTGTGTGCGCCTGTGCGTGCACGCCTGTGTGTGTGTGTGTGTGTGTGTGTGTGTGTGTCTGTGTGTGTGTGTGTGTGTGTGTGTGTGTGCGCATCTGTGTATATGTATGTGTGTATGTGTATGTGTGTGTCAGTGTGTGTGTCTGTATCTATGTATATGTGTGTGTGCCTGTGTGTATAGTGTGTGTGTGAAAATCTGAGTGAAGTGGATTAACCTTGTCAAAGTGAACATTCAGTCTCAGTAACCCTGTTTTATTGGTTTCAGTGGCTGGGTTGGATACCTCAAAATTTCACCTGCTCAGAAATTTTGATGGGTACAGTAAAGAAACCCAGTAAACAGGGAGCATGCTGATTCAGAAATGTCACTTGAAATGTCAGTCCATTGGAATTTTGTTTTAATATTCCTTATGCAAAGTGAGTTCTGTGGGATTATGTGCTGATTACAGAAGCATACAGAGTAGCTTGTGGTTACTGCACCACATTGAAACCGGGAGAAAAATAGGTTTGTATAGGCTGCAGGTTTCAATAATTCGTAGCAAGTACTATATTTTCAACACACTGCATAAAATTGGTTAAACTGAATCACTAGACCAGTTCTATATTCCCGGTGCAAAAAAAATCAACAAATGTTCAGTTAAAATTGCCCTTCACTGAAGAAGCACCTGATTTCAAGTGCAATCTTTGTTCATCGTTATTTAAAATAAATTGAAATGGGACAAAGTGGAAAGCTTGTAATATTGAAGATTGTGAATGTGGTGTCAGTGAATACCTGTGAGATCCTGGAAACCATGTCCTCCAATAAAACAAGGATGCTCTCCAATCTCCAAGGGGCAGGCCCGGACATCAAGCTTTCAAAGCTCAGAATCTATTTTATTTTATTGACAATATCCATGGTAGTTTTTAAGTATACAAAAGTAAGTTTTCACAAAGAGATTTGAAGGCTTGGTGCTCCAGTAGGAGCTGAGCACTAGCTACTTTGTGAGAACTCTTATATTCCTCAGCCTGACAGATAATGATCTCTTTTTATTTCCTGATTTTAAACTACAGATAGGAAGATAGGAAGACCTATTCAAAGCCATTGCTAAGCAACCAAATCCTTCTAAAGATAGGAAGGAAGTAAACTTGCCATAAAGGATGCCCAGTGCATCTTTTAAAATACCAACACTGGTCTATCAATAAGAAATTGCGTAAGTTTTCTGGTATTTTCACTAGAAGTGATAGAATATTCACTCTTTCGTGAATTAATAAAATAATTGATTTTACCACATGACAGCAACTAACGGCAAAAGAGGTGACGTTATCAGAGAATAGAGACCTATATGATAGATATTTTCAGAGGTGAAAATGCTGTCATACCTTCATTAGTGGATTATGTGGGCAATCCACACCCATAAAAATATAAATGAATCATCCCAAGGGAAAATTCCCAGGATTTTCTCAATGGGAAAGGGAGGAATTACCAACACCCAACAGAAACAAAAAGCCTCAAGTAAAAGATTGGATCCTTTCCATTTGCAGTCCTGAGTTGCTCCATTTAAAGTGCAGGGGTGGTCTCCAGAGGATGGAGCTGTAGGCGTAATCATTGATGTTAGTTACAGTTCCACAGCTCTTGGTACTTCATGTTTGGACTTTACTCTGCTTTTAAAATCTACAAAAGCCAAGATTTCATGTGTGGCTTCCTCTACCTTGCTAGAGCAATATAGCTTCTGATTTACTGTAGAACTGGCATTCAGCCAACAGAATAGAAAATGTACTTTCCAATTTAACAGGCCAGTGCAATAAAAATCATTTATCACTAGTTACTGCCAACAGAACTGATGAGGAATGGCATCTTTTGCTTGTGCTTAAAAATATCTGAAGGCTATTAAGGAAGGAATATTTTATTTTTATGTGCTAAGACTAAAATTAAATTTCAACCAATCTGAGGTACCAACCCTCTGTCTAAGGGCGACAGCATGTCAAAGGATGTAAAGTAACTTTTCCAATGTTGCAGGTGGCAGAAAGATTGTCAGGCTGTCCTTGTGTTAAACCCTCTTAGAAATTTTCAGTAAACAGTCAAATGTCCCAAAAAAAGTAAGATAGCAAATTGACGGGTGAAAAATAAGAGATTTCCTTTCAAAGAATGGATTGATTTGCCTTGCTCCATTTGAGTAAACATGGAGATAAAGGGAGTGAGAGCAGTGGGGTGGGGGAGGAGTAAGGATACATTCCTTTCTCAATAACGCCTCACTAGATATTCCTGCAGGAAAACAAGACCATGAAAGGCTCAGCTCCAAGTCCTCAGTGAGATGCAGCAGGCAGTCCTAAAAATCATTGTCCTATCAGAATTGGAGATGTTGGAGCTAGGGTATAGTGAGCAGCTTATTACTTGTAGCCTTTTATTTAGCCAAAAGCAATCACATATTCAACAAGCTTGCCAATGTCACTCTGCACAGTGAAGCCTGTCATCTGCCATAGACCTATCTGTCAGTGCCATGCTGTCCCACTGCTGTTGGACCACCTTTCCTTCAAGTTTAAGGACTGCAGAGCTTCTCAGTGCTTTCTCATGGTAGGTCTTAAGTGAACTTATCTCAAGGTGTGTGCTGACAGAGACTGCCTTATGGCAGAGGTCACCTGACTACAGAAAGCCCTATGGGACATGTAGTACTGTTACATTTCAAAACCCAAACATCCCCCTTTTCATAATGAACAAAAGATCCAAACATCCCTTTTCCCCCTACCAAACAGAAAACACATTTGTATACATAATCATGTGTAACTCTGAGTTATCCAACTTACCCACTATATACCCACTGTTCTCATGCATTAACATCTGTTTGTTCTATTAGTCAGTCTTTGCATCTGCATTGCATAAAGTCTTTAAATTGTGCAGTTCTCTTAATGGTACACGTTGACATTGGCTGATCGTCTGGGTGATTTTCCTTGTCCAGAGAGAGTTATTCCTGGGGCACTTTTTGCCGTGGTAATTGTTGTGGTTCCATTGCAGTTGTTGGGGACATGTGGATCTCTGGGATTGACGGTAGTCCTTGTGAGATCCCTTCTTCCTGACCAGCCAATTGCTGTGAAGGAACAGCTTCACCAGCTGTGCATAGGTACTTGTGGTTGTGCCGATATATTTGGTCATTCACTTCCACCGTGTACAATCGAGGCAACGACTTCTGTATGCATGTCCCAAGTTTCTATGTGGGCTGACTCCTGTTGAGGGTGTTGAAGGTTTGCACCCTGACTGGCTCTTCAACGCTCAGTTTGGGTTATAGTTTGGCAGCCTTGTCAAACTGAAATTTGACTTTCTGCCATTCCATCTTGATTTTTTCACCCATGCCTGTTACTACTTCTGGTTTCGGTAGGTTTTTGGCTAGAGTAGTTTACGTGCGGCGTGATATTAGTCTTTGGGCTGGACTACTTTGTATGTCTTCAGTCAGGGTGTTTCTTCACTCAAGGATTGCCTTGTATATTTCCATGCTGGATTTGCTTGATTCCTTGATGATTCCTTTGGCAATTTTCACTGCAGCCTCAGCCTTTCCATTCGACTGGAGATAGTGCGGAGATGATGTGTGGTGTTGAATTTCCAAATTCTTTGTGAAATGGCTGAATTATTCACTCGTGAACTGAGGGCCATTGTCACTCATCACAATGTGTGGAATGCTGTAATGACTGAAGTGTGCTTTCAGGGATTCTACTATTTTTCCTGCCATTGTGGAAGTCAGCTGGCCTAACTCCCATTACTAAGAATTTGTTTTTATTCATTCAGGGGATGTGGGCTTCATTGGCTGGGTCAGCATTTATTGCCCCTCCCAAGTTACCCTTGAGAAGGTGGTGGTGATCTGCCTTCTTGAATCACTGCAGTCCGTGTGGTGTAGGTACACCCACAGTGTTGTTAGGGAGGGAGTTCCAGGATTTTGACCCAGTGACAGTGAAGGAACGGTGATATATTTCCAAGTCAGGATGGTGAGTGACTTGGAGGGGAACTTCCAGGTGGTGGTGTTCCCATCTCTCTGCTGCCCTTGTCCTTCTAGGTGGTAGTGGTCGTGGTTTGGAAGGTGCTGTCTAAGGAGCCTTGGTGAATTTCTGCAGTGCACCTTGTAGATGATACACAATACTGCTACTGTGTGTCAGTGGTGGAGGGAGTGAATGTTTTTGGATGTGGTGCCAATCAAGTGGGCTGCTATTATGACACAACTGATGGCAAAGGCTGAGTTGTTCAAATCCCAGAGGGAAACTTGAAACAACTGTCATAACCCATTTTTTCAATTTGTATGTTTCAAGATGCAGGCTTTAAATTCAGTAGTAATAAGACCACTGAATCTTAAGAGGTTTTTTTTATAGAACTAAATTGAACATTTATTAATCCAAGAAAGATTATAAACACATACATATGTCTACAAAATTATTACTATAATAACTCCCCTAAAATCCCCTACTTAATCTGACTCTCAGTTATAACCCTGTTAAGGCAACAGTAAATCTCATAGATTTAAACAGACACCTGGCAAAGCACAACCTGGAAATCACATTCACAATGAGTTTTTTTCAGCTCTGGGTCCTTGCGCTCAGCAGCTTGAGGCTTCTCACACTTGTTGGATCTTACAATGTCTCTGCCTTACACACAAACTCCTCCCTCTTTTATATATATCCTTCTCTTTGAATCTAAATTTTCCATTGTGTCACTAGGCTTTTAACTTTACCTCTTCTACCAACACCCTTTCATCCACCAATTTTATTAGTAAGCTGGAAAAAAACACATTGCTTGGTGTCTTCTGGCTAGGTGTAAGATTTCACTCATTCTTTTGAAAGGTTTATTTAAAATGCAAATTATCCCCTTGACACCTATGTTTCTAAACTTTCCCATGTTTATCTAATTACCATTTCAAACTTATTTCTTTTTATACATCAAAGCCTCTAGACCAGCTGCCTTTAATCCAATTAAGACACACACGGACACAAGCATAGACACAGACCCCACTAGAACTCTATTTAAAAAAAATAATTTCCAAAAACATTATAAACATTAATATCTCTTCATGACAGTTGCTTTGCCCTGGATGATGTCAAGCTTCTTGAGTGTTGCTGGAGCTGCACTCATCTAGGCAAGTGGAGAGTATTCCATCAGACTCCAGACTTGTGCCTTGTAGCTGGTGGACAGGCTTTGGGGAGTCAGGACGTGAGTTACTCATCGCAGGATTCCTAGTCTCTGGCCTGCTCTTGTAGCCACAGTATTTATATGGCTAGTCCAGTTTAGTTTCTGGTCGTGGTAATCCCCAGGATATTGATCGTGTGGGATTCAGTGATGATAATGCCATTGAATGTCAAGGGATGATGGTTAAATTCTCTCTAATTGGAGATGGTCATTGCCAGGCACTTGTGTGGAATGAATGTTACTTGCCATTTGTCAGCCCAAGCCTGAACATTGTCCATGTCTTGCTGCATTTGGACATGGACTGCTTCAGTGTCTGAGGAGTTGCGAATGGTGCTGAACATTGTGCAATCATCAGCGAACATCCCCACTTCTGACCTTATGATGAAAGGAAGATCATTGATGAAGCAGCTGAAGATGGTTGGACCATCCTCAACTTTCTTCATGGGGAGCGCTACTCTCAATAGCACGTCTGTGATGTAACCTGTTTCCCTTGCTTGTTTGTCACATCCAGATGATATCTTGGTAAACGAAGTAATATTCTTTGCAGACACTTTGGAGAGATAGTAGCAGTTTGAAAAACTGCTCTGATGTGGCTTGTGGTCTACTGATACTTTGTCTCTCTCAAGCAAGTATTGATGAAAATGCTCCCAAGCAAAAACAATAGCCAGGCCCTCTTTCTCGATCTGAAAATTGGGTCGTTCTATTTGCATTAGTGTCCTGGATACAAATGCAACCGGTTGTCCTGCTGTATTAGAGTTGCTTCCAGACCTGTCTTGCTGGTGTCACACTGCAAGGTGAGTTCATCATTGACATCATAATGCTTCAGCACCAATGTCATCGATAGTTGTTTGATTTTAGTGAACGCTGCTCCTTGTTCTGTGCCCCTGTACCACTGCAACCCTTTGGCAGTGATCTTGCATAATGATTCACACTCAGATGATAAATTGGGCAAAGATTTTGCTAAATATTTCACAAATCCAATGAATCGTTACACTGCTTTCACATCTGTTGGTCACTGCATTGCTGCTACAGTGCTCACCTTGTCAGGATCTGGGCAAAGACCTGTTGCTGTCAATCCATGACCTACGTACTTCACTTCAGGCATCTTCAATTGCAAGTTTTTTCTTGTTCAGCTTCAGGTTCGTTGGGCAAGCTCTCTCCAGCAGTCATATTGTATCATATGGTCAGCTATAGCTTCTTCCATTGTGTCTCCACATCTATAGACTGGTAGGTCATCCACTATGGCTTCCACTCTAGGAAGATCACTGACTATCTCATGCTGTCTGTGTTGATAGTTTTCTGGATCCATGGAAATGCCAAACGGCATGTGCAACCAATTGTATCTCCCAAACAGCTTCTAGAATGTAGTTAGAAAGCTGCTGCTTTCATCCAGCCTCACTTACCACTAACCATCCTTCACATCTAGTGTATAAAGAGCTTTGCCTTGGCAAGTTGCGGCAAGGTTCCTTTGATGGTTGGCATGGGGGAGTGAGATCTCTTCAGCACTTTATTTAGATCCTTTGGGTCTAAGCATACCCGCAGCTTTCCAGGTTGTGTCACTGCTGCCTGCTGTTAATCCAGTCTGTAGGAGTTGTCACTTTCTTCATTACTCCCCTCTTTTCCAGCTCTTCTATCTTGTCTTTTAGACTTGACTTGAGGGCAGCTGGAACTCTTCTTGGAAGATGCTGAATTGGTCTTACACTCTCGTCGACTTCTAGATGATATTCTCCTGGTGGACATCCCAACCCTGTAAACAAATCTTTGTACTCCTCTTGGATCTTTTCGGTAGTCAATGGTTTTGTGTGCTGTGACACGTTGAAAATTCTGTTGGCATGTTCGTGGTTCCCAGTCCAAGCTTTAGACTTGTTCCAGCTGAGCTGAGTGGCTGTCGTGTCCTATCTATGATCTGGAACTCTATATCTTCCTTCCTGCTTTGCATTAGGCTCTCAGACTAATCTGTCCTCTCGGTATAAGTATTGTGCCTCAACCCTATTTTCAAGGGCTTAATTTTTGGATCACCATGTTAAGCTACTTTGCACAGGTCTGTGAAGGTCATGATGTTGCATGATGCACTATGTCTATCTGATACTTCTTGTTCGCTTGATACTCTCCTTCTGCAGCCATCATTCTAACAGGCTTCTAACAAACCATTTATCACCTATGGACTTGACAGAACCAACCTGTTGTATGATGTATAGTGCTTCATCAGACTCTTCGGCTGATATCTGTACAGTGGCCATTTGTGTTGGCTTGTTTTGCTTCTTTCTAGCCAAAAACTTGTGTACAAAATGATTTGGCTTCTTGCAGTTAAAACACTGCTTTCCCCATGCCGGGCAATCCTTCTTTTCCTTTCTGTGATGTCCTCCACAGCATTTGCATCCTGCCCTTTGTCCGCGATTGCTCTGCTCTTTCGACTTAGAATGTCTCTCAGCATAATGTATCTCCTGGTCTGCTCTACCATTCATGTGCTCTGATTGATGTTTTCCAACTTCTGCATTTCAACACACATTTATCGCTTTCTTGAGGGTCGGTTTCTCATCTTTCAGTAGAGTTTCTCTCACTGAGAGGTGTAATATACCTAAGACTAATCTATCTTTAATCAGTTCATCTTTTAGTTGTCTGAATTCACAGGATTCTGCAAGCTGTGTCATTGCAGTCACATAGTGTTCATTGGTTTCTTTTTCATCTTGAGCTTTAGTGTTGGATACATAGCGTTCATACATGACATTCTCTTGGGGCTCAAAGCGTTCCTCCAAATCTTTTCTTTATTCATCGATTAGATTTGGAGTGTTATACACTTTGTAGCAATCTCTTCTCAGTAGTATTAGAAGTGTGGCTACTCTTAGTGGTTCTGGCTTGTTAATTAAACCTGTTGCAATCGCAGAGTTTTGCGATTGCAAGTGGAAAAACTGCCAGTTCTGCCATGTGTTGCCTTTCAATTTGACAGGAGCTGGGATAGAAAGTTTTGTGCCATGTTTATTTGCCCAGTATTTCACTTGCAGCCTTTGTATTTTGTTTTGTTTTTCTTTTCCTTGTCCTTTTTCAGCAGCTTTTAGCAGGTTTTAACATTTCAATGTGCCTGGGTTCTCAGTATCTTCTCTGCAGAATTTCAAATCTCTATTTTAACTCCACTTCCTGACACCCTTTTTTGAGTTTAAGGACTGCAGAGCTTCTCAGTGCCTTTTCAGTGTAGATCTTGAATTGACCCCAAGATATCTGCTTACAGAGACTGCCTGATGGCAGAGGTCACCTGACTACAGAAAGCCAGATGAGACATGTAGTACTGTTGCATTTCAAAATCCAAACAACCTTTCTTGCCACTGGATTTGGAGGATCTTGTGATGGCACTGTTGGTGGTACTTCCCCAGTACTTTGGGGTGCCTGGGATAGGTCATTCAAGTCTCCAAAGCATATAGGAGCATGGACATCACTGCTGCTGGTAAACCATGACCTTAGTTTTGGGTTGGAGATTCTAGTCCTCAAAGTCCTCAGTCGGCTGAAGGCTGAACTAGCCCATTGGAGGCAATGATGAATTTCATTGTCTATGCCTACCTTCATTAAGAGGAGGCTCACAAGATATAGAAATGGTTCATATTTCCCAGGATCTCGCCATTGATCTTAATCAACAGCAGCTTTCTCTCCCAAGCCAACATTCCCAGCATCAAGCTGCTAATTACTCATAACCAGCTCTGCTGGGTGGGACATGTCATTCATATGACTGACACCAGACTCCTGAAGCAGCTGCTCTCCTAGAACTCAGTCGTAGCAGTAGACTCCCAAAAGGACAGTGGAAAAGCTTTGTGGATGTTGCCAAAGCATCCCTGAAGAGGTCAAACATCCCCACTAACTCATTGGAGACCCTGACCAAAAGGGAGAAGGCTCATTCTGGAAAGCACCGAACACTTTGAGAGACTTCGTTGGGAATATGCAGAGGCGGAGTCAAGAAGTTGGAGAAAGCACACAAACCTCCAAACGCCTAATCTCCCCAACGCTTCAAGCACCACTTGTCCCGGCAAAGTTTGCAGATCGCACATTGGATTTAACAGCCATCTCAGAACCCATTGAACCAGAGTGGAAGCAAGTCATGGGCAAAGATATCCTAGATGAGGAGTTCATAAAATGTTTCCAGGATAGTTTCTTAGAAGAACATGCTCTGGTGCCAACCAAAGAGCAGGCTATATCAGACCTGGTATTGTGCAGCGAGATGGGATTAATTAATGATCGCATTGTGAATGTGCCTCTAGGTAGTTGTGAATTTTACTTGAATTTTACATTCAGTTTGAGGGAGAGAGGAATGGGTCCCAGACTATGTTTTTAAACTTAAATAAGGGCAATTATGAGGGCATGAAAGCATAAAGTGGTTAAAGTGAATTGGCAAATTAGGTTAAGAGATAGATCAATAGAAATGCAGTGACAAACATTTAATGGGATATTTCAGAATACACAGAGTAGATACATTCCAACGAGTAAGAAAAAGTCCAAAGGTTGGACACACCATCGTGGTTAACTCGAAAGGTTAGAGATAGTATCAGACTTAAAAAGTATCTAATTGTGCAAAGATAGGTGGAAAGTCAGAAGATTGGACAGAATATAAGGAAGAGCAAATGATGACTAAAAAAATGAGGGGAAAATTACAATATGAGAGAAAGCTAGCCAGAAATATAAAAACAAATAGTAAGAGTTTCTATAAATATTTTAAAAAGAAATGAGTTAACAAAGTGAGCGTTGGTCCTATAGAAAGTGAGTCTGGAGAATTGATAATGGAAAACAAGGAAATGGTAGATGAATTGAACAGGTATTTTGCATCAGTCTTCACTATATAGGATACAAGTAACATCTCAGAAGCAGCTATAAATCAGGAAATGTGAGGGAGGAACTCAGGAAAATTACTATCACCGGAGAAGTGGTACTGAGTAAATTGTTGGAGCTGTGGATGACAAGTGCTCGGGTCCTGATGGACTTCATCCTAGGGTCTTAAAAGAAGTGGCTAATGAGTTAGTTGATGCATTGGTCTTAATTTTCCAAAACTCCCTAGATTCAGGAAACGTTCCATTAGATTGGAAGGTAGCAAATGTAATTCCATTATTCAGAAGGGAGGGAGATAGAAAGTGGGAAACCACAGGCTTAGCTTAGCATCTATCATGGGGAAAATATTAGAAGCTATTATTCAAGATGTTATAGCAGGGCATTTGGATAGGTTTAAGGTAATCAGGCAGAGTCAACATGGTTTTGTGAAAGGGAAATCATGTTTAACCAACTTGTTGGAGTTTGTTGAGGAAGTAGCGTGTGCTGTGGATAATGGGGAACCGGTGTATGTACTGCACTTGGATTTCCAGAAGGCATTTGATAAACTGCCACATCATAGGCTTTTGTGGAAAATAAAAGCTTATGGTATGGCAGTAACACATTGGCATGGATAGAAGATTGGCTGGCCAATAGGAAGCAGAGAGTAGGCATAAATGGGTCTTTTTCAGGTTGTCAAGATGTAACGAGTGGTGAGCCACAGGGATCAGGGCTGGGACCTCAACAGTTTACAATTTATATAAATGACTTGGGCGAAGGGGTGGATGGGATGTTTGCCAAACTTGCTGATGGAACAAAGATAGGTAGGAAAGTAATTTGTGAAGAGGACATAAAGAGGCTACAAAAAGATATAGATAGGTTAATTGAGTGGGCAAAGATCTGGCAAATGGAGTATAATATGGGAAAATGTGAAATTGTCCATTTTGGCAGGAAGAATAAAAGAGAGGCATATTATCTAAATGGTGAGAGATTGTAGAGCTCTGTGGTGCAGAGGGATCTGGGTGTCTTGAATCATAAAAGGTGCAGGAATCACAAAAGGTTAGTGTGCAGGTACAGCAATTAATTAGGGAAGTTAATAGAATGTTATCATTTATTGCGAGGGGAATTGAATACAAAAGTTGGAAGATTATGCTTCAGTTATACAGAGCATTAGTGAGATCACATCTGGAACACTGTGCACTGTATTGGTCTCCTTATTTAAGGAAGGATGTAAATACATTGGAAGCAGTTCAGAGAAGGTTTATCAGACTAATACCTGGAATGGGCGGGTTATCTTATGAGGAAAGGCTGGACAGGCTAGACTTGTATCCACTAGAGTTTAGAAGAGTAAGAGGCGACTTGATTGAAACACAAGATCTTGAGGGGACTTGACAGGGTGGATGTGGAGAGGACGTTTCCGCTTGTGGGAGAATCTAGAACTAGGGTCACTGTTTAAAAATAAGGAGTCACCCATTTAAAATGGAGATGAAGTGAAATTTTTTCTCTCAGAGGATCTTGAGTCTTTGGAACTTCCTGAAAAGGTGGTGGAAGCAGTGTCTTTGAATATTTTTAAGGCAAAGGCAGATAGATTCTTGGTAAGCAGGGGGGTGATAGGTTATCAGGGGTAGGCAGAATGCAGATTTGAGGTTACTACCAGATCTTATTAAATGGCAGAGCAGGCTCGGGGGGCTGAATGGTTACTCCTGCTCCTTGTTCGTATGTCCGTATCTTCAATCCTGAGGGACTGTTTAAGAAGAGAGGAACTCTTGTTTGTTAACCTTTTCTTTAGGTTCTCCTCAACATATGGACAATGTTAAGGGAATCTGGGGGAGGATGGTCCTCCAGAAGATGCACTGTCACATGATCCACTCCCCTCCCCTCCCCCCCAAACACAATGACAGCAAATGGCAGGCCAGTTGTGTTAGAGAGTGAATTGGAGGGTTCGGTATCTGGTGAAGCTCAGGTCCATAAAGAAGATGGCTTGATAGAAGCTAAGATAAACCTCCAAGCTCAGCTGAGGTGGGCAGCGATGCTGATTTCAGCTACCAAACCTCACTAAGAAAACCCCTTTCCTCAAACGGGACAATGTATTGGAAAATCGGACAAAGAGTTTCCGTCTAATGTCTGAGAGTTTGAAGGAGACCCTCCTGAACTTGTGTGGCATCCTTTCACAAGTGGGAGAATTTTCTCCCCGTCGGGGGGGTTGTATGGGGGTGGGTGTGGGTGGATACACAGCCATCTAACATGGGTGGGCCAATGAAGGCCCACCCAGCGTGACGCGCACCTGGAAATGCTGAACAGCCCCTGTGAAGGTGGAGGGAATAGGCTGAGTCAGGGAGTGAAATCTCCCTGAGGCACAGAGAGAGAGAGTGAGAGACTGTCCAGATTAGAGAGAGAGAGAGAGAGTGAGAAACTGTCCAGATTAGAGAGAGTGAGAGACTGTCCAGATTAGAGAGAGAGAGAGTGTGAGAGACTGTCCAGATTAAAGAGAGAGAGAGAGAGTGAGAGACTGTCCAGATTAGAGAGAGAGTGAGAAACTGTCCAGATTAGAGAGAGAGTGAGAAACTGTCCAGATTAGAGAGAGAGAGTGAGAGCCTGCCCAGATTAGAGAGAGAGTGAGAAACTGTCCAGATTAGAGAGAGAGAGAGTGAGTGAGAGACTATCCAGATTAGAGAGAGAGAGTGAGTGAGAGATTGTCCAGATTAGAGTGAGAGAGAGAGAGAGTGAGAGACTGTCCAGATTAGAGAGAGAGAGTGAGAAACTGTCCAGATTAGAGAGAGAGTGAGAAACTGTCCAGATTAGAGAGAGAGAGAGACTGTCCAGGTTAGAGAGAGAGAGAGTGAGAGACTGTCCAGATTAGGGAGAGAGAGAGAGTGAGTGATACACTATCCAGATTAGAGAGAGAGAGTGAGTGAGAGATTGTCCAAATTAGAGTGAGAGAGAGTGAGTGAGAGACTGTCTAGATTAGGGAAAGAGAGAGTGAGAGACTGCCCAGATTAGAGAGAGAGAGTGAGTGAGAGATTGTCCAAATTAGAGTGAGAGAGAGAGAGTGACTGTCCAGATTAGAGAGAGAGAGTGCGACTGTCCAGATTAGAGAGAGAGAGAGACTGTCCAGGTTAGAGAGAGAGAGAGTGAGAGACTGCCCAGATTAGAGAGAGAGTGAGAGACTGCCCAGATTAGAGAGAGAGAGTGAGAAACTGTCCAGATTAGAGTGAGAGAGAGTGAGAGACTGTCCAGATTAGGGAGAGAGAGAGAGTGAGTGAGACACTATCCAGATTAGAGAGAGAGAGTGAGTGAGAGATTGTCCAAATTAGAGTGAGAGAGAGTGAGTGAGAGACTGTCTAGATTAGGGAGAGAGAGAGTGAGAGACTGCCCAGATTAGAGAGAGAGAGAGTGAGTGAGAGATTGTCCAGATTAGAGAGAGAGAGTGAGTGAGAGATTGTCCAAATTAGAGTGAGAGAGAGTGAGAGTGACTGTCCAGATTAGAGAGAGAGAGTGCGACTGTCCAGATTAGAGAGCAAGAGAGACTGTCCAGATTAGGGAGAGAGAGTGAAAGACTGTCCAGGTTAGGGAGAGAGAGAGAGAAACTGTCCAGATTAGGGAGGGAGAGAGAGTGAGAAACTGTCCAGATTAGAGAGAGAGAGAGAAACTGTCCATATTAGGGAGAGAGAGTGAGAGACTGTCCAGATTAGAGAGAGAGAGAGAGTGAAAGACTGTCCAGATTAGGGAGAGAGAGAGAGAAACTGTCCAGATTAGGGAGCGAGAGTGAAAGACTGTCCAGATTAGGGAGAGAGAGAGAGAGAAACTGTCCGGATTAGAGAGAGACTGAGAGACTGTCCAGATTAGAAAGAGAGAGAGTGAGAGACTGTCCAGGTTAGGGAGAGAGAGTGAGTTAGAGACTGGCCCGATTAGAGAGAGAGAGTGAGAGACTGTCCAGATTAGGGAGAGAAAGAGTGAGAAACTGTCCAGATTAGAGAGAGAGAGTGAGAGATTGTTCAGATTAGGGAGAGAGAGAGTGAGAGACTGTCCAGAATAGAGAAGAGATTGAGAGACTGTCCAGATTATATAGAGGGTGAGAGACTGTCCATATTAGAGAGTGAGAGAGGCTGTCTGGATTAGAGAGAGAGAGAGAGAGCGAGTGAAAGTCTGTCCAGATTAGAGAGATGGAGTGAGGGACTGTCCAGATTAGAGGGGGATTGAGAGTTTAGCTGTCAGATGGGAAAGTCTGTCTGCCCTGGGAGGCCACCCTAATGGAACGGAGGAGGAAGGGACACATTATGGGTTGGTGAAGGTGATTAAAGTGTGTGTTTTGGGATTGAGATGGTGAGTCACAGATGATCAGAGTTTAAGGTCGGTGACAATTGGACTGTGAGTCAGAGGGAGGAGATCGGTGAGTGAGTCAGGAAGCTGATTTCTGGGAGATGATATTCCTGTTCCCCTTGGCCCATAAGCAGTTCTGAAAAAGCATTTTCCTGATGGATCTGGCTGTCTCTTCCACCCTCCTGCCTTCAGGTTAGCGAGCCTGGGGAAACCTGGCCCACCTCCGGTAATTCTGAAATCCTGGTAAAATTTGATGGTCACAGCCTCACTCACATTTCTGGTTAATGGACCCACCTGTCGAGGACAGGTTAATCACCCATCCCCCATGACTAGCTCCATTAAAACCCTAAAATTGGAGATGGTTGACATTGGGGTTCGGATTTTGGAAATTTGCACCTCTTCTCCCACCCTACCTGGGAGGTTAAAATTGCTCCCATTGTCTGTTGGTGAAGACATGAGAGTAGTGGACACAGTAATTATGTTAAACATATTCAGCATTTGTATTGCAATTCTACCTAGTACATTGAGGAGAGCCGGGGAAATGAGGGACTGAAAACTGGGAGAAAACTAATTACAAAATCTAACACAATGAAAAGACATTTCTTAACATCAGAATCTGCCCCTTCATATCAGAGGAGAGTCAAGAAGACTCAAGACAGGAGGCTCCAGAAAGAACCGAAACATCTTTGCTATCTGTGAAAGGTCCTAGCACTTTCTTGCATTCTGGTTATATGCTTACAATGTCATTTCTTTCCCACTCTCTTTTCACTGAAACGATTGTGTTTGATTCTGCAAGTCTGTTGACTACTGATGCGCACTCTGTTTGATTGGTTAAGCCTGAATGTGGACTCAGAGCAAAATAAACAAAGCTGTAGAAAGACCTCGAAGCCTGAGCTGTTAGCATGAGGGCAGACCTTTTGTGACTGCTGAGAAGTTTTAAAGCGCTGTAAATAAAGTTCCGATACACAGTGTCATCTCTGCATTGATCTGAAATGTAAACTATACAACAATGTTATAATCCCAACTGATGTTACTACTGGACAATTCAGATTCCAGAGTGGAACCCAGTTTGATAGATACTAACTTTTATTTTTGTTTAAAAGCGTAGAGAGTAGCTACTGAACAGTCACATGAATCAGCTGATGAACTTTCAACAAAAGAATAAAACATTTATTAAACAATAAAAATGAACTAAATTACAATATTTCTTCACCCACAACTATGCCTTTACAGATATTCACAGATTCGTCAGGATAACACAAGTTACAAAGCTATCTCATAGTCTGATGTCCATGGTAAGTACACAGTCCATGTAAACCAATAGGCGACCTGTGGTCAGGCACATCACGCTCTGAAACCAAGTGACAGTTGCCACCCCAAACAGATGCTATGGATCTCTCATCAACTCCCCCCAGACACTTGTCACACCGTGAACCAATGGTCTCACTGAATTCTGTTTTTCACACGATGGTTTCCAATCTCTACTCTCAAAGAACCCACTTTGGAATCTTCTCCCAAACAACGCTCTCTCTCAGACTCCTTCCACAGGGGTCCACCTCCAGCATTCGAATTCACCTCCTTCTGATGTTCCTCTACTCTGGATCACCACGTGCATCTCCACGCACTCTCTCTCCGATACTCAGCTGTATCAACAGAACACCCCTGCTTCACATGCCCATAGTAAAGAGTTATAGATCTTAGGCTGTTTCCTTGGGTCTTCTGGCTTCTCGCAGGCCTTTTTGCTTTTAGTCTGCTTCCTGCAGCTTTCTCCCTTTAAGCTTGGAGCCTTTCTGTGCTCCTCATTTTTAGCGTCACTTAACAGGACCTTTTCTAGGTTCCTGTCCTTATCCTTTGACTTAACTGTCCTCTTGGGACCTTTCCTGTTCCTGGATTTGAGGGCCTTCTTCTTTAGTTTCTGGAACCTGCTTCTTGCAGTTCCCTCTCTTGTGTCCTGCTTCTCCTGGCAGCTGGCTTCAACTTTAGTTTGGGACTTGCTATCTGCCCCTCTCCTACGCTGCTTCTGCTGGCAACTCCTTTCAGCTGTAGAGCACACTGGCCAACCAAACTCAAACGGCTTTTGGTTTTCCCTGTCCCTGTGTGGGTGTGGGTCCTCCATCTCCGGACCCCTGTTACAAAGCAACAGCACAGTTTTTTTCCTACCTTGTTTGTTTTAACTCCCCTACAAAAGAGTCATAAAATCTCATTAAAATGCGGGCATCTTTTAAAGTGAAACTAAAGCTCAGGCTTCATCCTTTTAACAAACAAAATATAGAAATACATATTAAACTTAAAGATATACCTTATTCCTAACACACCCAAATACACACATAACATACTTGATCTATCTCTATTTCCTAACAACAGTAAGCAGGATGTTCCATTGTGGAATCATATTAAGAGGACATTAGTTTGGAGGCTGTTCCCTTAAGCTGCACAAAACCTCTTGAAATGCATCATCAAATTGTAAGACCATAAGATGTGGAAGCAGAAGTAGGCCATTCGGCCCATCGAGTCTGCTCCACCGTTCAATGACATCATGGCTGATCTGATGGTCCTCAATTCCACTTTCCTGCCTTTTCCCCATAACCCTTGATTCCCTTACTGATTAAAAATCTGTCTATCTCAGCCTTGAATATACTTAACAACCCAGTCTCTACAGCCATCTGCGGTAAAGAATTCCACAGAATGACCACCCTCTGAGAGAAGAAATTCCTCCTCATCTCTGTCTTAAATGAGCACCCCTTTAGTCTGAGATTATGCCCTCTGGTCCTAGACTCTCCCACAAGGGCAAACAACCTCTCAGCATTTACCCTGTCACAAGCCCCCTAAGAATCTTATATGTTTCAATAAGGTCTCCTCTCATTCTTCTAAACTCCAATAAGTACAGGCCCAACCTACTCAGCCTGTCCTCATAAGAAAATCCCTCCATACCCGGGATCAATCTAGTGAACCTTCTCTGGGCTGCCTCCAAAGCCAGTACATTTTTCCTTAGATAAGGGGACCAAAACTGTTCACAGTATTCTAGGTGTGGTTTAACTAATGCCTTGTATAGTTTTAGCAAGACCTCCCTATTTTTATACACTATACCCTTTGAAACAAAAGTCAAATTGTAATGAAAGCTTCTCTGCTAAGCAGGAACGGTGTGATTTCAGTGGTTGGATAATGTGGATGATTCCGTTTTTACATCTCCTTCTCTTCAATTTTTCTGTTGGCGACACAGGACAGCATGAAGATCAGCACACTCCAGCTCCCTGCTGCTACAAGCCAGCCTCAACAGAGGTTTTTCACTTAATGTTAAATTCTTGGTCAAAAGACACTGGGGTTCATTCTTGCAGGGGTTCTCCTGTTTGTCCACTGTAACTTTGCCAGAACAGCCCCGTAAACATGCTTAATAACTTGTTTTCCTTCAATTCTCCAGGAATTCTCTGGAAAAAAAGACATTATTTCAACATGTGGGAGCTTGCTGTGCGCAAATTGGCTGTCGACTTGGTTTCCTATGTTACAACAACGATTATACTTCAAGAAGTACTTCAGTGGCTGTAAAGCGCTTTGAGAAGTCTGCTGCTTGTGAAAAGCGCTGTATAAATACAAGTCTTTTTTTATCTTCTGACAACAGGCGACCGAGAGAAGCTTTGGCCCCCACCCCAGAAAAGCAGCCCCACAATGAGTGAGATTTTCAGCAGGTCCGTCAGTATCATTTCAACCATTTGAGTGAGCTGCTGGTACCCACTGTAGTTCAGCCATTTTGAATAAACATTAATTTGCTTGTTTAGTGACTGGAGGCTCCCCAGCGAGAGGACAAGGGATGGGGGACCAAATGTGGGCCAGCAACATCCTTAGGAAATGAAGGAGCGAGGCGAGCCTCCTACTGCATTAAAAACTAAAAATACTGGATGGAAAATACCCTGGCAGCATCTGCGGAGAGAGAACAGCAACGTTTCAGGTCATTGGCTTTTCATCTGTAATATTAGTGGAACTGCTGCGGTAAGAATTCCCAAGTTTCAAAATCTACTTTGCAGTCACTAATTTTCCTGTAGATTGTCACTCGTGAAAACTGTTAACTTTTTCTAAATGGCATGGTAACGGTTTGGGATTGCTCCACAATACTGTTTCTAATGCTCTTGGCTGGATGACATGTTCTGTAGGCAAAGCCCAAGCCCTTCATGAACTTCTGCTTGTGTGTATTTACTATACTGAACCTGGTTTGAGTCTAGTCCATTTCTAACAACTGCAAAGTGCAATAAATTACTGACTACAGAGCCCTTTAGAGAGACAAAAATGCAACTCCTACTGGATATCTGAAAACTACTTGTCTAGGTTTATTTAAAGTTAAAATAACATACTGAAGCAAAAAGTTTGGCAATTTTCTAATGCAGTGCATGAATCAAGAACTTGTCACAAAGTCAATGCTATGATTAGCTTGGGATCAGTATAATATATGACAGTATCCAATTAAAGTGGCACGACTATAAAGGCATATGGTCTTCTAAACAGTCCAAGAACTATTCCAAACTTCTGGAACATTTCCATGCCAGTTTGGGGATAATTTCCTCTCAATGTTAAAGGATTGAATGCTAAAATGGTTGCAGGAATGAGAGATTTCAGTCACTTGGACAGATTGGAGAAGCCGGCCTGTTCTCCTTAGAGAAGGTTGAGAGGAGATTTGATCGAGGTTCAAAATCATGAGGGCTTTGTACAGAGTAGCTAGACAGAGAATGTGTTCCTGTTGGCAGAAGAACGGAGAACCAGAGGACACCAATTTCAGGTGATTGGCAAACATAGCAACAGTGACATGAGGAAAAGCCTTTTCACGCAGTGAGTGGTTAGGATCTGGAATGTGCTGTCTGAGATTGCAGTGGAGGCAGATTCAATCGAGGTTTTCAAAGGAGAATTAGATAATTATCTTAAAAGAAAAGATTTATAGGGCTATGTGGAAAAGGCAGGGGAGTGGGACTAGCTGAATTGCCGCTGTCGAGAGCTGGCGTGGACCTGACAGGCCAAGTAGGCTCCTTTTATGCCCTAACTATTCTATGATTCTATAAAACATTTGGTTTCCCAGAGATCTTGAAATCTCACCAGAAGACCACTTATAAATAAAATAGACAGTCCAGTTAGTGATGCTTTACTCAGCATCATTACTGTAATTGTACAATGCATCTTCTTCCTGACATCCATCTGAGGTGCAGGGACTAATTGAACAAATTGATATCTTTGTACAATCACTGTTTGTGATCCCTGCATCAACAGAGGCTGAGAGGAGCTTGATGGACCTTCATAAAATGAACTCGTTGGCCCAAACACATCTGATCAGTTTGACATTTTGTCACAATCACCTACAACATGTGGCTGGCATGAGCCTGACAGGAGATACCCAGTCCAATGTCATGCATGACAAATGAAACCTGTTGTGGAGTTTGACGAGAAGCAGGTTGTTAAACTCCTGTAAATAGTTCAATTGTGATTACTTTTTAGGAAATTGAGCTGTAAGAGCCTAAGCGTAGCACCCAATAACAGTCACAAAATGGTTGGCGCGCTATTCTCACAAACCAGAAGGAACCAGGCCTGAGCAAAGTCCGAAATTTACCTTTGGATTCATTGGAATAAATACACTGTAACCCCAGGCAACAGTCAGATGCCCTGGTGCAGTTCACCGGTTCAGACCCCGTTAGTCAGTCTGGATGTCGAATGGACCTGCAGCTGGGGAACTTGGGGGGAATGGGACAAACACAGTAGCCTGAAGTATTAGTATAGAGACAGAAGGATCACTCCGCTTCCCTCGGGCTCCAAATTAAGGTAAGGTTTTTTAAAAAAATCTGCCTTCCAGTTGTTTCTTGGCCTCCCTTTAAAGACCACTGTAGAGATCGAAAAACTAGTAGCAGCTTTCACAGGGGCCAACTCTTTCTCATATAAACCAATTTCCTGGGAATGGGTGCGGGACCCTTCAATGTTGAAATGTTTGCATTAATTTCAGGCAGGCACCAGGGCAGAGAGGGGTAGAGGTGTGTAGTGTGAAGGGAGGGTGTGTAGTTTAGTGGGGTGGGGGTGGGGGTGGGGTGTTGAGGGAGTTGAATGACGATGAAGAGTGTGGTGCATCATTAAGTGATGTGCAAGAGTATGGTGTGAAATGATAGTGTGTGGAGTGATTGAGTGGTGTGGATGGAGTGTGATGTGGTTTGGTCCGGCGCAGTGTGTATGAGTGTGGTGTGGAGTGAGGGTATGTGGAGTGGTTTAGTGGGATGAGGTTGAGTGTGCTGTTAAGTAGAGTGCCGTGAAATGCAGAAGTCTGGAGTGAAGTGATTTGGCGTGGTGTTGTGGAGTGAAGTGACGTGGAGTGGAGTGATGTGGAGTAGAGTGATGTGGAGTGATGTGGAGTGAAGTGATGTGGAGTGAAGTGATGTGGAGTGAAGTGACGTGGAGTGGAGTGATGTGGAGTAGAGTGATGTGGAGTGATGTGGAGTGAAGTGATGTGGAGTGAAGTGATGTGGAGTGAATTGACGTGGAGTAGAGTGATGTGGAGTGATGTGGAGTGAAGTGATGTGGAGTGAAGTGATGTGGAGTGAAGTGACGTGGAGTAGAGTGATGTGGAGTGATGTGGAGTGAAGTGATGTGGAGTGAAGTGATGTGGAGTGAAGTGACGTGGAGTGGAGTGATGTGGAGTGAAGTGATGTGGAGTGAAGTGACGTGGAGTGAAGTGATGTGGAGTGATGTGGAGTGAATTGATGTGTAGTGGTATCAGATTGCTAGCTTTGATTTCCATTTCAATAACCCATGAAGGTACAATTGATCCTATATTCTAATGTAACCCCAATTTTTGAGGATGTAATTTTTCGCATTTTAGTGCAATGCAGATGTTACAACATCAGTTAATAATAATAGTCTTGGTTGACTTGAAATGTTAAATCTGTTTCTCTGTATAGAAGCTGCCAGACCTGATGAGTGTTTCCAGCACTTTGCTTTTATTTCCGATTTCCAGCATCTGCAGCACTATGACTTTTTTAAGCTAACATTTGTTTCTGCATTTCATCCCAAAGTGAAATGTTCTGTCACAGCAGTAATTGCTGTTTTGTTAGCTCATTCAGTTATTCAGTCTGTGTCAGTTATCTGTGAGACTACAAGCGGGGGATTGTTAAAGATAATGGTACAAAGGAACTGACTGTCGGGGTAGCATTAGACAAGGCAAATGCTCAGCCAGTTTGGCAAGTTTTAATTGGATTGATGTTAAACAGTGTCAAGATTGTAAATTGTCCGTGATTCAAATCTGTAACTTTGTAATTTGTAATAATTTACAAACTAAGAGTTTAATCTCCTGCAGCCAAGCAGGACTATGTTCTAACCAAGAGGGAATAATTTCAAAGCTTCAGATGTTTAATTAGATGTAGGTATTGATATATGTGCTAATTTGAAAGTGGATTAGTGTGGGATTAAGTGGATAAAACAGCAATTTCAGTTCTATACTTTAGTCAGAATGCAGCCCACTCTCTGCACCCTTACCCCTCCAGAAGGTAAAAACAGTAAAAACCAGGGAAATAAGAATACTGGTCTGAACTGGTCTTGTCTACCTTAAAATAGAACACCGGCAAAATTGGGAAATAAGAGTACTGGTCTGAATTGTTTTTTCCCTTTTGGGCTGACCAATCCCCTCCTCTCCCACCACCACCACCCTCACCGACCTTCTGGTGATCCCCAAGCAGAGTTACCTGATTTTGTATAACCGGGTACCAGCACAGATATTCCCTTGCAGCAAGCAAGCGTTTCAAAACCAGTCGGGCTCTGCACAATCCGGTTTCAGGAAATGGGGAGAGCCCTGATGGGGCAGAGGAGAGCAGTGGGCACAGACCTGCCGAGTCACCGCAGAGAGCAAGCAGGGCCTCAGTTTAGCATCTAAGCTTGTACCTCTTACAAAGTAGCACTCCCTCACTACTGGGGTGTCACCCTGGATTTTTGGTCTCAAGGGTCTGGAGTGGTACTTGCACCAGCAACCTTCAGACTCATAGACAAGAGTGCTACCAACTGAGCCACATCACTGAACAGCTGCAGGCCTGAAGAGGTGCCCGTTGGTGAAGGACCCTAGACTCCATCAGCAGCAACACGGAACTCCTTGAGGGTACGTCCTTTGAATTTGTTCTAATGCCCAGCACCAACACTACACAAATAATGTTAAAGCTGCAGGTGACCTCAGCAGAGGACAGCAAGGGAGCAGCTTATTGTAGAGGAGCTGCTGGCGTAGTGGTAGTGTCACCAGACTAGTAAACCAGAGAGCGAGAGTAATGTCCTGGGATCACAGGTTTGATTCCCACCTTGGCAGCTGGTGGAATTTAAATTCAATTAATAATTCTGGAATTAAAAGCTTGGTAACAGTGACCATGAAACCATTGTCGGTTGTCATAAAAACCTGTTTAGTTCATTAATGCGAAAGAAATCTGCCATCCTTGTCTGGGCTGCATGTGACTCCAGACCCACAGCAATGTGGGTGCCCTCTGAAATGGCCTAGCAAGTCACTCAGCTGTATTAAACTGCTACAAAGCCTACAAAAAGGAATGAAACCAGGCAGAGAAGCTGGCATCAACCTAGATGCTGGAAATGACAATGGCAAACACAGCCCTGTCAGCCCTGCAAAGTTCCCCTTACTAACATCTGGGGACCAGTGTGAAAATTGGGAAGGTGTCTCACAGACTACTCAAGCAATAGCCTGACATTGTCATACTCATGGAGCCATATCTTACAGATATTGTCCTAGATACCACCTTCACCATTCCTGGGTATGTCCTGTCCCACACAGAGAACAGACCCACCAGAGGTGGTGGCACAGTGGATACTGTCAGGAAGGAATTGGCCTTGGAGATCTCTAGGCTCCATGAAGTCTCATGGCATTAGGTCAGACATGAGTAAGGATGCATCCTGCTTACCACCAACCACCCCCAACCCCTCAGCTGGTGAATCAGTGCTCCTCCATGTTGAACACCACTTGGAGGAAGGACTGATAGTGGCAGAATGTACTATGGTTGAGGGACTTCAATGTTCATCACCAGAAGTGGTTTGTAGCACTACTACTACTGACTGAGCTGGCCAAGTCCTAAAGGACATAGCTGCTAGACTGGGTCTGCGGCAGGTGGTGAGGGAACCAACAAGAGGAGAAAACCTGCATCCTCACCAATCTACCTGTCGCAGATGCAACTGTCCATGACATTATTGGTAGGAGTGACCACCGCATAGTCCTTGTGGAGACAAAGTCCTGTCTTCACACTGAGGATGCCCTCCGTCATGTTGTGTGGTACTACCACTGTGCTAAATGGGATAGATTTCAAATAGATCTAGCAACTCAAAACTAAGCATCCATGAGGCACTGTGAGCCATCGGCAACAGCAGAATTATACTCAACCACAATGTGTAAACTCATGGCCTAGCATATACCCCACTCTGCCATTACCATCAACCCTGGTTCAATGAAGAGTGCAGGAAGGCATGACAGGAGCAGCGCCAGGTGTACCTAAAAACGAGGCATCATAGGACAACTTGCGTGCCAAACAGTGAAAGCAGCAAGTGATAGACAGAGCTAAGCACTCTCACAACCAACGGATCAGATCTAAGCTCTGCAGTCCTACCACATCCAGTCATGAATGGTGGTGGACAATTAAACAACTCACTGGAGAAGGAGGCTCCACAAATATTCCCATCCTCAAGTTCTGATGAAGAGTCATATAGACTCAAAACATTAACTTGTATTCGTCTCCGCAGATGCTGTCAGACCTGCTGAGTTTTTCCAGCTGTTTTTGTTTTTGTTTCAGATTTCCAGCATCTGTAGTATGTTGCTATTATCCCCATCCTCAATGATGGGGGAGTGCAGCACATAAATGCAAAAAATAAGGCTGAAGCATTCGCAACAATTTTCAGTCAGAAATGGTGAGTGGAAGATCCACCTCGGCCTCCTCTGGAGGTCCCCAGCATCACAGGTGCCAGTCTTCAGCCAATTCAATACACTCCACATAATATCAAGAAATGGCTGAAGGCACTGGATACTGCTAAAGGCCATGGGCCCTGACAATATTCTGGCAATAGTATTGAAGACATGCTCCAGAACTACCTGCGCCCCTAGCCAAGCTGTTCCAGTGCAGCTACTACACCAGCATCTACCCAGCTATGTGGAAAACTGCCCAGGTATGTCCTGTACACAAAAGCAGACCAGATCCAACCCGACCAAATACTGCCCCATCAGTCTACTGTCCATCATCAGTAAAGTGATGGAAAGGGTCTTCTACAGTGCTATGAAATGGCAATTGCTTAGCAATAACCTGCTGACCGATGCTCAGTTTGGGTTCCTCCAGAGCCACTCATCTCCTGGCCTCATTACAGCCTTAATCCAAACGTGGACAAAAGAGCAGAACTCCCGAAGTGAGGTGAGAGTGACTACCCTTGACATCAAGGCAGCATTTAACTGAGTGTGGCATCAAGGAGCCCTAGCAAAACTGGAGTCAATGGGAATCAGGGGTGAAGCTCTCAGCTGGTTGAAGTCATACCTAGCACAAATGAAGGTGGTTGTGGTTGTTGGAGGTCAGTCATCTCAGCTCCAGGACATCACTGCAGGAGTTCCTCAGGGTAGTGTCCTCAGCCCAACCATCTTCAGCTGCTTCATCAATTACTTTCCCTCTATCATAAGGTCGGAAGTGGGGATGTTCACTAATGTTTGCACAATGTTCAGTACCATTCGCAACTCTTCAGGTACTGGAGCAGTCCATGTCCAAATGTAGCAAGACCTGAACAACATTCAGGTGTGAGCTGATAAGTGACGAGAAACATTCGTGCCACACATGTGCCAGACAATGACCATCTTCAACAACAGAGGATCTAACCTTCGGCCCTTGACATTCAATGCCCTTAGCATCACTGAATCGCCCATTATCAACATCCAGGGGGTTACCATTGACCAGGAACTAAACTGGACCACCCATATAAATACTGTGGCTGCAAGAGCAGGTCAGAGAATGCAAATTCTGCAGACAGTAACCCACATCCTGACTCCCCAAAGCCTGTCCAGCATCTACAAGGCACAATTCAGGAGTGTGATGGAATACTCTCAACTTGTCTGGATGAGTGCAGCTCCAACAACACTCAGGAAGCTTGACACCATCCAGGACAAAGCAGCCCGCTTGATTTGCATCCCATCCACAAATATTCACTCCCTGTACCACCGATGCACAGTGGCAGCAATGTGTACCCTCTACAAGATGAACTGCAACAACTCACCAAAGCTCCTTTGACCGCATCGTCCAAACTCATGACATCTACACCTTCGAAGGACAAGGTCAGCAGATGCATGGGAACACCATCACATGCAGGTTCCCTTCCAAGCCACTCACTACATCCTGACTTGGAACTGTATCGTCGTTCCTTCACCGTCACTGTGTCAAAATCCTGGAGCTCCCTGTCTAACAGCACTGTGGGTGCAACTACACCCCACGGACTGTAGCGGTTCAAGTAGGCAGCTCACCACCACCTTCTCAAGAATGCTGGCCTAGCCAGCGGTGCCTGCATCTCATGAGCGAATGAAAAAAGCTTCCACCTTGATAAAAGCTGTGATCTTGAGACTTTTGCTGACAGATTTGGAGGGTATAATGAATCGTGGCTCTTGGCTCTTATTGAGGCCTCGCAGGAGCTGGTGGCTGCCATCATTTTGCCCATCAGACTCATGGCTGGGACTGCAACTCAAAGACCACAGTGGACGAGCAGCAGGTGCAGTCCAAGTGCCTGCTGTTGCCACCTTTCCCGGTGGCAGGACCAGCTCAGGCTCTGGCCTTCCAGGAACTGGGCCAGCTACACATGGGCATGCTACATAGAGCAGCTGTGGATTTCTGTCCTGGGATGCAGATAGCAGCTGTGCAGGCCAAAGAGTCCACGGCCATCAGTGTGGACTGACCACTGATTGATGATTCACTGGCCTGACGTCAATTTAGCGATGAATTTGTCAACAGTCTATTGGTGAAGGGACACCCAGCTAATATAGCCATCACATGATAGAATTCAACATTAGATTTTAGGCAAGGAAACGTGAATCAGGAACCAAGGTTTGAAAACTAAGGAAGGCAGAATTTGGAGGCCTGAAGCAGGAATTGAACACTGTAGACTGAGCAGAACTGTTAGAAAAAAGTCTTGCATTTATATGGCACCTTTCAAAACCACCAGATATCTCAAAGCACTTTACGGCCAATGAAGTACTTTTGAAGCGCAGTCACTGTTGTAATGTAGGAAACGCAGCAGCCAATTTGTGCACAGCAAGCTCCCACAAGCAGTAATGTGATAATGATCAGAACAGGGGAGGAGTTCAAAGAAGCATTTTCTACAGTACGAGGCTCCTTGTGTGATCAAGTAACCTTGGTTGAAAAAAAGAGGTAAGAGATAATATAAAAACCACAAGAAAGAGCTTGAATTGCAAAACGTGAAAAACAATGGTGATCCCACATGCAGGGAGATATTTAAGATCCCACATGCAGGAAGATATTTAAGATCCCACATGCAGGGAGATATTTAAGATCCCACATGCAGGGAGATATTTAAGATCCCACTTGCAGGGAGATATTTAAGAACAGCAAAGAGATACATGAATCAGTAAAGTGATGGAAAGGGTCATATACAGTGCTATGAAGTGGCACTTGCTTAGCAATAACCCGCTCACTGACGCTCAGTTTGGGTTCCTCCAGAGCCACTCATCTCCTGGCCTCATTACAGTCTTAATCCAAACGTGGACAAAAGAGCAGAACTCCTGAGATGAGGTAGAGTGACTGCCCTTGGCATCAAGGCAGCATTTGACTGAATGTGGCATCAAGGAGCCCGAGCAAAACTGGAGTCAATGGGAATCAGGAGGGAAATCTCTCCGCTGGTTGGAGTCATACCTAGCACAAAGGAAGATGGTTGTGGTTGTTGGAGGTCAGTCACCTCAGCTCCAGGACATCACTGCAGGAGTTCCTCAGGGTAGTGTCCTCAGCCCAACCATCTTCAGCTGCTTCATCAATTACTTTCCCTCTATCGTAAGGTCGGAAGTGGGGATGTTCACTGATGTTTGCACAATGTTCAGTACCATTTGCAACTCCTCAGGTACTGGAGCAGTCCGTGTCCAAATGCAGCAAGACCTGAACAACATTCAGGCCTGTGCTGATAAGTGGTAAGAAACATTTGTATGAAGAGCTACAAAGAGCAGACTTGAGAAACCACTTGTGGGGAAACTGTTAACTGAAATGGGAATGCATTGAATTGGAAGTAATATTTTGGCATGAGTAGGGAATCAGTTAGGAAGTAGGAGACTGAGAGTAGGGATAATGAGTATATACTCGAACTGACAGGATGTGACTAATGTTGTCTCCCAGATATCTGTACTGGGTCATCAGCTTTACACTATGTTTATCAATGATTTAGGGATATAGAAAGCTGGGCCCCTTTCCCAAAGGTTGGGTAATTTGAAAATTTCAAAACTGAGAATGTTTGATATTTGTTAGGCAAGTGTTTTAAGGGAAATGGATCAAAGATGGCTAAATGGAGTTGGGATACAGATCAGCCAGGATATAACTGAATGATGGATCAGGATCGAGGAGTTTAACGTCCTACTCCTGTTCCTATGTGACTGTTGAGACAGAATTGAAGCACTGTGAGGCATAATGATGCTTCCTTGAACTGTGTTCCAACAACCATAAGGTATTTAGTCACTTGATGTCCAACATGGAATTTTAAAGCACTGGGGATGGCCATTCAGCCCATCATGCCTACACTGATGCTGCTAGAGCAATTCAAAGCTACTCCACTATCCTCCCCTTCCCCATGGCCCTTTAATCTTCGTCTACTTCAATGTTCCCTTACAGGAGATATTGATCTTTGTTGCAATCACTTCCACTTCAGTCACACTCCATCCACCACCTTCAATATTCACTCCTTCCACCACCGATGCACAGTAGCAGCAGTGTGTACCATCTACAAGATGCACTGCAGTAACTCACCAAGGCTCCTTCGACATCACCTTCCAAACCAGTGACCTCTACCACCTGGAAGTTCAAGGGTAACAGGTACATGGGACCACCATCATCTGCAAGTTCCCCTCCAAGTCACAGACCATCCTGACTTGGAAATATATCGCTGTTCCTTCACTGCGGCTGCGTCAAATTCCTGGAACTCCTTCCCTAACAGCATTGCAGGTGTACCTACACCATATGAATTGCAGCAGTTCAAGAAGGCAGCTCACAAGCACCTTCTCAAGAGCAATCAGGGATGGGAAATAAATGCTGGCCTAGCCAGCGATACTTACATCCCCTGCTTTCAGATGAGACATCATATTGCGAACCTGTTTGCTCTCTCTTCGTACTATTTCATAGAAGGAGCAGGGGAGCTATTCTTACTGAAATAAAAACAAAAAAGATACTGAAAATACTCAGCACGCTGTGCTAAACCAATGCCATTCTCCAAGAAACAATCTGTCAAGAAAATAAATTGGAGTATACAATGGAACACAAATAAACAGGATTTTTAGTGAGGTACAGCAGGATGGGTTCCGTGTGAGGTTAGGAGATTAAAGTAAAAACTTAGATTTAAAAAAAACCTTAAAAGGTTTATTTGTCTGATAGTTTTGCACTTCCTCACTTTATGAAAGGATTCCCCAGACAACAAATGGATGATACAACTTGGCACAATTCCATTGAAGATTGTTTTCCTTCCTTACGCAATAAGTAATGACAGCAATTATTTGCTGTTTTTAAATACATGTTTAGATGACTCATTAGGTCTGACTCTTTTGCTGCCTGCTGCTTAGCAGACCTTTCAAGTTGTTTGGAGAATATATCCATTCAAACACATCCACTAAATGTGCTTTTAGTTCTCAATATCTGCATCTAGCAAAAACGCAAATGACATTACACATGTAAGAAAGCATCACTGAACTGTCACTCCCACCCATTCAGTTAGTGACCGAGGGAGTGCTTCACTGTCAGAGATGCCGCCTTTCAGATGAGACATCATATCGAGTCCCTGTTTGCTCTCTCATCGCACTATTTCAAAGGAGAGCAGGGGAGCTATTCCTACTGAAATAAATATGCTGGAAATGCTCAGCAGGTGAGGTAGCATCTGTGGAGAGAGAAACAGGGTTAACGTTTCGAGGCAGGGTGCCCTTTCATCAGCACTGAATAAAGATAGAAATATAAGAGTTTTTATGCCAGTGGAAGGAGGGACAGAGGCTGGGAGAACAGAAGAGAAGGTCTGTGATAGGGTGAAGTTGCGGGAGATTAAATAACAAAAGATTTCATGATGCAACAGCCAGAGACCGTGGTAATGGGTTTAAGTAAAGAAACAAAGGTTGTGTCCAAATGAGGCATGAAAACCATCTGAATGCAAAATGAGGGGGTAAAGAAAGAAACAAGACCAGACCAACCCAGCAAAACAACAAAAAAAGAAAGAAATAGAATAGGATAAAGGCGGAAGATATGATCTGAAGTTGCTGAACCTGATGTTGAGTCCAGAATGAGTGTAGAGTGCTGAGTGGATAGATAAGCTGCTGTTCCTCGAGCTTGCGTTGAGCTTCACTGGAATGCTGTAGCAGGCCAAGGACAGAGAGGTCTGAGTGGGAGGAAAGTGGGAGTTGGCGATGATAGTGGCCTAGTAATCCAGCAGCCCAGGCCAAGCTCTGGGTTCAAATCTCACCATGGCAGCTGGTGGCATTTAAATCAAAAGGTATGATGGTAGACAGGCTAAGGCTAGCATTTAAAGAATGAATACATGATTTGCAACAAATTTGCATTCCTTAAGGTACAAAAAGCCAGCAGAAGTGATCCAGCCATGCCTAGCAAGAGATGTTAAGGAATCTATCAGATCAAAAGAAGAGGTATATAAAGTTGCCTAAAAAATAGGAAAACTAGTGAGGAACATAAAAAAGCACTGTTAAGGCTTCTGTAACTATGTAAGAAAGAAAAGACTAGTAAAGACAAATGTGGGCCCATTCCAGGCAGAGAACGGAGTATTTATAATGGGCAGTAAGGAAGTGGCTGAGAAACAAATGCCTTTTGTCTATCTTCACGGAAGAAGATACAAAAAACCTCCCTGAAATATTGGGGAGCCAAGGCGCTAGTGAGATTGAGGATCTGAAAGAAATTTGTATTGGTAAAAAAGTTGTGCTGGAGAAATTAATGGGACTGAAAGTTAATAAATCCCCTAGGCTTGATGATCTACCTCCCAGAGTGTTGAAAGAGATGTCTGTAGAGGTAGTGGATGCATTAGTGATCATCTTTCAAATTTCTATAGATTCTGGAATGGTGCCTGCAGATTAGAAAGTAGCAAATGTAATCCCACAGATTAAGAAAGAAGAAGAAGAGCAAACAGGGAACTACAGATCTGTTGGCTGATGTCAGTACGAGGGAAAATGCTAGAATCTATTCTACAGGATGTGATAACTGGACACGTAGAAAATAATGATGAGATTGGGCAGAATCAGCATGGATTTATGAAAGGGAAATCATGTTTGACAAACCTGTTGGGGCTTTTTGAGGACGTTACTAGCAGAAGGAATAAGGAAGAACCTATGGTATATTTGAATTTTTAGGCTATTGATAAGGTCCCACACAGAAGGTTAGTAAGCAAAATTAGAGCACGTGGGATTGGGGATAATATACTGGCAGGGAGAGAGAATTGGTTAACAGACAGAAAACAGAGAGTAAGCATAAATAGATCGTTCTCAGGGTGGCAGGCTGAGCTTAGTGGGCTACTGCAGGGATCAGTGCTTGGGCCCCAGCTATTCACAATCTACATCAATAATTTGACTGCAGGGACCAAATGTAATATTTCCAAACTTGCTGATGACACAAAACCTGTTGGGAATGTGAGTTGTGAGGAGGATGCAAAGAGGCTTCAAGGAGATTTAGACAGACTAAGTGAGTGGGCAAGATGGCAGATGGAATACAATGTGGAACAATTTGTTAGCTTTCAGTGATTTATGAAGAAGAATATCCAGGTCCCTTTGGACACCAGCTCTTCGCAATTTCTCCTCAGTTTCTGTTTCAGAAATGTAGAGTATTTCTTAATGGGGGAGAGATTGGTAAGCGTTGATGTCCGAAGGGACCTGAGTGTCCTTGTTCATAAGTCACTAAAAGCTAATATGCAGGTGCAACAAGTAATTAGGAGGGCAAATGGTATGTTGGCCTTTATTGTAAAGGGATTTGAAGACAGGAGTAAGGAAATTTTACTGCAATTGTATAGAGCCTTGGTGAGACACCACCTTGAGTATTTTGTACAGCTTTGGTCTCCCTACCTAAGGAAGAATATACTTACTACAGAGGGAGTGCAACAAATGTTCACCAGACGAATCACTGGGATGGTGGGATTGTCCTACCAGGAGATTTGAGAGATTGAGTTTAGAAGAATGAGAGGTGATCTCATTGAAGTGTACAAAATTCTTTCGGGGTGTGACATGTAGATGCAGGAAGGATGTTTCCCCTGGCTAGGGGGATCTAGAACCAGGGGACGGTCTCAGAATAAGAGGTAGGCCATTTAGGACTGAGATGAGGAGGAATTTCTTCAGTCAAAGGGTGGCAAACCTTTGGAATTCTATACTCCAGAGAGCTGTGGAGGCTCAGCCATTGAGTATGTTTAAAACAGCAGTCGATAGATTTCTACATTCCAATGACATCAAGGGGTACGAGGATAGTGCAGGAAGACGGCATTGAGGTAGAAGATCAGCCATGACCTTGTTAAGTGGTGGGGAAGGTTTGAGAGGCTGAATGGCCAACTCCTGCTCCTAAGGCGGAGAATTAAAATGACAATCAACTGGAAGCTTGGAGGTGTGCTTGTGGAATGAGCAGAGGTGTTTCGCAAAGCAGTCACCCAATCCGCATTTGGTCTCCCCAGTGTAGAGGAGACCAGAGCTGAAGAGTCCCTAAACTCTGGAATTCTCTCCCTACCTCTATCCTCATCTCTACCTCGATTTCCTTCTTTAAAACATTTCTTAAAACCTACCGCTTTTGCCGATCTTGATGTCATCTGTCCTAATATCTCCTTATGTGGCTCGGTTGCATATTTTGCTTTAAAATCATCCCTGTGAAGCATCTTGATTTGTTTTATTATGTTAAAGGTGCTATATAAATACAAGTTGTTGTTGTTGGTGTTTCCAGTTCATGGTTCCAGACAGCTGGGTTTGATTTTGGATTGGGATTATGATCCCTTACAGAGTTTGGTTAAAGTGTTCAGTCTGTTTCCATCACTTTAATTTTCATTCCATTTCAATGCAATTTAATCACGTAGATACAGATTTGGACGAGTTTTATCATTTTAATACTCAAATTGTAATTAACCTTTATTTTTCGATCAATGGCTAGGGTTCAGTATCTGATTTCAATGCTGTAAGGAGCATGAATTGGATTTTCTTTAGAGAGGGACAAAAATTCTGGCATGGCCACTGCTTAACCCTCCCTCTTCACTCCAATTTTCTCCCAGATAAATTTGCAATGCAGATTTAAACAGCTCAGGAGGAAAGACAAACTGTAACAGTTAAGAGTAATGAACTTGGCTAAGCATCTACCATTTAAGCTTCAGGTGAGATTGTCCTCACTGGCTTTTGTTCACCATGATGAATGTTTACTTCTTGCCTTTCCCGGATTAGTCTGATCTTAACTAGAACGTCGGCTCTCTGGTGATTTTCTAACTGAGCAGCCCCTTGGGATGGAAGGTTCTTGCCCGAAAGCAACAATTGTTCATTCGGGATGAATTGTAATGGAATTGGAGGGTTGGATCGGGTCAAACGGGAGCTGCAATCGTTCTGTAATCTGCATTCGGACGCACAGAGTGAAATATTATGAAAGCACAAACGGCAAAAGGAAACACTTTGAGAAGAAGGAGTTCTAGGAAGTGAAGCTTTGGACGGAATCGTCCCAGATTTTCACCGAGTGCAGCAGCAGGCGGGTAAAACAATATTTTACACACGGCCGCAATGGCGGCTTTTCACGCCATGCCATCCTAAACCCGCTGGATTAATGATGCATTCCTGGGAAACACGCTATTTCTCCGGTGTTCGGGGGTGGGGTGGGATGTCCAGGTGAATGTGCAAGGTGGGGGTGGGAGGTTCTGATATGTCCATGACTGTCTACGGGCGAGCGAATTGAGTGTGGGCATGGTATGGAGGAATGGCAAGAATGATCGAGGGCAGAGTGAGGTGAGGGGGGTGAGGGTGTGACGGTGGGGGTAGAAGGGATGGCGAAGGTGGTCAGTGGGGACTCGGAGGCAGACACGGACCCTGGAGGTGGGAAGGAGGAGGTCGGGGAGGTGAATGTGGACGGGGGTGGGATTCTGGGGAAGGAGGGGAATGTGCACATTCACCTGGACACCCCCGAAGGAAAAGGGTTGTGGCTGGTAGGTCACGGAGGGGAGGTGGAAGGTGATGCCAGGGGGTGTCAACTGTGGTGGTGGAAAGGAAATGAGTGACTGGGGGAGGGGAAAAGATGGGGGAGCGAAAGTAAAACCGAATTAACACCATGCTGTCCAATTCGAAAGTGAAACAGCAGCCATGAGGGGTGGGATCAGGTGCTCCAAGGGAGTGTAACCATTGGGTGGGTGGAGATACAGGTCAGCTCAGAGAGACAATAGAAAGTGAACCCCAGGCAGGCAGCACTGCAAATGCTCAGGATATTGAGGTTAATATGATATGTGTGTGGGAGAGAGCTTGCACGAGGCTCTGAAAGGCCCTTCCAAACACACACACACACACACACACACACACTTCTCCCTCCAGAATCAGTCTTTAGCCAGCTGCTCCCTCTGCGGTGTCAGAGGACGAGGTTGAGGGGCTGACAGGCAAAGGGGACTTGGAGGAAGAGGACAGCATCTGAGATTCCTGAGTGGATGACCCAGGGGTGTCCAGCTGCTGCTCCTCCTCCCTTCGGGTGCCTTGGGGGCCCCCGCCTGACTCCTTGAAGGGATGTCCAGGATAGACGTCGAGATGCCCCATATCCCTCTCCCGTTGCCATGGCTCCCACGATGGAGAATAGGTCTGCGCACATCTCCACATTCTGCTGGACCAGGATCTCTAAGGCATCCACCATCCTCCCCTTGGAGACCTCCATACATGCACATGTGGGCACCACTTCATTGGAGAGGAGGCAGACACACTCCTCCAACTCTGTTAAGGGCTTCCAACAGCTCTGTGTGATGTTCCCCCGCCTTCTGCTGTACCTCCAGGATGAGTTGGAAGGCCAGATGTAGAGTGCCAGGGAGCTCGCATGAACCTGCTTCCTGCTGCTGCAGACATGTGTCCATGTGGTGACCATCAGATTGTGAACCCTAGCCCAAGATCTAGGGTCCACCGAGGTGTGTGTCTCTGCGCTGGTGCAGGGTGTGGGTAAGCGCTGTGATGGGTCTTCCAGGCTGCTTATTCCCAGCTCTTCAATGGAGGAGGTGTCCTCATGGCTGGAGGTGAGGATGTGGATGGAGCTGAGGGACTGGCTGGCTGAGGGTGTCGGTCACTTGGCAGAGCTCCCTGTGAACCACAGTAGAGCATGGCAGCAGAGTCAAAAGCAGGAGAGAGAGCACTCACATTCGTGTCGAGGGGTGATCTGGTGTGATGGTGTTCACCTCTGACCTCACCATCATCGCAGACACAGTCCATGTCCTCAGCAGTCCTCAAAGGGGCCTAATGTGGGCCACTCCATTCCCGACCTAGGACCTCTCCCTGCTGATGTGAGCAGGCTTGTCCTGCATGAAATCAGATGGAGAGAGTGTGAGCAGGACACATGGCACTGCATAGAATCTCGACTGACACTACGGTACTGAGGGAGTGCTGCCCTGTCAGAGGTGCTGTCTTTTGTGAGACATTAAACCGAGGTCCCATCTGCCCTCTCAAGTGGATGTAAAAGGTTCCATGGCACTTTTTGGAAGAAGTGCAGGGGAATTATCCCCGGTGTCCTGGCCAATAGTTATCGCTCAATCAATATCACAAAAATGGATTATCTGGTCATTATCACATTATTGTTTGTGGGATCTTGCTGTGCGCAAATTGGCTGCTATCTTTCCATTATAACAGTGGCTACAATTCCCCAAGTACTTAATTGGCTGGAAAGCGCTTTGAGACATCCAGTGGTTGCGAAAGGCGCTATATAGATGCAAGTTTTAGTTTTTTTAAAAACATAAATCCACCAGAAGACAATTTCTCCTGCATACCCTCCAGAACTGTCTCACTGAATCCCAAGAGGCACTCATACCACTGTTCACACTTGCTTTATCCAATTTCCCGAGACAGCATTTATTGATTCTTTCAGCGAAGAAAAGCCAGTGCCTCAAAATTTCATCCTTCTTTGTTGTGGCTGTGACTCCTTTGGTTGTCAGTGTTTAAATTGGAAAGCTGGATTGCTGAGTAAACAGGATGTGGTACACTGAACTGAAAATACACTTCTCTTTTGGGCAGTTGCTAAATGTCCTGAGCTAAGTAGAAAATCAGCTGCAGTAAAATTTTGTGGTTAAATGGAGAAGTACCTGCAGTTATGTTGCAGTATGAGGATGATTGGCCATTAAATCTCAGCTGGTAAACCTACATGTCCTGTTGTATGATCTGTGACTTCAGATCCTGCTGGAGTTTAGTTCCAGCAAAGCCAAGAGGCCTCTTGGGTGCCTTCACACCCAAGGAGACATCCCTCGTTTGCTTGGACCTAAACGGTGACACGGCAGGCTGCTCGACTGTAGCAGGCTTTTCAGCCAACTTAATCGTCTCCTCCCCCAACATTCACAATTTTCACCGGGGGCATTGGACAATAATCAGGAATGTGAATCCCCATGGGGAGATTTTGAGGCCTCCATCTTGTTGGATATGGTCTGAACTAAAAAAAATGACTGATTGCTTCTATCTCTGCAGCTGCCACAATCTTCCCTTAGGCTGACTGAGTCTCATCACCTCCGTCGGGCCTTAGGCCCTTTTAAAAGGCAAACTGGGACCCCATGGCTTACCTACCACCCTGAAAGGCATTTCTGGATAGCACTGGGTGAACCAGATACCCCGCCACTCGAGATCGTTGCTCTCCCCACTGCCCACCAGAGACCTACCTTACGATCTGGAGATTGAACAACCGGCCCCAAATTGCGGCAGGTGGGAGCTGGAGGCCTACCTGGGCCTCTTCCACCCACAGCAACAGCTGATTGTCATTGAGGCCTGGCCCTCAAACTGAGTCATGTCTCCCTCTGGAACTATCAGTCAACTGGCCCTCGCTCGCCAATGACAGGGTCCACTCAAGATGAAAAGTTACCCCCGGTTGATTTTCCCTCCCCCCATCCCCCTCTGTGGTCTAAAGGGACTAGGCTCAATTGTAACACTTCATGCTGCTGCCTTGTTGAGGTCAGGTCAACAGTGACAAGGGGCCAGGATTTTATGGTCCCCCAGCAGTGTGCTTGCAGGTTGAGGGTGGGGGACCCATAAAAATTCCAGAGTGACCCTCGTACCACCGCCCTGCCAGCTCCTGACCTGAACACAATTTTACACAGGGCAGGCGAGATCTAGCGTGGCCCACCCACACTCCTGCCAATTGAAGAGCCGCTTTCCACCCAACCTCAGTTTTCACAGGCAGGGAGAAGCCCAGCAGATCAGCCAACATGGGCCTCCGGTGGGAAGGGGGAGCGCCTCCCTCAAGGGGCCCCTTTCCACATCAGATGCCACCCCACCCACTCTGTCTGCTGCACCCCACAGGTGCTCCCTAATCCTCTGGCCTCTCCATGAAGACCCCCCTCCCCACTTCCCTTGGCCTCACCTCCCCTCCCAGCCATTGGCCGACAGCTCCCTGAGGTATGTGGGGCTTCCTCTTGAGTGAGGGGCGACAGTCCCATTTCCCACCAATTTACCCTCCGTGCAGCTTGTAATGACTGGGTAGCGGGAGGGGGGGTGGGGGGGGGGGGGGGGGTGGGGGTGCAGGGTTGCTGCTGCTGCTGTGATCGGCTGGGGCGCTTTCTCCGCTGACTCTTCGGGTGGTGGGGGTAGGGGCAGGAAACCCCACCATCCGTAAAATCCTGCCCAGGGAACCCAGCCTGGACCTTTCTGCTCTATATAGCTTAGAAATAATGGTGCTCTTCATCATTAACCATTTAAGAAACTTCTTCCATCCAATCAGTCCTACCATTGATTTTTATATCAGCTGAAAGCCAAATGATAAACTCCCCGCCAGGTGTTTTAAAGTGGTGCTGTGTGATATTTGTAATGTAAGGGTTAATGCCCTTGTTAGAAAAATCCTTTGTCCGCTAATTTACCAAAGGCTTGCATTTGAAACGTTGTTTCTAGCTTAGTCAAAGAAGGGGACATAAGAATTTCATACTAACACATCAATGTATCCCACAGCCCAATTTCAAAGGCATTAGAGTAAAAGTGCCAAGTCTCTCTGAGCTGTATTCTTTTCATATGGTTTTAATGGAGCATTAGATGGGTCCCATTAATGGACTGAAAATGTCAACTGAGACAATTTTGAGGTAACGGATCAAATCAGCTGCAGTAATGTGCTATTTTTGGCTGGTATAAAAGGTAGCATTATACAGTCAATTTTGCTTAAGCCTCACTCGATTGGAACACAGATAAAACAATCTTGTGACGACAGAGGCAGGAAATTAGGAAGAATTATGACCTGCAATGCATCAACCCATATCCAACTCCCCTAACTGCACTCCAGACGAGGGAGGGTGGATCCACTGAGAGTGGCTTCAAGCAAAATATACCTTCATCCATGTCCTTGTTATCTCTGGACTTGCCTGTTCTAATGGACCCCTGGCTGGCCTCTCACAATCTACCCTCAGTAAGCCTGAGGTCAGAGCCCCGTGCTCCCAATCAAGCAACACCTTGATTTTAAATTCTCACCCATGTTTTCAAATCCCTCGATGGCCTTTCCCTCCCTATCTCTGTAACCTCCACCAGACCTACAACCCTCCAAGTTACCTCTAATTCTGGCCTTTTGTGCATCTCTGATTTTAATCACTCCACCATTAATGGCTGTGCCTTCATCTCTCCAGAAACTAAGCTTAGGAATTCCCCTCCAAAACCTCTCCGCCTGTCTAGCTCTCTTTCTTCCTTTAAGGCATTCCTCAAGGCCGCCCTCTTTGGCCAAGCTTTTGGCCACCTGTCCATAGCCTTATGTAGCTTGGTGTCTAATTTAGTTTTATAAAACTCTGTGAAGCACCTTGCGGCATTTTATTATGTTAAAGGTGCCATATAAATATAAGTTGTTCTTGCTCATGTTATGCATTCCAATGGTGGACATTCTGAGGAGGATTTAATGCAGGGTCAGAAGAAAGTGCCAATGTGGTCCCCATAAAATGGATAATAATGCAGCGTCTTCCGATACAGAAAAGGAATTTGTTATATCACCAAGCTGAAGCTTCCTCACTGAATCTCGTTCTTTAGATTTTTTTTAATGCATTTATTTCTTTCCCCCAAGCTCTTTTGTTTATTCACAGAATGTGGGCTTCGCTGGCTGGGTCAGCATTTATTGCCCATCTCTCATTACCCTTGAGAAGGTGGTGGTGATCTGCCTTCTTGAACCACTGCAGTCCATGTGGTGTAGGTACACCCACAGTGCTGTTAGGAAGGGAGTCCCAGGATTTTGACCCAGTGACAGTGAAGGAACGATGATATATTTCCAATTCAGGATGGTGAGTGACTTGGAGGGGAACTTCCAGGTGGTGGTGTTCCCATCTATCTGCTGCCCTTGAACTAATCTGGGTGGTACACTCGCAGGTTTGGAAGGGGCTGTCGAAGAAGGCTTCGAAAATTGCTGTAGTGCATTTTGTAGATGGTACATATTGCTGCCACTGTGTGTCGATGGTAGAATGAGTGAACGTTTAGTTTGGTAGATCGGGTGACGATCAAAGAAGTTTCTTTGTCTCAGTCAAGCTTCTTTAAGTGTTATTGAAGCTGCATTCATCCAGGCAAGTGGAGAGTATTCCATCACACTTACATCTCATAGATAGTGGAAAGGGTTTGGGGAGTCAGGAGGTGAGTTACCTGCCACAAAATTCCCAGCCTCTAACTTGCTCTTGTAGCCACAGTTTTTATATGGCTGGTCCAGATAGGTATCTGGTCATGGTGACCCCCATGGTGTTGATGATGGGGGAATTCAGTAAAGGTAATGCCATTAAAGGGCTGGTTGTTAGATTTCCTGTTGTTGGAAATGGACATTGCCTGGCACACGTGTTAATAGCAACTTGTCAGTCAAAGCCTGAATGTTGTTCAGGTCTTGCTGCATAGAAACAAGGGCTGCCTCATTATCTGAGGAGTTGTGAATAGAACTGAATACATCAGCAAACATCTCCACTTCTGACAGAAAGAAGGTCATTGATGAGGTATCATGAAGATAGTTGGGCCTAGGACACTACCCTTTTTTTTTAATTCATTCATCAGTTGTGGTAGGCCAACATTTATTGCCAATTCCCAGACAGCATTTCAGCATTTAAGAGTCACATGTAGTCCAGACCAGGTAAGGATGGCAGATTTCCTTCCCGAAAGGACATTAGTGAACCAGATGAGTTTTTAACAACAATCAACAATGGTTTCATGGTCATCATTGGACTTTAAATTCCAGATTTTTATTGAATTCATGGTGGGATTTGAACCTGGGTCCTCAGAGCGTTACCCTGGGTCGCTGGAATACTAGTCCAGTGACAATACCACTATGCCACCACCTCTACACAGAGCTGCCTCAGGGAGCTGAATGTTATATATAACATGAAACATGTCCCTTCATGTGACTCTGTTTTAAAATTCTTATTTTATTTTTATTTGCTTTAGAGAATCTCATCCCGCCCGTGGATGAGTTTTCCTAAATAGCACAAAGGTCGCTTGGCTTCTCCTCCTGCCCGCCGGCCGTAAGGTTGGACAGGCAGCGAGAAATTCAAGTTAATCGATCGTTTAATGGCCTCAATAGGCCTTTTAATTGTTGGTGCGCACCCGCTGACTGAAATATCGCGCGAGTGCATGATGACATCGGGAAGCTTGCCCAACATCATCACGCGTCATTTTATGCTTGATCGGATCGGGTGCTCACCCACCTGCAGAGCTGAAAATTTTACCCAGGATCTTTTATCATGTTTGGATCAAGGCTGTAATGAGGAGCCAAGTGGTCCTGGCAGAACCGAAACTGAGGGTCAGTAAGCAGGTTATTAGTGAGTAAGCGCCATTTAATAGCAGGTTGATGACACCTTCCATTCCATGGCTGTTGATTGAGATTGGACTGATAGGGCCGTGAGTGATTGGGACAAAAACAGAAAATGCTGGAAAAACTCAGCAGCTCAAACAGCATCTGTGGAGAGTGAAAAAAACAGAGTTAGCGTTTTGAGTCCTTGTGAGTCTTAAGAGCTAAAGAGAAGTAAAAATGTAATGAAATCTATACTTTTTAAGGGGGGTGTGGAGCAGGTGAAGCTGGATAGAAGGCCAGCGATAGGTGGAGGCAAAGGAGAGATTGACAAAGATGTCATGAACAAAAGGACAAAGGGGTGTTAATGATAGTGATGCTGGCTAAAGGAGGTGCTGAGAGAAGGATGTGGTAATAGCAGGACAGGGGTGAGCACTCTGGAAGGAACAACATGAACAAGTAACAGGTGGCCCAGGGGGAGTGGGGTGGGGGGAGGGGACGGTGGTGGGAAAAAAGATTGAAAATAGGATAAAAGGTGAGGATAAAACAATGAATAAAAATGAAAATAAATAAAAGTAAAAATAAGTGGATAAAAAATAAAAATTAAAAAATTTTAAAAATAAAATTTAAGAAGTGAGAATGAATATTGAAAAGAAGGGGATGAAAAGAGGGTGGGGATGGGGGAGGGAGCTCACGACCTAAAGTTGTTGAATTCAATATTCAGACCGGAAGGCTGTAAGGTGCCTAGTTGGAAGATGAGGTGTTGTTCCTCCAGTTTGCGTTGGGCTTCACTGGAACAATGCAGCAAGCCAAGGACAGACATGTGGGCAAGAGAGCAGGGTGGAGTGTTAAAATGGCAAGCGACAGGGAGGTTTGGGTCATTCTTGCGGACAGACCGCAGGTGTTCTGCAAAGCGGTCGCCCAGTTTACGTTTGGTCTCTCCAATGTAGAGGAGACCACATTGGGAATAGCGAATGCAGTAGACTAAATTGAAGAGCATGCAGGTGAAATGCTGCTTCACCTGAAAGGAGTGTTTGGGCTTGGACAGTGAGGAGGGAGGAGGTTAATGTGCAGGTGTCGCACCTTCTGTGATTGCATAGGAAGGTACCATGGGAGGGAGGTGAGGAGTAGGGGGTGATGGAGGAGTGGACCAGGGTGTCCCGGAGGGAGCGATCCCTACGGAATGCCGATAAGGGGGGTGAAGGGAAGATGTGTTTGGTGGTGGCATCATGCTGGAGTTGGCGGAAATGGTGGAGGATGATCCTTTGAATGCGGAGGCTGGTGGGGTGATAAGTGAGGACAAGGGGGACCCTATCATGTTTCTGGGAGGGAGGAGAAGGCGTGAGGGCGGATGCGTGGGAGATGGGCCGGACACGGTTGAGGGCCCTGTCAACGACCGTGGGTGGAAAACCTCGGTTAAGGAAGAAGGAGGACATGTCAGAGGAACTGTTTTTGAAGGTAGCATCATCGGAACAGATGCGACGGAGGCGAAGGAATTGAGAGAATGGGATGGACCCCTTACAGGAAGCGGGGTGTGAGGAGCTGTAGTCGAGGTAGCTGTGGGAGTCGGTAGGTTTGTAATGGATATTGGTGGACAGTCTATCACCAGAGATTGAGACAGAGAGGTCAAGGAAGGGAAGGGAAGTGTCAGAGATGGACCACGTGAAAATGATGGAGGGGTGGAAATCGGAAGTAAAATTAATAAATTGTCCAGGTCCCGACGAGAGCACGAAGCGGCACCGAAGTAATCATCGATGTACCAGAAAAAGAGTTGTGGGAGGGGGCCGGAGTAGGACTGGAACAAGGAATGTTCCACATACCCCATAAAGAGACAGGCATAGCTGGGGCCCAGTGAGAGAACAAGTTCAGCCAGACGGAGGACAGTAAGTGATTGGATTGAATTTGTCCTTTTTTTGTGGAAAGGACAAATCTGGGCAATTTTCTGCTCTTTCTGTTTATATTTCTGATTTCAAGTAACTGCAGGAATTTTCTTTTTGTTAACTGAGCCGTAGAGTTTATTGTACCTGATGTGGAGAGATCCACATGGATCTCAATTATTCTGTCGATAAAAATGACATTCACAAATATAAATGATTCCTGCCTGTGGAATCATTCCAGTTAACAGGAGTGATTTCACTGGTAACAGTTAAAGCACCATCCATTCAATTAGCAACTTATTCCAATAAAATAAACTGGAGGTCCATTTGCCAGGAATCCTCAAAAACAGCCGGTAACGATTTATGTTGATATTGGCATTCCCAGAATCCCAACTACTGGGAGGGGATTTTCTTTAGTCACTGTGTATCAGCGGTATTATGAACACAACAGGAAGATTTGACCTCATAATTATTTCTAGCACATTCTTTCAACATTTGCCAACGTGTAGTAACCCAGGAAAATTGTTCCTTCATGTGGAGATGTAAATGCTGTTAAGCAATCAAATGGCATACATCCTTCAAAGGCGTCCTGTCGCTCATCATGCAGTGGTATGCGAAGCCAACTGAAGCATCCATCTGAACAGTGTCAAATTCCTCGGATAGTTCCCCACTCATTCATCCCAAAGCCACTTGGAGTTGGGCAAGATGACAAATTGCATTGCAACTCATGACATCAGTCAAGTACTGATGGAAACAGGCACAGGCCACTACATACGCTTTTACTGACCACATGTTTGACACCCTGACGCACAGGTTTCGGTGCCTGGTTAACTCTGAAGGGGTGGTCTGCAAAGCAGGTAAGAAGGTCAGTGGTATTGTTGTGATGTACTGTATGCAGTTCAACATCGCAATAATGAGGCGTGTTCACCCAGAGATTATAGAGCAGCTGCCTCTGGGGGAAGGGGTTGTGTCCTTATATTTGGCAAGAAAATGTTTCATTTAGGTCTGAGACATATTTTTATTGAGGAACCACACTTGTTGACATCATTTCTGTCCTCCACAGTATCATAGCCCTTTGCTGTGTAGCCTACCTCAGCCCATTAATTGTGCACTTGTTTGATCAAGAATAGGCAAGCTCGGGTTATTTCTATTGTCACAAGAGAGGCCTGACGGATGATGTGCCTGTATTCACTTCATAGAACATGAAATAAAATGCCCGTAAGCAGTAAATTCATTCTCCAAACTCTGTAGGTGGGTGACTAATGTGTGTGTTTCAAGCCCATGTCAATCTTGAAATCTTTACTTTGAGTGTTTACGCTTGCCTGGCTGTTAACTTGTTGAGGCAGGAATGTTGGCGAAGACATTAGGAGGATTCCTGTTCCTCAAGCAATGTGATGGGGCCTTTAATATCTGCCAGAACATGCAAGTGTGGGTCTCAGTTTAACAACTGAAGCAAATAGCTCAGATTATATTCACATATCCACAGTTTTCTAATCAGAGGTGAGAAAGAAACCAGGTGAGCCATATTGACAGGCAGGTGAATAGGAGCAGCTGAGTTGCTATTACAGAGAGCCAGCACATAGACAATAGGCCAAATGGCCTCCTTCTGTGCTATAACCATTCCATGATTCTATGGTATTTTAGCTTCTACCTTAATCCAATCATTTATTTTGTTGTCGGTAAAATGTTAAAAATTAAAAGTGAAAGGTTTCAGTGTTTTTTACTTCCTGGTTTGCTGTTGGTGAGAATACGTCAACATGATTGGTTGCTTACCCTGCATGATGGCATCACTGTAGCCTGAAGACTGGAGATCCCCCTGACGTGGTGCCAGAAGGAAACTGCAGTCAGGAAAGGGGAAATCCACATCGGTGAGATTACAGACCTATCTGGGCAGCTTTCTCCAAGGTCTGTGGTGAGCTAACTGCAAAATCCAGCCCTGGGATATCTGATCAATCGAGCTAAAAGAAGGGGAAGGGGTGCTTTGCTATATTTCTTAAAGATTGTAAAGGGTTAAAGTCATGTTTCCCAATCTTGCAACCAATTTCCAACAGAAAAAGGCTTGAAAGCAAAGCAATACACTTAAACCTAAACATTTGAAAAGCAATGTCTGCACACAAAATTAAATACAAGGTGCTGAGATGGAAGGGGATTAGAAAGCTAATAAACAAAGCTTTGATGTTGGTGTACCAAAGATTTTAACTAATAAATAATTTATTAACTTTGTTTTGGGAGTCGATAAACATCTGGCATCATATTAGGTTAGTAAATTTCTGGCCCTGGGTGCTCAGTATGGATGGTGTAGCAACCCCGACTTCTGACTGTGAAGCCAAGGAGGAAAAAAACAGAGGCAGGGGGCTGGGTTTCCTTGGAGACTTCAGGGTCAGATGAGGAATCCTGAGCCGCACTTGCCAGATCAGGAGAGCCAGACCAAGGGAAGATTTTCCAGGAGGCAGCCTCCTGATCAGCTGCTCCTGAGCTCACTGCCTTCTAAGGACAGCTGGTGGGCTCCCAGCCCAACTACAGGGCACAGCTCCAGAGTCTCAGCAGCCCCGCCAGGAGAGTGGGGGCACTGAAGAGGCAGCTAGGAGAGCACCAGGGCACCTCAAAGTGGGGGCATCCTCGGAGGCAATAAAAAAATTAAATATTTCAGCGGGGCTGATCAGGCAGGCCATCTGATCGGAGGGTAAACCCTCACGGCGGCATAGTTTGAACTTCAGGTGTGACCTTTGCTACTTATGGCCTCTCCGTGGGGGATGGGACAGCCGACACCGATGGCCTTTCCTGGGCTGCCACTTCTGTTATGCTGGTGGCCTCCACAGGTGGCGGAATGGAGGGGGGTGGGGTGGGGGGGGTGGGGGTGGGGTGGGGGGGCGGGGTGCGTGGGGTGGGGGGGTGGGGTGGGGGGGGTGGGGTGGGTGGGGTGGAGGTGGGGGTGGGGGTGGGGTGGGGGGTGGCGTGGGGGTGGGGTGGGGGTGGGGTGGGGTGGAGGTGGGGGGTGGGGTGGCGGTGGGTGTGGGGGTGGGGGGGAGTGGGGTGGGGGTGGGGGGTGGGGTGGGGGTGGGGGGACGGTGGGTGAACCATCTAGCGGGAAACCAGATTGGCAGGACAAAGTTGTGTAACCAACTTAAATAGTGAAAGCTACAATTAAGGGTGACTTTACCATCCCGCCAGCATTTTACTGACCAGCAGACGGCCTCCTGTCTGCTTCATGTGACGACCTTTCCCTGAGGCTGTCCTGGGGGCCACTGGAACTGAAGGATCCATCCCTTAAAGAGAGGGCTGGGGGCAAGGAAGGTGCAGTCACTGATTATGTTTAAGGCAGGGATGGATAGATTTACTAATATTAAAGATAGCAAGGAACATGGGGATTGTGTGGGAAAATGGCATTGAGGTAGACCAACCATAATCTAGTCGAATGGTGGAACAGGCTCGAGAGTCGGAATGGCCTACTCCTGCTCCTGTTTACTATGTTCCTGGTGCCGGCTCGAAACGAGAATCCGTGCACCAAAAAGTTATGCCTGGCTGGAAGAAGGAGAGAGCTCAAATAATATCAGAAGAAGACAGATGGAATCCTCGGCCAGGTTCACCGTGCAGAAGGGTTGGATCCTAAATCACCACCGGAAGGATTATCAGAAGAAGAGCAAGAGGCTGACCGGGACCGGAAAGAAGCAGCTCGACCGACATTTAAAAACTGGCTTAACCAGAACTCCAACGAGGTCACCCTCTGTTGCTATGATCGGAGAGTTTGGAAGACCATGATCACCTATGTCACCTAGGGCACAGACCCCAGCGATGTTTATTTATTTATTTTGTGTGTGTTTTGGTCCCTCCTTTCCTTTTCGTTTGTTCCTTATTACCTACTGTTCAGCTGCACCAGCCTCCAGTTCTCAAGCAGGAAATGTTGGATTCTCTGTTCTACTCACAGGTGGTGAGGGAGCTGCTACCTGTTTCCGACATTGTGCTTTTTTTCGGGACCCCCAGGTACAACATTTTGCTTTGCATGTACCAGAAGTAAGAAGGTTGATTTATCCTCCCTTCAGCAGCCAAGGAATACTGAGGCGGGCTGCTTTGTCCCCGTTGCTGCTCTCATTATTAAACATGGGAAGGTTATTTATTTGACCCTCCAAGTCTGATTCAGGCTTCACGGGGCCAGACACCCACTCTTTTCAGCAAGGGTTGCTAGGCACCACTAAAGCAAAATACCGCCGATGCTGGAAGTCAGAAATAAAATCAGAAAATGCTGGAAATACTCAGCTGGTCAGGCAGCATCTGTGGTGGGGAGAAATAGAGTTAACGTTTCAGGTCAGTGGCCTTTCATCAGAAGAGGGACACGTTAGGTAGGTGAAGGGAGGGAATCCCAGGGCTTGGAGCCTGGGCCTATGATCCAGAAGCGTGGAGCAGAATTTTACAACCCCCCCCCAGCTGACAGGTTTGCTGATAGTGGGGGCGGTAGTGATGGTGGTGGATTGGGGGGGGGCTTCGAAATTCCCCGAGTGACCTTTCCACTGCCCTCCTGCCCACCCCTGACCAGTCTGCCATTTTCGTCATTTGGCCAGTATGGAGGCTGACGGGTGGAGTTCAGGGGCAGGGTCACCCTGCTCGCGCCTTGACTGAGAAAGTGGGGGGGGAGTGGGGGGTCTCCCTCGAGGGCCCTTTCTACAATCGGTCCCCTCCCCCCCCAAAGGTCTGCAACCCGCAGGTTCTCCCTGCGCCCCCTCCCCCGGCCTCTCCATCAAGAACCCCCAAACCCTCTGTCTCGCCTCTCTTCTCTCCCTCTCTGCCATGAGACACTACTCAGCCTTGCAACCCCCACCCCCCTCCTCCCCACTTACTTCACCGTGTACTCCAGCACTTAGAAAGTGGGGACTGATTGTCGACACGGTCACTGCTGCCACCTGGTACTGGTCGGGAGGAGTGGAAATCCCATCCCAGGCAATTAACACTTCTCGGCTCATTAAATGGCTGTGAGGCAGCCAGTGTTGGTGGGGGTCCCTCCCCACCGACTCTCTGTGGGTCGAAGGGCAGTAAACCCACCATCCGAAAAATCCCCCTCCCCCCCAACGAGTTCAAATCCCACCACAACTACTGGGGGAATTTAAACTCAATTAATAAATCTGGAATAAAATCCTAGTCTCAATAATGATGATCATGGAAACTATCAGACTGTTGTACCAATATCCTTTGGGGGGAGGAAATCTGCTGTCCTTACCCAGCCTGGCCCACATGTGACTCCTGATCTACAGCAACCTGGCTGATTTTTAACCAATGGCCCAGCAGACCATTCAGTTTTACCAAACAGCGACAGGAGGCGCTGTGGGTGTACCTACACCACCACGAACACAAGAAGCCGTTCAATACCACCTTCCCAAGGGCAATTCGGCTCAAGCAACAAATGCTGGCCTCACCAGCGGTGCTCTTGTCCCAAGAACAAGTTAAAAAAAAACATCCAGGCGCACATGGCAAAAAAAAAACCTCTTCATTGTGTTCGGTGGTCAACCAATCACAGGATTCAAAAAAAATGTCAGTCTAAACCAATACAGCTGCCACACAGGAAATTGTTACATGGATTAATTGGTTCAGTTGCGTTTACATAGGTTCCCATTAAACAACAATAGCGTCAATCAGCAAACATGAATAAACTAGTATTCTCCACTGTTACCTGTGGAAATAGCTAGGATTACCAATTGAAACCGATAAAGCCACCCCTCATTCTTCTAAACCCTAATGAATAAAGGCAACAGTGAGAAGGGATCATTTGTCCTCTTTCTGCATTTGATAGTCAAACTCTTCTGTGCAGCCCTGCCCACCCAAGCCAGAGGGGTGAGATTGCTGCCCCTTCTACAGCCAGAGCCGGGGTAGAGGGCATCACTGTGGGCCTCCCCACAGCATCCAAAAGGCGTTCCAGGGACGTGTTAATGAATCGGGGCACAATCCTTCCTGATTTGAACTAAGTGCAGGAAAAAGAATGTTTTACTCGCCGGTCGCAATGGTGGTTTTCACGCTGTATCGTCCCAATCCCGCCTCATTAATCATGCGTTCCCAGAAAGCACGCCGCTTAACGGTGGCCGGCTCTCATTTGCCAGCCACACCACCACCTCACCGCTTCCTCGTGCCGGGCGCCATGTTAAAGCGTAGCCGCGCACACACCTCTCAGCACTTCCAGCCCAGGACCGCTGCACAGAGGACATGGCCCCGAAAGGCAAGAAGTCTGCAGCCCCCCCCCCCCACCTATTCATTAACACATCCCTGGAATGCCTTTTGGATGCTGTGAGAGGCCCACAGTGATGCCCTCTACCCTGGTCTGGCTGTAGAAGGGGCAGCAATCTCACCCTCTGGCTTGTAGGAAGTGCTGCACAGAAGAGGTTTACCATCCAGTGCACAGAGAGGGTGAATGATCTCATTCTTGCAGCCAGGGTAAGGCAACCACCTCATCACTCTAACCTCACACCCTCACACACCCATCACACATTCACTGGCATCTCACTCACTGCCAGCTCAAGGGACATCACCACTCATCAACTGATCTATTTATCAAGAATGACTAAACAGGTTAGGCACACACATTCATTAGAGTTTAGGAGAATGGGGGGTGATCTTATTGACACGTACAAGATTCTGAGGGGGTCTTGACAGGGTAGATGTTGAGAAGATGTTTCCACTTGTGGGGGAATCTCAAACCAGGGGAGCTGGTTACAGAATAAGGGGACACTCATTTAAAACTGAGATGTGAAGGAATTTATTCTCTCAGGGGGTTGTGAATGTCTGGAATTCTCTGCCCCAGAGAGTTTTGGAGGCTAGATCACTGAAAGTATTCAAGGAGGAGGTGGATAGATTTTTGAAATATCGGGGAGTTGAGGGTTGTGAGGAGCTGGCACTAAAGAGGAGTTGAGGCCTGGGGCAGATCAGCCATGATCTTATTGAAGGTGGGGTAGGCTTGAGGGCCGAATGGCCTACTCCTGCTCCTATTTCTTATGTTCTCACACACACCCTCACATCTCCATCTGGCCTCATCTCCTCTGGAGACTGCCTCCTCAGCCCTCACCATCTTGAGGCCACTTGCACAGATCAACATGTGCCCCCCACACACACCCTGGGATACCCCCCTTCCCCAGTAATGCCATCGCCCTGCAGCCTCTTCCCTTGACTGAGGCCACTTCTCCCCCTTCCCCAAGCAAACCTAGCCCTGCAGCCATTGAAAAGCTGGTCTGGTAGGTAGAGACCTGCCTGTGAGCCCCTACTAAAAGCGAGGTGGTGCTGCCTGTGAAACCTGGAGCTGATGACTGTGAGTGCTGCCCGGGCAAGGTAGGTAAACAAACCTCGATGTCCCGAGCCAAGTGTAGCTCGCCAAGTACATGTCGCTTATGTACAGATGTGAAACATGTCAGCGTGCTCCGAAGATCCAGCGTGGGAGGATGGTTCCAGTGGGCTGGGCTTATAATCATATGCAGATGGATTACAATGAAGTTTTCCAATGTCTGAGAGTGGGAAACGTGGCCTGCCATTGACAGGCAGAGTGGACGATTGCAAACCGGTTTCATAACGCCGTGGAACTGATTTTTGGCCTTCTCACTATTTTATCTGCTCATGCCACCAGCGGGCACGGAAAATTCTACCCTCTGCTTGTGTGGGTGTGGCTGTGTCTGTGCATGTGTGTGTGTGTTGTGTGTGTGTATGTGTGTGTGTCTGTGTATTTGTGTGTGTGTGTATATGTGTATTTGTGTCTGTGTGTGTGTCTGTGTATTTGTGTGTGTGTGTGTGTGTGTGTGTGTGTGTGTGTGCGTGTCTGTGTGTTTGTGTGTGTGTATTTGTGTGTGTGTGTATTTGTGTCTGTGTGTGCCTGTGTGTGTGTGTGTGTGTGCGTGTATGTGTGTTTGTGTGTGTGTATTTGTGTGTGTGTGTGTGTATTTGTGTCTGTGTGTGTGTCTGTGTGTGCGTTTGTGTGTCTGTGTCTGTATTGGTATGCTAAAACAAAAACAGAACTACCTGGAAAAACTCAGCAGGTCCGGCAGCATCGGCGGAGGAGAAAAGAGTTGACGTTTCGAGTCCTCATGACCCTTCGACAGAACTTGATTTCGAGTCCAGGAAAGAGTTGAAATATAAGCTGGTTTAAGGTGTGTGTGGGGGGGGGGGGGGGGGGGGGGGGGGGGGGGGGGGGGGGGGGGGGGGGGGGGGAAGGAGAGAGAGAGAGAGACAGAGGTGCTTGTGTAGACAAACAAGCAGTGATAGAAGCAGATCATCAAAAGATGTCAGTAACAATGGTACCAAAGAACACATAGGTGTTAAAGTTAAAGTTGGTGATATTATCTAAACGAATGTGCTAATTAAGAATGGATGGTAGGGCACTCAAGGTACAGCTCTAGTGGGGGTGGGGGGAGCATAAAGGATTTTAAAATATTTAAAAATAATGGAAATAGGTGGGAAAAGAAAAATCTATAAAATTTATAGGGAAAAAAAAGGGGGAAAAAAGGGGGAAACAGAAAGGGGGTGGGGATGGGGGAGGGAGCTCACGACCTAAAGTTATTGAATTCAATATTCAGACCGGAAGGCTGTAAGGTGCCTAGTCGGAAGATGAGGTGTTGTTCCTCCAGTTTGCGTTGGGCTTCACTGGAACAATGCAGTAAGCCAAGGACAGACATGTGGGCAAGAGAGCAGGGTGGAGTGTTAAAATGGCAAGCCACAGGGAGGTTTGGGTCATTCTTGCGGACAGACCGCAGGTGTTCTGCAAAGCGGTCGCCCAGTTTACGTTTGGTCTCTCCAATGTAGAGGAGACCACATTGGGAGCAACGAATGCAGTAGACTAAGTTGGGTGAAATGCAAGTGAAATGCTGCTTCACTTGAAAGGAATGTTTGGGCCCTTGGACGGTGAGGAGAGAGGAAGTGAAGGGGCAGGTGTTACATCTTTTGCGTGGGCATGGGGTGGTGCCATAGGAGGGGGTTGAGGAGTAGGGGGTGATGGAGGAGTGGACCAGGGTGTCCCGGAGGGAGCGATCTCTACGGAATGCCGATAAGGGGGGTGAAGGGAAGATGTGTTTGGTGGTGGCATCATGCTGGAGTTGGCGGAAATGGCGGAGGATGATCCTTTGAATGCGGAGGCTGGTGGGGTGATAAGTGAGGACAAGGGGGACCCTATCATGTTTCTGGGAGGGAGGAGAAGGCGTGAGGGCGGATGCGCGGGAGATGGGCCGGACACGGTTGAGGGCCCTGTCAACGACCGTGGGTGGAAAACCTCGGTTAAGGAAGAAGGAGGACATGTCAGAGGAACCGTTTTTGAAGGTAGCATCATCGGAACAGATGCGACGAAGGCGAAGGAACTGGGAGAATGGGATGGAGTCCTTACAGGAAGCGGGGTGTGAGGAGCTGTAGTCGAGGTAGCTGTGGGAGTCGGTGGGTTTGTAGTGGATATTGGTGGACAGTCTATCACCAGAGATTGAGACAGAGAGGTCAAGGAAGGGAAGGGAAGTGTCAGAGATGGACCACGTGAAAATGATGGAGGGGTGGAGATTGGAAGCAAAATTAATAAATTTTTCCAAGTCCCGACGAGAGCATGAAGCAGCACCGAAGTAATCATCGATGTACCGGAGAAAAAGTTGTGGAAGGGGGCCGGGGTAGGACTGCAACAAGGAATGTTCCACATATCCCATAAAGAGACAGGCATAGCTGGGGCCCATGCGGGTACCCATAGCCACACCTTTTATTTGGAGAAAGTGAGAGGAGTTGAAGGAGAAATTGTTCAACGTGAGAACAAGTTCAGCCAGACGGAGGAGAGTAGTGGTGGATGGGGATTGTTCGGGCCTCTGTTCGAGGAAGAAGCTAAGGGCCCTCAGACCATCCTGGTGGGGGATGGAGGTGTAGAGGGATTGGACGTCCATGGTGAAGAGGAAGCGGTTGGAGCCAGGGAACTGGAAATTGTTGATGTGACGTAAGGTGTCAGAGGAATCACGGATGTAGGTGGGAAGGGACTGGACAAGGGGAGAGAGAAGGGAGTCAAGATAACGAGAAATGAGTTCTGTGGGGCAGGAGCAAGCTGAGACGATCGGTCTACCAGGGCAGTTCTGTTTGTGGATTTTGGGTAGGAGATAGAAGCGGGCCGTCCGAGGTTGGGCGACTATCAGGTTGGAAGCTGTGGGAGGGAGATCCCCAGAGGAGATGAGGTCAGTGACAGTCCTGGAAACAATGGCTTGATGTTCAGTGGTGGGGTCATGGTCGAGGGAGAGGTAGGAGGAAGTGTCTGCGAGTTGACGCTCAGCCTCCGCGAGGTAGAGGTCAGTGCGCCAGACAACAACAGCACCACCCTTGTCAGCGGGTTTGATGACAATGTCAGGGTTGGACCTGAGAGAATGGAGTGCAGTAAGTTCAGAGAGAGACAGGTTAGAATGGGTGAGAGGAGTAGAGAAATTGAGACGACTAATGTCGCGCCGACAGTTCTCAATGAAAAGATCAAGAGAAGGTAAGAATCCAGAGGGAGGGGTCCAGGTGGAGGGAGAATATTGGAGATGGGTAAAAGGATCTGTTGAACTGGGAGAGGACTCCTGCCCAAAGAAGTGAGCCCGGAGACGAAGACGGCGAAAGAAGAGTTCAGCATCATGCCGAGCCCGAAATTCATTGAGGTGAGGGCGTAAGGGTATGAAACTAAGTCCTTTGCTGAGCACTGAACGTTCAGCATCGGAGAGGGGAAGGTCAGGGGGTATAGTGAATACACGGCTGGGGCTGGGATTGGAAGATGGGGTGGGGACGGAGGGACAGGCTGGGGTGGAGGGTCCTAGATGGGTGTTGGTGTCGATGAGTTGTTGGAGCTTGCGTTCCTTAGCAGTTGAGAGAAAGAGAAAAAGTTTCTTGTTGAGGCGTCGGATGAGCCGAAGGATAAAATGAAACTGAGGGCACGCGCAGCTTTGAAAAAGGGTACGGCGGTGCTGCTGGAGGGAAAGGTCGAGTGTGTTCATATGGCGGCGCATGGCACTGAGTGTGGATTTCAGAATGTGACGGGAACAGCAGTCTGAGAAACGTTTTATGTCCCGGAGATACCGGTAATCCTGGGTGGGTTCGAAAGATGAGGGGTGGAATTTCAGTTGAAATCCACGTGGGATTGTTTTCAACTCTGTATTGGTATGTGTGTGTATTTGTGTCTGTGTGTGTGCCTGTATATTTGTGTGTGTGTGTGTGTGTGTGTGTGTGTGTCTGTGTATTTGTGTGTGTGTGTGTGTGTGTGTGTGTGTGTGTATATGTGTGTTTGTGTGTGTGTATTTGTGTGTGTGTGTGTATTTGTGTCTGTGTGTGCCTGTGTGCGTGTGTGTGTGTGTCTGTGTATTTGTGTCTGTGTGTGTGTGTGTGTGCATGTATTTGTGCATGTGTGTGTCTGTGTCTGTGTATTTGTGTGTGTGTATATGTGTATTTGTGTCTGTGTGTGTGTCTGTGTATGTGTGTGTGTGTTGTGTGTGTGTGTGTGTGCATGTGTGTTTGTGTTTGTGTGTCTGTGTTTTGTCTGTGTCTGTATGCATATATGTGTGTACTTGTGTCTGTGTGTGCATGTGTGTGTGTGTGTATGTGTATTTGTGTCTGTGTGTGTGTCTATGTGTGCGTTTGTGTGTCTGTGTCTGTATTGGTATGTGTGTGTATTTGTGTCTGTGTGTGTGCCTGTATATTTGTGTCTGTGTGTGTGTGTGTGTGTGTGTGTGTGTGTGTGTGTCTGTATGTGTGTTTGTGTGTCTGTGTCTGTATTGGTATGTGTGTATATTTGTGTCTGTGTGTGTGCCTGTATATTTGTGTCTGTGTGTGTGTGTGTGTCTGTGTATTTGTGTCTGTATGTGCGTTTGTGTGTCTGTGTCTGTATGCGTATGTGTGTATTTGTGTCTGTGTGTGTGTCTGTATATTTGTGTGTGTGTGTTTGTGTGTCTCTGTATTTGTGTCTGTATGTGCGTTTGTGTGTCTGTGTCTGTATGCGTATGTGTGTATTTGTCTCTGTGTGTGTGTCTGTATATTTGTGTGTGTGTGTTTGTGTCTGTGTCTGTATGTGTATGTGTGTGTCTGTGTGTGTGTCTGTATATTTGTGTCTGTGTGTGTGTCTGTGTGCCTGTGTGTGTGTGCATGCAGCGAGACCAGCTTGAAAGAGTCTAAATAAATAATCCACAATACACAAAAGTACTTCAATTTTGCCACAATTTGTCAGCTTTTATAGGCTAATTGCTAGCCTGTAACATCCCAACCAAGTCTGCTCAGTGTGAAATAAAGGGATAGCCTCTAAAGGAGGTGCAAGAACAGAGGGACCTTGGTGTATATGCACATAGATCATTGAAGATGGCAGGGCATGTTGAGAGAGCAGTTAGTAAAGCATATAGTATCTTAGGCTTTATTGATAGAGATATTCACGATCCTGAGGGGAATGGACAGGGTAAATAATGAGAAACTGTTCCCACTCAAGAGAAGATCAAGAACTAGAGGGCACAGATTCAAAATAATTGGCAAAAGGAGTAAATGTGATGTGAGGAAATTTTTTTTCACCCAGAGGGTGATTGCAGTCTGGAACAAACTCCCTGAAAGGGTGGTGGAGGCAGGTTTGATCGAGGTATTCAAAAGGGAATTGGATTGCTACCTGAAAAGAGAGAATGTGCAGGGTTATGGGGATAAGGCAGGGGAGTGGGACTAGATAGAATGTTCTTTCAGAGAGCCAATGCAGACTTGATGGGCCAAATGGCCTCCTTCTGCACGGTAAGGATACTGTGATACTGTTTCTGCTTTCACTCAGCAGCCACGCTTCCGTGGATCTCCAGCAGAAGCCATTGGACCATGACCAGGAGTGACCACCATCTAGTCCAGAAGCATTGAGGGCAAGTTATTTCTGCTTCAAATGCAGCCCGGCCTGACATCAGCTAACTTTAAAAAAGTTCAATTCTCCTTCTTAAATTGGTTTCATGTTACATGCCACTTGTTAGTGGAGGATAAATGATTGTCCATGAGTGTTAATGCCTCCAGAGTGAAATTTACAATCATACTTTGAGTGTTGCAATGTCAAACTTAAATCCACGATAAATTTTACCGTGGATTTCAGCATTCATTTGCGAGTGTGATGTGTGTAATAACTTTAATGACATTAAAGGACTTGGGGTGGTGTCTGTGGACTGGTGGCTCTGTGTGGACATCTATAATCTGTATAAACTGAGTACATCACTATTTTTGGACTTCATGTTTGTTGTCACCAATTACTCACAGAAACCATTTACTTTTTGAAACACCATCATGTCTGTGAGTAAATTCTGTTGGTCATCGTCTCATTATAGATTCACATTGGACTCGTGGGAACTCATTGCTAGGGAGCAGGACTCTCTGCATTTCCTAGTGACTCCATGGCTGGATTTAAGGGCGAATAATTGCATTTTTAAAATTTCAGATTTGCTCAAATGGACAAAAACATTTAAAAAAATCATCCTCGTATCCTCGCCCTCAAGCTCGCAGTCCAGTGCTCGATCCTCTGTATCGGCCAGCCAGGTAACGTGAACACACATCCTCTTGCTGATCCCCACTGCGCAGCTCAAAGGTGAAGGCAGACCCGCCAAGCTGCCCGGGGAAACCCAGGAAAGTCATAACCGTCCCACCGTCAGCAAAGAAAATCCAGCCTCACCTTCCTGACCCAGCACCAGGTGCCCAGGGAGTTTGACGCAAGGCTCCAGGCGACACCAGCTCGACATCAATTTTGGTGAATTCTCTTGCCGTGTCTCCAACCGGTCAAGTAAAGAATAGGGTTGGAATCAATGGGTGTCATGTTCCAAGTTCACATGGGCTGGTGGAGGGTCACAAACACTGGCTGCGCACATCAGCAAGACATGGGCATGGCACTCGCCCTCAGGGTGCCCTCTACCAAGATGATGGGTTCAAAAGTCAGAGACAGAGATTGGGTGGGGAAGACTTCCTGTTTGTAACAGAGCAAGGCAGCTTCCCTCAGTTGGAGGAAGGCCAGCCAGACTTTCACACACACACCGGGGATTGTTTTGCTTTCAGCAATGATGCAAAATGCACAATATGAGCTCAGTTATACATCTCTCGCAGCTTAAGGTTCTCACAAAGATCAAAGCCACGTAACTACCTCATACAGATACTGTTACTGTTAATCTTCTTCCAAGCATTGGGCCTGTTGTAGAATCTTTTATATCTCAGCTCCACGCAGAGATGACACTCATTTCTGTGTGTCTAACGGGTTTTACTGACTGGACTGAATTTTCTCTTTGGCAGAGTGGGGGGGTGGGGGTGGGGGTGGGGGGGGGGGGGGGGGGGGGTGTGTGGAGCAGGAGTGGGCGTGGGTGGGCACAGACTCTATCGCCGCTTGCGATCAAGTCCGTGCTGCCATTTTACCCAGCGGGCCAATTAAGGCCCACCCCAGCGTCCTTCACCACTCCCGTGCACAGCGGGAGTAGGCGGGTGGCACCAGGTCTAATGGCAACACGATGGCCTGTTTATATGAAGCGCTGGCAGCCTTTGCAAGGCTGCTCAAAATGGCAAGTGGAAGGGCTCACCAGAGGGCTTCTGGTGAGCAGGCCAATCCGGAGGGTAGGCCGCTGGGCCAGGCTAGGCCGGAGGGTAGGGCAGGGGGCCAGTGTGCCCCTCATTTTTCAGATGACTGCCTCGTTGCCCTCCTCGAGGAGGTGGCAGCACGGTGGGAGGTGCTGGTTCCCCAGGATGGGAGGAGGAGGCCCCCCCATATGATGAACCGTGCCTGGGAGGAGGTGGAGGAGATGTTGAGCTCCCATGACGTGATGCAGCGCACCTGGATCCAGTGTCGCAAGCGCTTCAATGACTTGTTGCACTCTGGCAGGGTGAGGACCATGTTGGCATTAGTCATTTAACCCAGCAGGTCGGCTTACCCCCGTTCTGCCCCTCCACACCCAAGTCTGAGTATAGTGACCGCACTGAATCATTGGCGGCATTTGTCCTTTGCTGGGTGGGCCAGCAGATATTGCCCATGCTGAGGTCAGCCTGACAGGGTGATGAAGAGATGTGTTTTGTCCCCGCAGCATGTGTTACACTGAGTCCCACATGACTGCTTTGGGGGCAACCTGGAAGAGCTGTACCTAGGTGCTGTGTTTGAACTCCAGGACATGTCCAAGTCAGGGTGATGACATGCTGGGAGGGGAGCTTCAAGGTGGCATGGCAACGAACCATCTTCTGCGTTCTGCACTCCACATGCTTGTGCCTCCTTACTATGGAAGGATATACATGTGGTGCCTAATGTGATGTAGACAGCATGTGTCAAGGGGAGGGGGAGCAGGCCTGGCATCTTTGTGTGAGTTTTCACAACAGTGAGGCGAGGAGGCACTGGAGCCCTGATATGTCCCACTCTGGTTGGGGGTGGGCCATGTGCAAAAAGAGTCCATGTGCAATTTGAACTAATCAATGCTCGTCTCTCATTTTCTGGAGAAGAATACTCATAACGCGGCAGAGCATGCGAGGACTGGCGGTGGCCAAGTGCAGATCGCCATTCTTAGCCGCTTCAAGCAGTAGGCCCTGGATCTGGAGAGGCGCCATGCGCCCAGGTCCACTGGTGTTGGTGAGGCTGGGGTGCCACGGCCAGGTATTTATGCCCGATAGTGAGGTCAGCATTGATCTCCCATCAGCTATATGCTGAATGTTAATTGATTTAATTTTGCTACATGGTTTGACCATTGGTTATGGGAGGATGAGCGCATAGTGGTCCGGGGACAGGGATGCATTTTGTCACCGTCTTCACGTTAACTGATCCACTGTCCTTGCTCTTCCTTTCAGCATCATTGGAGCAGGGCCGGGAGGAGGAGCAGCAGAGGCCCTTTCTCATGCCTGAGGGTCCTGAAGTCTAACCAGTGTCACGCCATTTCTGCGAGGCAGGCACCAATGCAGATACTAGCACTTTAGTAGGAATTCGAACATTGGCTAGTGTCCTGGGGCGCAGTGGTGAGGGCACTTCACAGTCGCTGGAGGAGCTGGCAGAGACAGACAGTGCCCATGGTGCCAGCAGTCGGAGGACTCCAGGGGACCAGGCACATGTTCCACGACCCAGCAGGTGCAGGGAAATGCGGCCGGGTGTGTGGGAGCATCTGGGGGAAGATACATGAGGATATGCTTGGCTTGGTCTCCGTGGTGGAGGGGTCTATGTGGACGATTGCCGAAGCAATGAGCCACATGTCCGAGTGTTATACGTCCTCCGTGAGGGTCCTCCAGGAGACCCGTCAGGGCTTCCTGAGGATGCGCTCTGAGCAGCAAGCCCTCGCATCGGCATTGACCTCAGCTGGTCAGTGCCAGTGTGGGAGATGGTCTGGGCATCAACTTTCCCAGCTCGTTGCCCATCCTTCCACGGTGAGCAGGAAGGTCCGAAGCGACCTTACATCGGTGCAGCAGCTGCCTGCTGTCTCTGTGGGCACCTCTCAGGGCGCTCCAATTGAGGGCGGCCACTCCTCCGCCCCTGTGCCAGTGACCATAACACCTGGTGAGGCTGCAACGACTGGGGAGATGAGAGCTGTGGAACTGGCAGCTCCCTCCAGGCGGGGCCAGCACTGGCTCCACGGGCCAAAGGAGGGCCGCCAAGGTCATTGAGGCCAACAGGCCAGCAGAGTCAGCAGGCTATCTCAGTAGCCACTCCAAGCGATGGGGCAGCACTAAGACGCAGCACCCAGAAACGAAAACATAAGGCACCTTAAGCACACCACGGGTTTCTCTCTGGTGCTTTTGTGTTGGCCCGTGATAAGGTCCTTATGATTTGTTTTGATTTGTAACACTGCTGTTTTTTTTTGGAATAAGTTGGTTTGCTTGACATATTAAATTCAGATATATCGCCATGGCTGAGGGTGCCCTTTTTGTTCTGCATGTGTATAGTTTCCAAAACTGTAATGCTTTGCTGGACATTGAGCTTTATTAACAAGGCCCTTAGTGACTGTTCCTAACCTGGTAGGTTTTGTACTTAGGTGTCGAGCATTGAGCCTACAGCTCTGGCTTGTCCTGGTGGTCAATCTGTGGTGTGCTATCTGAAGGTTTGTTGGATTAAAGCCTCCTGGGTGTCTCCTGCCTTCCTGGATTCTGTCCGGGTCAGCGTCCACCCCCTCAGCATTTCCCTGTGTGTGCTCATCCTCGGACTCACTGCTGGACTCATCGTGTGCAGCTGCATCCACTGCATCGATGTCTTCATCATCCACTGCATTTCCCCTTTCCAGTGCCAGATTGTGGAGAGAGCAGCATGCAACCACTATCGCCGACACACAACCTGGGGGGTACTAGAGTGCACCCCCTGAGTGGTTCAGGCATTCGAAGCGCATCTTGAGAAGACCGATGGTTCTCTCCATCACAGCCCTTGTGGTGCCCTGGCTCCTATTGTACCGCTGCTCAGCGTCTGTTCTTGGATGGGGGAGAGGCGTCATGAGCCACCTTCTGAGGGGATAGCCCTTGTCACCCAGCAGCCATCCATCCAGCCGGGCCGGAGCACTGAAGAGCCCCGGCACCTGGGAGTGTCTGAGGATGTAGGCGTCGTGGGAGCTGCCTGGGTACCTTGCACAGACTTGTAGAATCAGCATCCTGTGGTCACACACTATCTGCATGTTCATGGAGTGGAAGACCTTCCTGTTGATGAAGGCACCGGGCTCACCCGCTGGCGCCTTGATGACCACATGTGTACAGTCTATAGCACCCTGGACACGGGGGAAGCCAGCAATGGCCACGAAGCCTCTGGCTCAGTGTGTCTGGCTTGTCTGGTCCCAGTGGTAGTGGATGAAGGTCAATGCCCGTCTGAACAGAGCGTCTGTGACCTGCTTGACACAAGTATGCACAGCTGATTGGGAGACACCTCAAAGATCACCCACCAACCCCTGGAAGGAGCCAGAGGCGTGGAAGTTGAAGGCAACTGTGACCTTCAGAGCCACTGACATGGGGTGTCCACCCACACAGTTAGCGGAGACCTCGGGCCCTATCATCTGACAGATATAGTTGACTGTCTCCCTTGAGAGACGGAGCCTCCTTTGGCACCGCAGCTCAGACATATTGAGGTAGCTGCTTTGCCACCTGTATACCCTGACAGCAGGATAGTGGCATCTTCTGTGGCCCCTTCCGACTTGGACTACTTCTTGGCCCTGCGCCCCTTGTGCCTGTGCCTGTCCCCCCAAAGGTAGCTTCCCTGGAGGCTGAATGTGCACTCCTGGCCTCCTCCCCCTCTGGCCCTCCATTCCTCCTCAGAGGAGCTGCCTCCAGTAGACAGTTCAGCTCCCATTCCCAGGCTAAGGGAAGGCTTCCTGAAACCTGCAGGCCCAGAAAAGATTACTCTTTGCAAAGTGCTGACCTGAAGGTTAAGAGTCCAGAAAAAGCAGCTGGTGTGTGTTTTGAAGTACTGCAGATCACACAGACAAGTTTCAAAAACTTTCAAAAATAAATACTTGACTGTGGACACTCGCGACCCCAGTGAGCCCTCTTATCCTGCCCGTGGATGAGATTAATACAAATCTCTCCTACCCGCCTGCCTGTTGCGCCCGTGCACCGATGTAAAGATTGCACGGGTGCCTGAAACTCGGCATTGATTAGTGAATCAAGGGCCATAAGTGGCCTGTTAATTAATGGTGGGCACGCGTCAGACATCATCGCACGTCTGCCCGGCAAATTATCGCAATGGCGCGTGGTGATGTCGGGACACTCACCCGATGTCACCGTGAGCCATTTTACATGCGGACGAGCAGGGCCCACCCCCGCCCGCCAAAGGGAAAATTCTGGCCACTGTTTTAAAATATCTGCTCCATGCTTCAGCTCCCAGTTCTTTCTACAATTTATTTACTTATCACTCAGACCACACCCAGGCTTAGCCAATCAATCAAGGCTGGGAATTTTGGGTAGAGCAACTCACCTCCTAACTCCCCAAAGCCTGTCCACCATCTACAAGGCACAAGTCAGGAGTATGATGGAATACTCTCCATTTGCCTGGATGAGTGCAGCTCCAACAGCACTCAAGAAGCTCGACACCATCCAGGACAACACCATCCTGCTTGAATGGCACCCCATCCACAAACATTCACTCCCTCCACCACCAACGCACTGTGGCAGCAGTGTGTGTACCATCTACAAGATGCACTATAGCAACTCACCAAGCTCCAAGATCAACAACACCTTCCAAACCCGTGACCTCAACCAGGACAAGGGCAGCAGATACATGGGAACACCACCATCTGCAAGTCCCCCTCCAAGCCACACACATTCTGGTTTGGAAATATATTGCCCTTCCTTTGCTGTCGCTGGGTCAAGATCCTGGAACTCCCTCCCCAACAGCACTGTGGGTTAACCTCCACCACATGGACTGCAGCGGCTCACCACCACTTTCTCAAGGGCAATTAGGGATGGGCAATAAATGCTGGCCCAGCCAGCGATGCCCACATCAATAGCAAACAGGTTCAGATAATCAAAGACAGAGCAATTGAATGCTACAGGGCCCCGATTTTAACTCTCTGTAAGTGGATGGGTTTTGACTTGTTTCCCCTGTTTTCAAAACTGTCGTCGCCATATCCCTCCCCCACCTTTTACCCTTTGTCCTCTCAAACTCTTGCCCCATTTCACCTCAGTTTTGCCACAACCACAACCCCTGCCATTTACTGCTCAAATATCTTCAGTTTGGCTTCCAACACTATCCTAATCAAAGCTGCCCATGACATTATGGATAAATGTGACTGCAGTGTGTTATTAATCCTCCTCTTTGCCTGCTACTCTGGTATCCTTTGCTATGGTTACCCTCAGATTCATTTACTCTAATATAGTTCCATACCCACACTCTGTTCCATAACTTGGGACCAGTTCTCTCAGGAATATTCAGCATTCACTGTTTGATTTTTCAGACAGCACCTAAATGCCACAACTGCAATTTCGACATCAAACTTGTTTGAAGAAAGGCAGTTTTTAATAATTGAAAAGTCTGGAGTCCAAACAGGGAGGGCTGAAAGATTTATTACCACCAAATATACGTCTTGTAAAGCTGAAATATACAAAAAAGCCGAGAGGGGGTGGGCTCAGATTTATCTGCACTCATGCTTGTTATTTCCCATTCCCTGCATTGATTTCCAAGTGGAGAAATGTGGCTTGATTGAGCTGAACTATTCAATGTTTTAAATAGAAATACACAAAACTAACACAACGGCACCAAAATTCATTGCCTGAACAGCAGCAGTTCTGGGATTAATCGTAAGTAAATTGGGCCCAAGATCCCACGGGCCTCTTAAATCAATGTGATTTTTACATTTTATGGATCAGTGATAAAGATATTGACCCAGGCTGTGACATTTTATCACAGAGAAAGAGCAATTAGGACCTTAGCTTCAGCTCAGAAAATGGTGCTGCCTTTGACAGGCTAGATTTATGAGTTCAGTATTCAGGAAGAGCCCCTCATTACGTGACTGCCGCCTTCACTTTCTCCTCTTCGGATTTTTACTGGCATTGTTGCAAAAACCAATGGACCAGGATCAGAATGAATAGATGGTGTAGGCTTAAGGACTGGTTGGAAGAGGAATAATGCAGGGAACCTATTGTCCCACTGTACAAATTGTTTTTTGACATAGGTTGTGGCCCAGAAGAACATAAGAAATAAGTGCAGGAGGAGCCCATTCAGCCCCTCAAGCCTGCTATACCATTCAATAAGATCATGGCTGATCTGATTGTGGTCCTAACTTCACTTTCCTATTCCACCCCCCAACCCCCAACCCCCACGCCAAAAAACCCTTGACTCCTTTGTAGATCAAAACTCTGTCTAACTCAGCCTTCAATACATTCAATGACCAAGCCTCCACTGCTTTCGGGGAAAGAGAATTCCAAAGATTCACGACCCACTGAGAGAAGAAATTCCTCCTCAACTCCGTCTTAAATGGGAGAGCCCTTATTTTGAAACTGTGCCCCCTAGTTCAAGACTCCCCCACAAAAGGAAACATCCTCTCAATGTTTATGTGCCCTGTCAAGACCCCTCAGAATCTTATATATTTCAATAAAATCACTTCTCATTCTTCTAAACTCCAATAAGAATGGGCCCAGCCTGTCAACCTTTCCCCATTAGACAAAACTCTCCTCATCCCAGGAATCCACTTGTGGGCCTTCACTAATCCTGCCTCCAATACAAGTGTGTCCTTCCTTAAATAAGGAGACCAAAGCTCATTCCTCCCCCTGCTCTAAATTCCATAATTGCTCTTGATATCTTGTTCCAGCTCCATACAGTAACATGGCTGAACCTCTGTTAAGTGCATTGAGATGGCACAGCCTAATGGGATACATAAACGTGGTGCTATCATGCAGATTTGCACTCATCATTTATGCCATGATAAATTACTGATCAGGGTGACAGAAGGTTTGAATCTGTGAAATGCTTCTCCACAACAACAGCAACAACTTACATTTATATAACACCTTTAACATAATATAGCTTCCCAAGAAATTTCACAGGAGTCTTATAAAACAAAAATTAGACACTGAACCACATAGCAATTTTTTTTTCTCTCTCGTTATTCTTTCACAGGATGGGGTCATCACTGGAAAGGCCAGCATCTGTTGCCCATCCCTACTTGCTCTTGAATTGAGTGGTTTCCTAGGTCATTTCAGAGGGCATTTAAGAGTGAGCCACATTGCTGTGGGTCTGGAATTACATGTAGGCCAGACCGGCTAAAGATGACAGGTTTGTTTCTCCAAAGGACATGAGTGAACCAGATGGATTTTTATAACAATCAATGGCAGTCAGGACCAGGGAGATAAATCAGGAGCCCTGGGCTTCTCCCCTTTCTGGGCCCCTTATTGCCCATTGCACCACCCCCCCTCCCCACCGACCAGCTTCCCCACTTAACCCTCCCCCTCAATCCTGCATGATATTTTTTTCTCTTTGAAGATTCACCAGTCATAAAAAAGTACCAGTAAAATGATGATACCCATCGTTGGCATCTGGTTACAAATATCATTCGATATATATGCAACATTGGCCATTAATATGACAAGCAGCAATGCTGTAATGCAGGGTTAGTTTGTGTGTATCTTTTAAGTGATCCCACTGCGACAATTAACCAAACCAGAGAGTACATATTTTGCTTCATCAGCATCATGAAATATTGTTATTTTGACAGAAAATTATCTTCCTGGTTATTTATAACACTGTGCAGATGGTAACACTGATTTCGGTGACTGCCTCAGCCCTTGTTAACATTCCCTGCACGTTGCACCATAGAACACAGTGACAGTAAATTCACATTTAGGGGAAAGATTCAATACTTGCAACCCAGATAAACTGCACAAGATCTCTTCCATTCTGTAGAAGAATGAGAGCACTTTCTCCTGCCTGGTGCATGATATTATTCAATATAATTATTTCACTTAAGGCGTGTAATTGGATTCTAAATATCAGTAATCACACAGAGTAGAAAGATCAAATGACTCCTGAGCAACTAAGTGGAATGATTAAACAACAAAGATCTTCATTATCAGGGAGAAGCATTGGAGTCCTCAGGTATCTCTGTGTGACAACAACTTTTAAAGGGCCAGAATTCAGGGACTGAATGGCTCACAATTGTATCTGTGTTTTCTTGACCAGCAAACCTGAAGACTGCTAATTGTTGCTTCTCATTGCAATATATTTTCAATATTTACTATGCAACACAACTTTATCACAATATTTCAATTGTTCAAAAATCTCATAAAGGCACCAAGATAGAGTGGGATAATAGGTAAAAGCAAAATACTGTGGATGCTGGAAATCTGAAACAACAACAGAAAATGCTGGAAAACCTCAGCATGTCTAGCAACATCTGTGGAGGGAGAAACAGAGTTAATATTTTGAGTCCATATGACCCTTCTTCAGACCTGAAGAGAAGTGGAAGCGTGATTAAATTTATTCTGTTTAAGGGAGGGTGGAGCAGGTGAAGCTGGGTAGAAGGCCAGTGACAGGTGGGGACAAAGGAGAGATTGACAAAGATGTCATGAACAAAAGGACAAAGGGGGTGATAATGGTAGTGGTACTGGCTAAAAGAGGTGTTGTCAGCATTCCTCCAAATAAAAGGTGTGGCTATGGGTACCCGCATGGGCCCCAGTTATGCCTGTCTCTTTATGGGATATGTGGAGCATTCCTTGTTCCAGTCCTACTCCGGCCCCCTTCCACAATTCTTTTCTCGGTATATCGATGAATGTTTCGGTGCTGCTACATGCTAAAAGCATGACCTACATCTGAAAACATTTATCAATTTTGCTTCCAATTTCCACCCCTCTATCTCCTTCACATGATCCATCTCCAACACTTCCTTTCCTTTCCTTGACCTCTTTGTTTCCATTTCTGGTGATAACCGTCCACCAATATTCATTACAAGCCCACCGACTCCCACATCTACCTCAACTACAGCTCCTCACACCCCGCTTCCTGTAAGGACTCCATCCCATTACCTTAATTCCTTCCGCTCCATTGCATATATTTCAATGATGCCACTTTCTAAAACGGTGCTTCCGACATGTCTTCCTTCTTCCTTAACTGAGGCTTCCTCCCCACACTGGTTGACAGGGCCCTCAGCTGTGTCCCACCCATCTCTCATGCCTCTGCACTCAAAGCTTCCCCTCCCTCCCAAAACCATGATAAAGTCCCCCTTGTCCTCACTTATCACCCCACCAGCCTCCGCATTCAAAGGATCATCCTCCGCCATTTTCGCCAACTCCAACATGATGCCACCACCAAATATATCTTCCCCTCACCCCCCCCCCGCAGCATTCTGCAGGGACTGTTCCCTCTGGGACACCCTGGTCCACTCCTCCATCACCCCCAACACCTCATCCCCTTCCCACGGTACCTTCCCATGCAATTGCAGAAGGTGCAACACCTGCCCCTTTACCTCCCCTCTCCTCACCATCCAAGGGCCCAAACACTCCTTTCAAGTGAAGCAGCATTTCACTTGTACTTCCTTCAATTTAGTCTACTGCATTCACTGCTCCCAGTGCGGTTTCCTCTACATTGGAGAGACCAAACGCAGACTGGGTGACTGCTTTGCAGAACACCTTCAGTCTGTCCGCAAGCATGACCCAGACCTTCCTGCTCTCATGCCCACATGTCCGTCCTTGGCTTGCTGCATTGTTCCAGTGAAGCCCAACGCAAACTGGAGGAACAACACCTCATCTTCTGACTAGGCACTTTACAGTCTTCCGGACTGAATATTGAATTCAACAACTTTAGATCATGAACTCTCTCCTCCATCCCCACCCCTTTTTAACTCCCTTTTTTCTACATTTGTTTTTATTTTTTATCCACTTATTTTTATTTTTATTGTTTTATTGCCTTTGTATTCTCCCCTTTTATCCCATTTTCTATCCAGCCATGATTCTACCCTCTATTTGTAAGATAATTATGGATGACAAAGGCCATCTCGCCCAGGTGATCCCATCCATCCCAGAATGACATACATATTAGGAGCAGGAGTAGGCCATTCAGCCCCTCGAGTCTGCTTCACTATTTGATAACAGTGCCTACATTATACTAATGACTGCAACTCAAAAGTATTTAACTGGCTATAAATTGATTTGAGACATCATGAAAGGTGCTGTATAATTGTAGGTTTGGTCTTTCATTACACCTGTGTGCAATAGGCAAAGTGGCTGTAGCAATTGGGAAATTGGAGGCCCAATGCTGATTTTTTAAAAAATTCATTTATGGGATGTGGGCATCACAATTGCCCATCCCTAATCACCCTTGAGAAGGTGGTGGTGAGCTGCTTTCTTCAACCGCTGCAGTCCCTGTAGTGTAGGTACACCCACAGTGCTTTTAGGGAGGGAGTCCCAGGATTTTGACCCAGTGACGGTGAAGGAACAGCAATACATTTCCTAGTCAGGATGGTGATTGGCTTGGAGGGGGACTTCCAGGTGGTGGTGTTCTCATCTATCTGCTGCCCTTGTTCTTCTAGATAAGGCGGTTGTGGGATTGGAAGGTTCTGTCTAAGGAGCCTTGGTGAGTTTCTCTAAAGATAATTAATCACAAAGTAATCAACTGATGTTAGGAAAGTGGCTACAAAGAAATCACAACATTTACAAAACAATTCAACACTGTAGCTAATACAACCTTACCATTCTGACTTCTCTAGCGTCAACCCACAACATACCATAAATGGCATCTGCTCCTTTTATACTAATGACACTATCCCCAGGATTTTCCAGTCAGACATCTATCAGTAGCTTAGGAAAAATGTACTGTAGATTGAATTGCTGATCCAAATTTTTCAGAGAAGAATGATACAAGATATATAAATTTGGAACAGCCTTAACTCAAGAACTGGATTGTTTCCCCTTTCCCCAGAAACTGTCATACAATTTATGTTGCAGACCGTGAATTTACAGCCTAAGTGGTAAAATGTAAAGAAATAAACTTGAATTGCAAAAAGCGTGACCCTCCCCCTCCCCCACCCCATGCCCCAACCTCCCCCCACTCCCCTCACAACTCCCCCAGTTGCAGTTCTGCTGCTGTTGACCTTCGGACACCCCCATAGTTTTCAGGAAGGCTTTTCAAGAAGAATCGGAGCCACTAAGCTGCCTTAGGTCAGAAGAAGCAGCGCAGCAACTCAGTGAAAGTAACACTGACTGACAAACTAGCTTTTTTTAAAAAAAATCGGAAGGCTCAGCCTGAAGCTGCTGATTTTTCTAAGTTTGTCTGTCAGGTCTGCAGCTCTGCCTCTGGCTGGGATAACAAGGAACACCGCCCCACGGCCCCAGGCCCCAGTGTTTGGCACCACCTCTCCCAGATGATAGTAGCTTAATGGTCAGCATTATCGGGACCAGCTTTACAATTTCAGCTTTATTAACTAAATTTAAATTCCACCAGCTACCATGGTAGGTTCTAAACCCACACCTCTGGACCATTAGCCTAAGCTGCTGGATTACTAGTCTGGCAATATTACCAGCACACCACTATCTCCCCCATGGTAGGTCAGGTAACCAAACATTTGGTCTAAGAGCTAGATTTTAAGGAGTGTCTTAAAGATAGAAAACGAGAGAGGGAGACGGAGAGGCACATGGAGGGAATTCCAGAGCTTGGCACCTAGGTAACTGAAGGCACGGCCACCAATGGTAGATTGATGATAAATGGGGATGCACAAAAGGCTAGAATTAGAGGAGCACAGATATCAAGGAGCATTCTGGAGCTTGGGGGAAATGACAGTGGAAGGGGAGGAGCGAGGCCTTGGAGAAATTTTAAAACCAGGCGGCGAATTTTAAAATCGGGGTGTTGCTGGTCAGAGAGCCAGTGTCGGTCAGGACTTACAGGGTTGAAAGGGAAACAGGACTTTGTGTGAGTGAGGACACAGGCACAAAAGTGGATGATCTCACATTTACAGAGGATAGAATGTGGCAGGCTGACATGGAGTACTTGGAATAGTCGAGGCAGAGGTAACAAAGGCATGAATGAGAGTTTCAGCAGCAGTTGAACTGAAGCAGGAGCAAGGGCGGAAAATGTGACTTTGCTGGTCAGTGATGGCGCTAATGGTTGGAGCTTATCTCGGGGTCAAATCTGACACCAAGGTCACAAAGACTGGGTTAGTCTCAGGTAGTTGTCAGGCAGGTGGATAGAGGCAGTAGCTAAGGGACAGAGTTGGAGAGGGACCTGAATGTGTTCAGTCTTCTCCATATTTAATCAGAGGAAATTTTTGCTCATCCAGTATTGGATGTCAGGTAAGCAGCCTGCTAATTTAGCAACAGTGGAGGAGTTAAGAGAGGTGGTGGTGAGGTAAAGCTGGATGCCATCAGTGTTCATTTGAAAATTGGCGCTGTGCTTTTGGATGATGTCACTGAGGGGTAGCATGTAAATAAGAAATAAGTGTGGGCCAAAGATAGATCCTTGGGGTACACAAATGTAACTGTGTGGGAGGAGGAAGTGATGCCATTGCAAGTGATGCTATGGCTACAATTAGATAAGAATAGAATGAAGTGAGAGCAGTCATTCCCAGCTGGATGACAATGGAGAGGTGTTGGACGAGGATAGTGTTGTTCACTTTGTCATAGGCTGCAGACATGTCATGAAGGACAAGGAGGGATAGTTTACCTTTCTCACAGTCACAAAGGATGTTACTGGCAACTTTGTTGCTATTCTTGCCAACTCTGGTTGGATTATTTTGGGAAGTTTAATCATCTGACATCTAATCACAGGACATCCGGTCACTTGATGTTTGCCCACAGTATAAAGTTAGACACCACATGGCTAAATACTTTCCTCTACCTTTCTCTCCTAACAGGAAACCCTTGCAATCTGTTACTCCACATCTAAACTCTTCAAAATAACTTGCAAGACATGTTGGTATATGTTAATGTATCCAATGACTTATTAAACTTCTGAAGATTTAGATCTAAACTTTGGATAAAAATCATAATTAATCCTCTAATTTTGGGGTACAGAAGCATTGTGGTACTAGACTAGTAATCCAGAAACCTGGATTAATAATCCAGAGCCATGAGTTCAAATCCCAACATGGTAGCTGGGTAACTTAAATTCAATTAATTAAATAAATGTAAAATAAAAATCTAGCATCTGTGTTAGAGACCATGAAACTACTGGGTAGTCATAATAACTCATCTGGTTCAATAATGTCCTTTAGGGAAGGAAATTTGCCATCCTGATTCAACCTGGCCTATATGTTACTCCAGACCCACATCAGTGTGGTTGATTCTTAACTGCCCTCTGAATTGGCCTAGGAAGCCACTGAGTTGACAACCCCACCTTTTCAGGGGCATTTAGGAATGGGTAATAAATACTGGCCTTGCCAGCGACACCCTCAGCCTCTGAATGAATAAATAAATTCACACCTTGACGAGCTGTCAGTCGCCACATTTCAAGATTTTAAGATGAAACCTAACATTAAATAAACATGTATTTATTTTTACAATGTATTTTATACACAGTAGTGTAAAAGAATATTAAAAAAGAAAACAGATATCTAAAGCAATGGAACTATGTCTGCATCTCTTTGATAAACGGGTTATCTCCTCTCAACCTGTTTGGAAGAAAGAAAGACTTGCATTTACATAGCGCCTTATAGGACCTCTGGGCATCCCCAAAGTGTTTTAGGGCCAATGAAGTGCTTTTGAAGTGTTGTCACTGCAGTAATGTAGGAAACTTGGCAACCAATTTGCACACAGCAATATCCCACAAACAATAATGTGATAATGACCCAAGATGACTTAATGGATGATGAGTAGGAGACTGGGGTGAACTCCACTCTTTTTCAAATAGTCCCATGTGAACTTTTACATCCACCTGAGAGAGCTTTAGTTTAATGCTTCATCTAAAAGCCAACAGCTCCAACAGTGCAACACCTCTTTAGTTCTGCACTGGGAAGTCAGCATCAGCTTTGTGCTCAACAAATCTCAGAAATGGGATTATGATCCTTCAACTTGTTGACTCAGAAGGTGCAAGTGCCATCATTGAGCAACCAGCTGACACAATATCAATTAACTTGTAAAACCAAAGCTAAATTATGTTTTTTTGACATACAAAATTATAATTAGATCCAGGAAAAAAGAGTTCTGACCAGTACTCTTATTTCCCAGTGTTTACAGGTGTTCCATTTTAAGCTATACAAGACCAGTTCGGTCCAGTATTTTTATTTCCCAGTTTTTACTGTTTTTTCCATCTGGAAGTAGAATTAGGGATATCAGCCTTTCTGCGGTCCTGAATTATTTCTAGACATGCGGTAGGAATCTGAATTGTGATGGGAAGGAATCATAACATAGCTCTTTCCCTCTGGGCAGGAAGCTTTAGAATGGGTTACTAAATAGATCAGCTGACATACAAATAATCCCTTCATCAGCTGCTCCCTATATTCCTCTTATATGTTCAGTGGGTAGTTAAGCACGGTGTGTATTCTGGGTGGGAGCACCTGCCATTGCCCCATAATGAAGAACGAGATCCTATTAAGACTGGGGCTGGGGAGAATCACATTTGGAGCAAAGGGAAAACAGGGCCAGTAATGAATAAACAGAGACCAAAGTACCCAGGAGCCCAGCACCATTTGGATTGTACACACAGGCACTGGTTATCCTGAAAATATTGAACTTCTAGGGCAAGAGGATTTTTAAAAAAAAATAAATAATTTGAATTTATTTTAATTTTATTTGGAGTTTTTCAATCGATAAATTGAATTAATTATTGCTGTGCGTTTCCTGATGGCGGTTCAGGGCCCACATTTGGCCCATGATAGATGTGAATGTTTAATAGGCAGAAACCACAATTACAAAGTGCTTTTCTCCTAGATTGCTGGTGCCCAGGGGGGTCCATCCTCCATTCCCAGAGTCTCCCAGGTATCCAGGAGTTTTTTTGCAACCTACCTTCCCAAAGAAAGCAGACTTATCCTCTTGCGTATTATGATTTGGAAGAGGGTCCCACAATAACAACTAACATTGAGCGGGACTAGCCATAAATACTGTGGCTACAAGAGCAGGTCAGAGGCTAGGAATCCTGCGGCGAGTAACTCACCTCCTGACTCCCCAAAGCCTGTCCACCTTATACAAGGCACAAGTCAGGAGTGTGATGGAATACTCCCCACTTGCCTGGATGAGTGCAGTTCCAACAACACTCAAGAAGCTTGACACCGTCCAGGACAAAGCAGTCAGCTTGATTGGCACCCCATCCACAAACATTCACTCCCCCTACCAGCAACGCACAGTAGCAGCAGTGTGTATCAACTACAAGATGCATTGCAGGAACTCACCAAGACTCCTTAGACAAAACTTCTAAACTCACAACCATTACCATCTAGATGGTAGTGATACATGGGAACACCACCACCTGGAAGTTCCCCTCCAAGACAGTCACCATCCTGACTTGGAAATATATCACCGTTCCTTCACTGTCGCTGGGTCAAAATCCTGGAACTCCCTCCCTAACAGCACTGTGGGTGTACCCACACCACATGGACTGCAGTGGTTCAAGAAGGCAGCTCACCACCACCTTCTCAAGGGCAACTAGGGATGGGCAATAAACGCTGACCCAGCCAGCAAAGCCCATATCTCATGAACAAATAAAAAAAAAGATAATCCTTTTGAAAAAGAGCCTGAAAGAAGAAAGAAAGTGGGGATAATTATGGCTTTGTGCAAAAGTGTAAAACATGATGGAAACACAGATAGGGAGAGATGGGGCTGCCAATTCGCTATCATAGGAAGTAAAAGCCAAAATTGTCCCCAACAACTTTAAAATGAGCGAATTAAGAATAAGAGCAAAATAGCAGATAATCTTGAAAGAAAGGGAGCCGGCAGCTGTGTGAGGATTTATCTCAGTTGTCACAGAGCTGGTCAGAATGGAAAGCTTTGTCCAGCACAATTTATTGAGCGACCATTCACCCCTGACATTTAATCTATCAATACAAATCTTTCTGAAGGCTCATCATTCCCTATCCCCTGTGGCCAGTGGACATGCAAAGTGTTACTAAACAACCTGAGCTCTTGTAATCTCCTGCACTGTGCAGCCATATGGAGTAACATTTTCAACGCTGAATTTATGCCAAAGGACCCACATATTTCCCAGGCTTTATTTAGAAACTTTCCAAATAAAATTACCTATCAAGTAGCTCCTCGTTATAATTAAACACCTGTCCTGTGGCAGCTTTCCATCTCATAAGTTTGTGCTGAGCTGGTCAACTCTGTGTAAGCATTGGCTGGTTTGACTCAGGAGCCCCACTCTAGCGTGGTGGTCTCTACCACATTCGCTGCAGAGGAGGACAGTGGGCGGAGAAGGTGCATAATTCACTGGCCCCAGTTTTCTCTAGGCCGTCTGCTCAGCCAGTTGAGATTTTCATTTCTGCTCTCTTCTCCTGCTACTCTTCGAAACAATCAGCTTCCAGAGATCACAGCCGTCGGCGACTGTCTCCCAGTGGTCAGTGTCAATATCAGCCACCTTAAATCTCGCTTGCAAGTGTATGGATGTCCAGGAGATTGTGACCCAGAGGCCAGTTCACTGTACAGAAGATCTTTGGGTATTCGGCCATCATCCATCTGATGAATATGGCCAAGGTAGCGGAGATATCATTGGTTCAGCAATAAGTGTATTGTTGGGTTCCTATGATATGGAAAGAAATCCAACACTGTATATTCAAAACTTTATCCTGATTGCTATTTTCTTTAAAACCGGACTTGTTCTGTTGGCCCTCTGTCTGGGAGTTATCTCCAGCAGTTTCAAGAACAAAAGAATTAATTTTTCAGCTTCTGTTATTTCACACCTCATTGTCCAAACCCCTTGTAATTAACAAAGGTAGAGGGAGCGCTGACGAACTGGCTCCGCCATCCTGAACTATCACAAAAGAGAAAGATCGAAATTCGTTTTACTGGAAGAGATGCTAATGACCAAGTTGTCTCTGTCCTTTGGGGAAACAATGGAATCCTGACCAGGAGCCCACAAACTAATTGTCAAGCTGCAATTAAGCATTAATAAGCCAAGTCACATGACCCAAGCCGCTGGCCTTTTAAGCAGTTTTAATATTGCAGCTTCAGACCTCACAGTCAGATGGCAATTTTAACACCAACTAGACAGATTCAAGCAGCCGGACTGAGTAAGCAGTCTCAACCGCGCAAAGCCTGTTTGATCTTAAAAGTCTCTGATCAGCGCCCGCCAGGCAGTCTAAACGCAGACGGCCCATCGTGCAGCAGTATTGTTCACTTCAAGAATTTTCATGTTGTTTAACCAACCAGAAGCTCGCCAGGACACGAAGGAAACAACCACTGGACTTTGTCTCTGGACTCTGGAACTCACATGGACTAATATTCATTTTTCTGTGGTCCTTGTACTCTAAAACTCCTTGGGCGGAGCCGTCCGCTCCCATTGGTGGCTGGACGTGCCTGGAGGTGTGAGTGGACAAAATGGCGGGAAGGCCATTTCATGATGTCATGAAACCAGTTTGCAATCGTGCGCTCTGCCCATCAACGCTGGGCCGCGTTTCCCATTGCCTCACATCAGGAACTTCACTGTAATACATCTGCCATTATAAACCCAGCTCGCCAGAATCATCCCCACGCTGGAGCGTCTGAGCACAACTGAACATAGGCAACGTGCACCTGGCGAGCTACCCTTCACTGGGGGTTTTGAGGCTTGTTTACCTACCTTGTTCCAGGCAGCAGTCACAGTTATCAACACCAAGCTTCGTAGACGGCACCGCATCACTTTTCAGGGAGCTCACGGGTCAGTCTCCACTTACGAGACCTGCCGTAAGGCAGGGGTAGCTGTTCAACAGCTGCAGGGCTGGGGTTTGCTTGGGGAAGGGGGAGAAGTGGCCTCAGGCAAGGGAAGAGGCTGCAGGGCGAGGGCATTGCTGGGAAGAGGGGTATCCCAGGGTGTGTGTGGGGGCACATGCTGATCTGTGCAAGCGGCCTCAAGAGGGTGAGGGCTGAGGAGGCAGTGTGCAGAGGAGATGAGGCCAGATGGAGATGTGAGGGTGTGTGTGACAGAGTGAGTCCTTGAGCTGACAGTGAGTGAGCTGGCAGTGAATGTGTGACAGGTTTTGAGTTTAGAGTGATGAGATGGTTGCCTTACCCTGGTGGCACGGATAAGATCATTCGTTCATTTTCTGCACTGGATGGCTGACCTCTTGTGTGCAGCGTTGGCACTGACCACCACTGCCCCCGCCTCCCAAGCCAGAGCGGTGAGACTGATGGGCCTCCTGCGGCCAGAGTGGGGGTAGGGGACGTAGTGGTGAGCTCCAACAGTGTACAGAAGGCATCTCAAGGATGCGTCACCGAATCAGAGAGCTGCAGTCTTCTTGCCTTTAGGGGCCATGTCTTCTTTACAGCAGTCGTGGGCTGGAAACACTGAGAGGTGGGCGTGTGGCTGCATTTTAAATATGGCGCCCAGCGTGAGGAAGCTGCGAGGTGATAACATGGCAGGTGAATCGGAGGCCGCCCGCTGTTTCCCAGGAAAGCATGACCTGGTTAGGACCATAGGGTGTGAAAAGCCACCAACATAACCGGCAGGTAAAACATTCTTTTTCCCACCCGCTACCTCACTTTGTGCAAACCTGGGATGATTCCGCCCCTTTTCTCTATGCCCCCCTTTTCTATGTGAATGTGCAGAGTGGGGCGTGGGAAACACTCCTTTCACAGGCTTTGAATGCAGAAGAATAAATTGACCTTGTTAACCCTAATGCAAGTTTGCTGTGGTTTATTAGTTAAGTTGGATCAGCAGCAACCGAGGGGCTGTTAAAACACGCCAGCACCTATTCTTTAAAAAACGAACTCAAAACACCTTCTGCTTACTGACAGGTGGTAAGAGGAAATCACTGCAGTTTGACTGTATCTCACCTGTCCGTGACAGTGTGCTGTTGGAATTAATATGCTCCAAAATCTCTGAGTTGGTGACCTTGTCCTGCTAAGAGTTACCGAGGATACATCTGAGACAGTGAAGGTGGAAACTGTTCAGCGTTTTCTCCAACCTAGCATTTGCGGCCCAAGACTCTGCACTGTGGAGGAGTGCGCTGGGGACACATGCTTGATGGACTTTGTTTGGTGTTCTCAGTCAGGTTGCTCTTGTTCCACACTCTCTTACTCAGCTTGGACATAACAGTTACAGCTACAGTTGTGGCAACATATGTGTTCGTTTCAGCATTAAGTGACAGATTTCTGGTGATTGTGGAGCCCAGATGTGTGAAGCTATCAACAACCTCCAGCGTCATAAGAACATAAGAAATAGGAACAGGAGTAGACCATTCAGCCCCTCAGGCCTGCTCCGCCATTCAATAAGATCATGGCTGATCTTCCTGTGTGTCAATTTCCACATTCCCATCTAACCCCGATAACCTTTGATTCCCTTGCCTAACGAGAGTCTACCAACCTCTACCTTAAAAATATTCAGTGACCGTCCCACATCACCTTCTGAGACAGAGAATTCCAAAGTCACACAACACTCTGAGGGAAAAAAATTCTCCTCGTCTTGTCCTATAAGGGTGACCCCTAATTTTAAACAGTGCCTCCTAGTCCTGGACTCACCCGCAAGAGGAAACATCCTTTCCACGTCCACCTTGTCAATACCATTCAGGATCTTTTATACTTCAATCAAATCACTCCTCACTCTTTTAAACTCCAGTGGAAATGAGTCCAGTCTGTCCAACCTTTCCTCCTAAGACAACCCACTCATTCTAGGCATCAACCTAATAAACCTCCTCTGAACCGCCTCCCAACACATTTACATCCTTCCTTAAATAAGGACACTAAAACTGCCCACAGAATTTGAGGTGTAATCTCACCAATGCCTTGTATAACTGAAGCATAACATCCCTTTTTTATGTTCAATCCCTCTCATATTAAAGGGCCACATTGTCGATGCTGATAGACAGTGGTATGGCAACATCCTGGACCCTGATATTCATCTTCCTGCTGCTGATGGTCAAACTGAACCTCTTATAGATGTGAAAGAGTCTGTCCATTTCCTGCTGCCGTTTCACTATCCTACTTGTACAACAGAATCAGTATTGCCCACGCTATGCTACTGCCCAAAATCAGGCGGAACTGTTTTCCGTTCAGGTTATCATTCCATTATCCCTCATCTGTGATCATCTGTGAAATGCAGTGGAGACAATGTCCCCTCTAGATGAATTGCGTCCTGGATGAGGTATCAGAATGTAACTCTGCGACCATGGGTAGAATTTTACATTTGGCAGGCGGGGCTGGGCAGGAGCAGGTAGGGGTGCCCGCGATTGGCTGCTGGCGCCACCATTTTACGCGGGTGGGCCATTTTAAGGCCCACCCATCTAAGGGTGGCCGGTAGCGCTCAGCACTACCTGTGCGGGTGGGGCGGGGGAGGGAGAGTCGGGGCTTGCACTCTTTCACGCATGTGTACAAAAGGGAGCAGCTATCTCCCTGAGGCACGGAGCTACCACGGTTAAGTGGGGATATTAAAAGTTTTTTACAAATAAAGTAAAATATTATTTAAACAGGTCCCCTCACATGACAATGTCACATGAGCTGGAACATGTTTGTGAAGTTGACGAAATTTATTTGTTAATTTTATAAAACCTTCAGGAAGCTTCATCCTGCCCATGGAGGAGGTTTTCCTGGAAGATGTGAAGGCCTCCCTGGGCTCTCTGCCTGCCGCTGATGGTAAGTTTGGACGGGCTGTGTGTGTTTAACAGGGTAAATTGATTTCTTAATGGCCTTAATAGGCAAATCGAAATGATGCACAGTGACGTGGGGACACAGGCCCGACATTACCTCACGCCATGTCAGGCCCCACCCCCCCACCCCCCCCACCCCTCCCAACGCCCCCCCCCAACCCCCCGCCCCCCTCGCGTCGACATGTCAGGCCTCAACCCCCCCCCACCCCTCCCACCCCCGCCTCGCATCAACATGTCAGGCCCACCCCCCCCCCCCCATACCCCCCTCGTGTCAACATGTCAGGCCCTACCCCTCCCACCCCTCGTGTCGACAGGTCAGGCCCCACCCCCCCCGACAGCAATACCCTGCCCCATGAATCTGTGAGACGCAAGAAGGAGGAGGGGAGAAACTGAAGGGCAAAGTTAGTTTTAAATAAAAATTTGGCAAAAAATTTGAGCATCAATTAAAGTATTTTCAAAGTTTACAGTTATTAATGGAGGCCATTAAAGCCTAATAAGGTACAGAATAAATTGTAACTGTCAACAGATCTCAAGACTTGCAGCTATCATGAATTTGTCTGTATATTGTTATTAATTGATCTAGGAGTGAGCATTTTATTGACATGCTGCTTGTAAACTAGGCTGGTTTAATTGAGAAAATCTATCAAGTACAGCACAGTGACCACCCAAAGGCAGTTACAGCAGCCGCCAGTGAGTGACCTAACTCTAATAACCTGATACTCCTTGTCAGGGGAACTTGCTGACTGTTTAACAATGGAAGTAATAGCTTGCTCGTGTCAGAGTGTTCCAGTGAAATTAGTGGCCAAAAATCCACTCATGCAACAAATCTGTTTGTGGATGTTGCTCCTAGCGATAAATAGTAGCTGATATAAATTGAGTATTTATATAGGCATTTATAGAGCAGATATGAGGTGGCCCTAATTGGAAACTGCTTGAGCCAAAATCCTGTCCCTTTGGCAGCAGCCATCATGGGCTGCCCTCCTCTTTTTAATAGCTTAAATTAGGGATGATGTACAAAGCTATTTCAGGGTCACTCACCTCCAAGCTAGTGGAAAAGTTTAGTTGTACTTGCGTATTACATTTGAATTAGATATGGCAACTAAGGTGTTGCAATATATAAAATATCAAATAGTCATTTGGTAATACAGAACTTGAGTATTACTGAAAAATAGAGAAACTTTTTGTTGAAGCTTTTGTCTTGCACTCATCAGGACAATTCACAAGAAAATACCAATAGCGGGGGAAACAACAGATTTATATTGTATGAGAAGAGAGTGCTGATTAGTTGGCAAGTGCAAGACAAAAGCTTCAACAAAAAGTTTCTCTATTTTTCAGCAATATAAAATATCTTTCTCAATTTTCAATAAGCACACATCTAAGCATCAGAAAAATGTTATTTCTAACACTGGATATTGAAAGGTGGATTTAAAAATTGTACAGAATTAAAAAGCTTTAAAAAGACTGGGAGACAGGAGATCTTGAGGTGATTAAATTAAAAGGTGTTGGTGATCATTTGACACTGATGCCAACAACAAGCATTTTGACTCAAGCTAGGATATATGCTGATCATTGAGAAGATCAAAGGGTAATGCTATGAGAGTATCACCAATGCCAAGTTACCCTCCAAGTCATGCACCATCCAGCCTTGAGCAAATGCTTATACAATATTATCATTCCTTCACTGGAGCTGGCCTCAAGTCTTCTCTCCTTGACATTATTGTAGGATCACCATCACCATAAGGACTGCAGTGGTTCAGAAATCCGAATGACACCAGCTTCTCAGGACAGGATCCAAAAATGTTTTAAGAGTTGGGATGGAGTGAATTTGTGTTCCTCAATGTGTTACGACCAGTCCCTGGGCAAGGTCTCCCAATTTGTTAACTTCCCAAATAGGATTCCAATTTTGTTTGTTTTCCGGGTGAGGAGGAATGAGCTGGCTCTGCTCCTTCATGCAACCCCTCAGTTGGTCACAACAAGGTTAATTTAAAAGTTCTGTTGAAGGGTCATGAGGACTCGAAATATCAACTCTTTTCTTCTCCGCCGATGCTGCCAGATCTGCTGAGTTTTTCCAGGTAATTCTGTTTTTGTTTTTAATTTAAAAGGGATCCCTCTTCCCCTCTGGATACCTTTTCCCAGTCCAAATGTTTTTATGTTTTAGAAGGAGCCTATTTTACCAGGCTTTCTTGAGTCAAAGAAAAATTAAGAAATAAAAACTCAACACACATATACACAGATCAGAAATGAGAAGTTGAGTCCAAATAAAAGTTTAAAAATATATACAAGTTGGTCTTTGGTTTGTCTGTGAGGTGTAGATGGTGAAACATTGTGGTCATTAAGAGCGGACTTTGGCGGTTTAGCAGTCAGTTTGGAGACACTTGGTTCTGCAGGTTTCCTTTTTGGTTGTGGCTTTGTTGACTTGCCTCCAGCGACAGAAGGAGGGAGAGACACTTTGCCTGTAACCACAGAGCTGACTAGTTGATCTTCCTGTGCTATCGCTTTCACAGCATTCTAGCATACTAGCACTCCCAGATCAGGTCTGCAACTAGCTTTTTATCCCATTTCCTTGTGTATTCCTGGAAGGGGTAAAAACAAGCCTGTCTCTCGCCCAGAGTCCATTTTCTTTCAGCTCCACATTCTGAGCTATAACTCATATGGGTTTTGGATGTCTGTTATGGTATAGCAATCAGTCTCCATTTTCTCCGCAACCATAGAAGTTTAAAATTCAGTCTGTTGCATTTCATCTCATCCTTTCAAGGCCTTGACATATTTTTAGGTGTGACTTTCCATATTCTCTTAGGACTAGTTGGTCAAGCATAATCCACAGAGGAATTTTCCAGAAAGTGGTTACTTTACATTCTCAGCCATCTTTTGCTCAGTGTCTTTGCTTGTATGTCTTTTTAAAAAACACATGTCTTCCTTAAAAAATTCAATGTGTCTGTTAGTAATTCGGGGCTATAACCCACTGTCATGACAAATGAAAAGAATGTTAATGATGTGATATTTTGCCAGTAGTGTCAGCATTGTATTCATGCTAGAATACGTGTACCATTAACAAGGGCATTGGAGCTGTAAGTCATGGCTGAGTGGTAACATACATGTCTCCATGTGAGATGATTTTGGCTTCAAAATCCACTCCAGGGACTTAAGTAGTGACACTTCGATGAAGTATCAAGGGTGTCCTGCACTGACAGAGGTGCTGCCTTCTGGCTGAGAGCTCATATTGTGCTGTTGGCAAGAAAAATAGCATTTTTATATAATAATTTAATATATTAAATTTGGTGTGGAGATTATGGCCTCAATTTTAACTGCCCTGACCCAGTGGAAATTAAAATAATGCAAATTGTTTACTTCCTCTGATCTCTCATCATGACCCTATATGAACCTACACCTTTGAAGGAAAAACTGGGATGAAACAGGGTCCTACTTTGAAGATGCAGATCCAAATGTGTCATCAGAACCCGTCTGAAATTTCCACCGAGGCATATGTACAGGGATGGCATTGGGGGCTGGGGGCTGGGGGTTGGGGGTTGGGAGTTGGGGGTGGGAGGTTGGGGGTTGGAGGCTGGGGTTGGGGGGCTGGGCGTTGGGGGTTGGGGCTGGGGGTTTGGAGGATGGGGGTGGGGGGTTGGGGGCTGGGTGTTGGGGGCTGGGGGTGGGGGGGTTGGGGGCTGGGTGTTGGGGGTTGGGGGTTGGGGGCTGGGGGTGGGAGGTTGGGGGCTGGGGGGTTGGGGGATGGGGGCTGGGGGGCTGGGGGTTGGGGGTTGGAGGCTGGAGGTTGGGGGCTGGGGGTTGGAGGCTGGGGGTTGGGGGCTTGGGATTGGGGGCTGGGGTTTGGGAGCTGGACATTGGGGGCTGGGGGTTGGGGGTTGGGGCTGGGGTTTGGGGTTTGGGGATTGGGGGTTGGGGGCTGGGGGTTGGGGGTTGGGGTTTGGAGGCTGGGGGTTGGGGGCTGGAGCTTGGGGGCTGGGGGTTGGGGGTTGGGGGCTGGGGGCTGGGGGTTGGGGTTTGGAGGCTGGGGGTTGGGGGCTGGAGCTTGGGGGCTGGGGGTTGGGGGTTGGGGGCTGGGGGTTGGGGGCTGGAGCTTGGGGGCTGGGGGTTGGGGGTTGGGGGCTGGGGGTTGGGGTTTGGAGGCTGGGGGTTGGGGGCTGGGGGTTGGGGGCTGGGGGCTGGGGGTTGGGGGGTTGGGGGTTGGGGGTTGGGGCTGGGGGCTGGGGGCTGGGGGTTGGGGCTGGGGGCTGGGGGTTGGGGGCTGGGGGTTGGGGGCTGGGGGTTGGGTGCTGTCAGCTTCTCTGTCAGGAGGTGCCCAGAAAGTAAATTTTAAAGTGTTATCTTAGCTTTCCTGGTGAGGTGGTGAATCGAGCAGAATTGCTCCTTCACTCTCCTCACAAGAAAGCCAAGAGCTTCACTTCCTGATTCGTAACAGATTCTTCATCTGTCCCCACCACCCTACAACTCCTAATTCCATCCAAATCCTTCCCTCCATCACTAATGGTGGAGAATGGTTGACACAGTCTCCCATTGTGACCTCCTGTCCCAAATTCCCATTTCTGCCCCATCCAGGTAATCAGTCTAACTGGTTTTCAGACGGGCTTCTGTATGGAGTAATTTAAATGAGGCTCCTTCTTTGATTGGCATCATCCCTCCCAACCTTAACTACCATCTGTCCCCCAACCCCATCCACCATCGACACCCACTCTCCAAACTCCATCACCCCTCCACCTCAACCACCATCTCCCCCCAACCCCAACCCCAACTACCATCTACCCCTAACCCCAACCACCATCTCCCCCCAACCCCAACCCCAACCACCATCTCCCCCAACCCCAACTACCATCTCTCCCTAACCCCAACCACCATCTCCCCCCAACCCCAACCCCAACCACCATCTCCCCCAACCCCAACTACCATCTCTCCCTAACCCCAACCACCATCTCCCCCCAACCCCAACCCCAACCACCATCTCCCCCAACCCCAACTACCATCTCTCCCTAACCCCAACCACCATCTCCCCCCAACCACAACCACCATCTCCCCCCAACCACAACCACCATCTCTCCCTAACCCCAACCACCATCTCCCCCCAACCACAACCACCATCTCCCCCCAACCACAACCACCATCTCTCCCTAACCCCAACCACCATCTCCCCCCAACCACAACCACCATCTCCCCCCCAACCCCAACCACCATCTCTCCCTACCCTCAACCACCATCTCCCCATAAACTCCAACCACCATCTCTTGTGCCTCCCACGATCCCTCCCCTTCACCCCAGATCCCACCCACCCCCCAACACCCCATGGCAACCCATTGTGTCCATCTGCTGCGTGTGTTCCAGCCAAACAGGCACTCTGCCTGCTCATCAACCCGGAAAAAAGTATAAAAGACGCCTCACAATGCAGGACATTCGAGAACCTCCCGGCTTATATCCAAACCCCACCACCAACCCCACCATTTTGATCATGTGTCTCAGTAAATACATCAGAGCTGCCCCATGTATATGGCGTGACTACCTGAGCCACACGTTTATATCAAGCACGTTTACTACTGCAGACTGACACAGCCAGTTAAGTTAATGTTGTGCAGCATGGCTTGTAAACTGAACTTTATAAATATTAATTACTTGTGTTGTCTAGTGCTCCAATACTTTCAGTTGAATCAACTGCATCCAACACTCCAGCTAAACTTGGCAGTGGGTCAGTAATAAGGGTCACAGTTAAAGTTAGCTGCACGATTTAAACCTGAACCATAGACAATATAGAGGATGTAGAATATGCCTCCCACAGCACGGTGCCACTCTCGATCACCAAACTGCAGGGTTCCTTGAAAGCTGCAATCACGCTTGGTCGCAGGGTGGCAGGAACCTGGGTACGAGCCTGCAATACAGCACCCGGAAAGTTCCGGATCATGGTCACCCACAGTGGCAGGTTCCTCCCTTTTGGAAGAGGGGGAACGATCAGTGGGCGAGTCACTCTGGACCGCTGACAGCCAGTTTGCCAGTTAGTCGTTTGAAGAGAGGCAACTGACAGGGGCCTGAGTGGAGGCTGCCTGTTCACCTTCTCAGCCTGCGATTGGTGCATGGTGGAGGGAGACCTGGAGGTGTAGTAAGTGCAGAAGGAGGCCATTCAGCCCATTGAGTCCATGCAGAAAAGTGGTGGGGCTGCTAGGTAAGTGTAAGAAAAAATGGATAAGAAAATAAAAAGTAACATAAATGTTCTTAGTTTACAATTGCGATGATGTGAAGGAAAAAAATGAAGTCTGACAAATCACTAAAGTTTTACAAATGTTTAAGGAAATCACTTTAAATATCAAAGGCGGTGAAATTAGATCGGTTGGAGACTTGGGCGGAGAAATGGCAGACAGAGTTTAATCCGGACAAATGCGAGGTAATGCATTTTGGAAGGTCTAATACAGGCAGGAATTATACAGTAAATGGCAGAACCCTTAAGTGCATCGATGGGCAGAGGGATCTGGGTGTACAGGTCCACAGGTCACTGAAAGTGGCAACACAGGCGGATAAGGTAGTCAGGAAGGCATATGGCATGCTTGCCTTCATTGGCAGGGGTATTGAGTATAAAAGCTGGGAAGTCATGCTGCAGCTGTATAGAACCTTGGTTAGGCCACACTTGGAATATTGCGTGCAATTCTGGTCGCCACATTACCAGAAGGATATGGAGGCATTGGAGAGGGTGCAGAGGAGGTTTATCAGGATGCTGCCTGGTCTGGAGGTTATTAGCTATGAGGAGATGTTGGAGAAACTCGGATTGTTCTCACTAGAGTGACAGAGATTGAGGGGTGACTTGATAGAAGTTTACAAAATTATGAGTGGCATGGACAGAGTAGATAGTCAGAAGCTTTTTCCCAGGGTGGAAGAGTCAATTACTAGGGGACATAGATTTAAGGTGAGAGGAGAAAACTATAGAGGAGATGTGCGGGGCAAGTTTTTTACACAGAGGGTAGTGAGTGTCTGGAATTCACTGCCAGAGGAGGTGGTGGAAGCAGGTACAATAGTGGTGTTTAAGAGGCAGCTTGACAAATACATGAATAGGATGGGAATAGAGGGATACGGACCCCGGAAGTGCAAAATGTTTTAGTTGACGGGCAATATGATCGGCGCAGGCTTGGAGGGCTGAAGGGCCTGTTCCTGTGCTGTACTTTTCTTTGTTCTTTGTTCTAGTGTAGCTGATGCTACTGAGCAAAGGCATTCTCCTGTGCAATATTATACCAATATTATACCAAAGGCATTCTCCTGTGCAATATTCTAATGCTGATTTTAAATCAATTGTCTGTTGAAATAGATAGCAGAGGAATGTCATATGAACACATTAAGCATTCATCGCTAGGTTAATGTGTCCACCTTTTAAAGGAGGGGGTAGAAATAAAAAGTAGAAAAACTGTAATTAAAGCTGTGAGGCAGATGCCAAATTGAAAATTCAATCACCACATACATGTTATTTCCATTTTGAGCTCTGCCACAAGCTGCTTTGGCTGCAGTTTCAGTACAAGTGTCCCACAATAAACCCTAAATTGCTTTTGCTTCCTCCTTCATTAAGCTTGGTTCTCTCCCCAGATGTCCCCTTTGAGATAAGGCATAAAGACCTTCCTCCACAGCATAATGTGGGAATGAATCACAGACTCCTGCTGCTCTGGCTTGGTTAAAGTCCTCAACTTGCACCAAAAGAAAAGGAGTGAAAAACTAACAGAAGTGCAGATACACCATTTCATCTCTCATTGAGGGAAAATAAATCCTAAAAAAAAAGAATACAGCTTTTACAGTTTTGGCATATGCCAGATGCTTTCTGCTCAGACGATGGTGTTCCATTTCAACTGCAGGCCATAAACCAGCCAAAACAAAGAAAGGATGCATCTGCTGAGGCACGAAGGACATCTGCCTGTATCACCAGCCGACAGGTCGTAACCTCCCAATCCAATATAAACCCTAAACTGACCACTGCAGTCTCGAACACAGCGATGATCCGGTGACATGCTTGCAGAAGGGTCACACAGCCACAGATGAGTTCAGTTCCCTTCTTTTTAATCAATGTACATCCCACTGTCAGCTTAATAGGAAAGGTAATATTAGAATGCGTTGAGGTTATATCTGAGTAACTTGGGACTGGGTTTTGGGGGGGGGGGAGGTGCTATCTGCTTGTACATGGTACTGAGTTTGATTGTCGTTCGTGCACACTTCCACTCTCCCCAGCCCCCCCGCAACTCCCCTAATGTGTAATTTATCCCCAGACCATCTGTTGTTTTGTATAACACACACACACAATGTACACTTGCCCTATTTATTGTTGTAGAAAGGAATCAGGGAACGCTCACTTCACAGGTAAGCAGGCCATTTGTAATGAAGAAGAATGGACCATAGAACAAAGGACCCCAAGCAAAACTGAGGTCAATGGGGGTCACAGGGAAAACCCTCCCATTGCTGGATAATACCTGACACAAAGGAGGATGTTTATTGCCATTTAGATGCCAAGCATCACAGCTCCGGGACATCACTGCAGGCTTTCCTCGAGCCAACAGCCTCAGCTCAGCAATCTTCAGCTGCTTCATCATCTGGCCTTTAGGTTATTAATGATTGGACTGACATAGAGACAGTGTTTCCAATTGCAAGCCAGATGAGAATGATTAGACATAAATATAAGATATTCAGTGATAAAACCAACAGGGAATTCAATAGAAACTTCTTCACAGAATCACAAAATTGTTATGGTGCAGGAAGAGGCCATTTGGCCCATCATGTCTGCACTGGCTCTCAGAGTGAGCATTACAACTCAGTGCCATTCTCCTGCCTTTTCCCTGTAACCCTGCAAATTATTTATTTTTAATAATAATCTAATGTCCTCTTGATTGCTTCGGTTGAACCTGTCTTCACCACACTTCCAGGCAGTGCATTCCAGACCTGAACTACTCGCTGTGTGAAAATATTTTTCCCACATCACATTTGCTCCTTTTGCAAATCACTTTAAATCTGTGCCCTCTCGTTCGCGATCCTTTTATGAGCAGGAACAGTTTCTCCCTATCTGGTCTGTGCAGCCCCCTCATGATTTTAAACACTTCTATCAAATCTCCTCTTAGCCTTCTCTCCGAGGAGAACCTCTCCAATCTATCTTCATAACTGAAGTTTTTCATTCCTGGAACCATTTTTGTAAACCTCTTCTACACTCTCTCCAATGCGTTCACATCCTTCCTAAAGTGTAGCACCCAGAACTGTACAATATTTCGGCTGAGGTCTAACTAGCATCCTATACAAATTCAGCATAACCTCCTTGCTCTTGTACTTTATGCCCCTATTAATAAAGCCCAGGATACTATATGCTTTGTTAACTGTTCTCTCCACTTGTCCTGCAACCTTTAATGATTTATGCACATGTACACCCAGGTCCCTCTGCTCCTGTTCTACCCTTTATTTTATATTGTCTGCCCATGTCCTTCCTAACAAAATGCATCACCTCACACTTCTCCACATTGAACTTCATCTGCCACCTATCTGCCCACTCCACCAACTTGTCTATGTCGTTTTGAAGTTCTACACTGTCCTCCTCACAGTTTACAATGCTGCCAAGTTCTGTATCATCAGCAAACTTTGAAATTTCCCCCTGCACACAAGATATAGATCATTATAATAAAGCAAGAGTCCCAATACTGACCTCGGGGAACTCCACTACAAACCTTCCTCCAGCCCGAAAAGTATCCATTAACTATTACTCACTGCTTCCTATTACTCAGCCAATTTCGTATCCACATTGCTACTGTCCCTTTTGTTCCATGAGTATAACTTTTCTTACAAGTCTGTTGTGTGGCACTGTATTGAATGCCTTTTGTTAGTCCATGTACACCACATCAACAACATTACCCTCATCAACCCTCATCAACCGTTTCTGTTACCTGTTCAGAAAACTCCAGCAAGTTAGTTAAACATGATTTCCCCTTTAGAAATGCATTATCAATCCCCATTTTTCCATGTGATTATTAATTCTACACCAAATAATTGTTTTTAGAAGCTTCCCCACCACTGAAGTTAAACTGACTGGTCTGTAATTGCTGGGCTTATCCTTACAACCTGTTTTGAACAAGGACATGAGAATATGGAGCTCACTACAATAGGGATATAATAGTTGAGGCAAATGCATTTGATACATTTAAGGGAAACCTGGATAAGCAGATGAGGGAGAAATGGGTAGAAGGATATGGTGCTAGATGAGGAAGGGCGGGAGGAGGAGCATGTTGGGCACAAACACCAGCAGCAACCTATTTCTATGGTGTAAATACCATAAAAAGGTCAGGAGTGGAGCAGTTGGCTGATGATCCCATAGTGCTCAGCTCCATTTACTATACCTTGGATGATGAAGCAGCCTTTGCCAGCAGATACAGCAGGACCTGGACAACACCCAAGCCTGGGCAGACAAACAGCAGGTAACATTTTCACCTCATAACTGTCAGGCTTCAACAAGAAAAGGTGCAACTGCTTCCCCTGACCTTCGACAACACTCTAATACTGAGTCCCTTACCCAGGAGATCAGCCTTTCAGCAACTTAACAGGGCCAGCCACATTAACAATGTATCTCGAGAGTTAGGCAATGACTGAGTACTCTACAACAAGTGACTCACCTCCTGATTCCTCTCCACCATCTTCAAGACTCAATTTGGAAATGTGATGGATTCTTCAACACAACCCAGGCTAGAGCAACTTGCTTCATCTGTTCCCCTGCCTCCAAACTCAACGTCCAACACATCTGTAGGTACAATATATACAGTCTACATGGTACACTGCAGCAATCACCAAGATTACTTTGACAATATTTCCTGGTTACTATCAGCAAGAAGAACATGAACAGTATTGTAATGGGAACACCTTCAATTTCGGCTCACATACCATCCAGACTTGGACATAAATCATTGTTCCTTCATGGTTATTAGGTCAGTACTCTGAAATTCTCTACCTAACTCAACTGTGGGAGCACCATCATCACAAGAACTGTTGTGGTTCAAGGAGACGGCCCCTTACTACCTTCTCAGTGAAACTTAGAGACGGGTGAGCACGGAGTCACAGAATGATTACAGCAAAGAAGGAGGCCATTCAGTCCATTATGTCTGTGCTGGGTCTGCAAAGATGCAATTCACCTAGCACCATTCCCCGCCTCTCTCCCGGAGCCCTGCATATTCTTCCTTTCAGATAATAATCCAATTCCCTCTTGAATGTGTCGATTAAACCTGCCTCCACTACACTCTCAGGCAGTGCATTCCAGGCCCTAACCACTCGCTGTGTGAAAAAGCTTTTCCTCATGTTGCCTTTGCTTCACTAATAAGGTAGAATTACATAGGATATACAGGCCATTTGGCCCAACCACCCCATGCTGGTGTTTATGCTCCACCGAGCCTCCTCCCACCTTTCCTCATTTAAATCAGCCATTGTAACCATCTATTCCATTTTCCCTCATATACTTGTCCTGCTTCCCTTTAAATGCATCTATACCATCTGCTTCAACCACTCCCTGTGCTAACCAGTTTCACATTTTCACCACTATTTGGGTAAAGCAGTTTTGCCTGAATTCTCTATCGGATTTTTTGGTGACTATCTTATACTGATGGCCTGTGGTTATGCTCTTGCCAAATGTCAAACATCTTTCAAGCACCAATGAAATAAACAAAAAAAATTGAACTTTAATTTTATAGGCAGAAAAATAATGAGGCGGAAGAGCTGTTGTTTATGCTTTTCTAATGTTACCTCTTTACAGTCAGCACAATATTATAAACAGTGCTAGTCGGCTAGCTCCAGAACAGCACATCCAGTAACAATTTAAGGAGGAAGTGTTTGAAGACCACTCACTGGAATTCTGCAATATTCTGAGTGTATTCTTGAAATATATCACTGAGAGTTCTGGGTTTCAATCCTGCCACTTTGGATCATCATCTTATGAGAAGTAAAAGTAGTTCCAGGTCTGACAGTTTTATTAAATGGTTTTATTTAAATATGAATCTTTGGCTGGCGATGTGGAAGCTGGCATCATCATTCAGACTAATAACATTCCCTTACCTTCCTTTGCTGAAGGAGAAGTAAAGGAACATGGGAACATAGGACTTAGGAGCAGGAGTAGGCCATTCAGCCCATTGAGCCTGCTCTGCCATTCACAGCCAAAATGAGTGAAGGGAACTAAATCTCAGCCCAGATAGATAAGACCGATTCTGCTGTGAACGAAGGGCAGAGGAACCTATAGCATCTTCCGGTTGGTGAGAGGGGGCAGGGCCCACTTGCCGACGTGTAGAAAGACGTGGGGATACGTTGGGCACGCGTCTTGATGTCACCCCCGCGTCATTTAGATTGCCAGTTCGGTGGGCACGCAGCAGAATCGGCTGTAAGCCTGCCAAACTGTCAACGGCCTGTTAAGGCCATTAAAAAACTAATTAAGATGATTAATGGACCTGCAGGCTGGGAGACGTGGTAGCCTTCGGAAAAAGCATGAAATCTCATCCACGGGCGGGATGAGGTTTCATGAGAGTATTTACATTCTTATGAAATGTTTCAATAAGAGTCATGGACACGTCCCAACTCATGTGACAGTGTCAATGAGGGGATATGGCAGGGAAAATTTTTTATCACCTTAATTTCAAGTTCTCAGTCGGAGCCGATCTCCAAGGCAGCACTTAGCCTCAGGGAGATTTATGTGCTCTTCCATGTGCCTGCGTGAAAGAGCACACTCCCAGCTGAGGGAAACCCCACCCCCCTCCCCTCCCCCACGCACGGAGAGGACACAGCACCTCCTGGTGGATGTCAAGCGAGGGGGCCTTAATTGGCCTGCCCACATAAAATGGCGGTGCCCCCGCCCCACCCATCACCCCCCCCCCCCCCCCCCCCCCCCCCCAACGACTGAGAGCGCCAATCAGAAGGCCAGCCACCTGCCCCCGCTCCCACACTTCCTCCCCCACAACGGGGGGAAAATGTTACCCATAGGGCAGTTAGTTTGCTGAGCTCTGGTATTGTTTCTGAGCCATTTTCTGACTACAGCACTGTCTAAGCTACAGAAGTTACAACAGGAAATGCAGCACAGCAAATATCTGACAATGTCCTTCCCCTCCCCATTATATTTGCTTCCTTAATCTTTCCCTGATGGAGAAAATTGGATGGGTGCTTGAGAGAAATAAACTTGCAGGGGTATGGGACTGACTGGATTGCTCTGCAGAGAGCTGGCATGGACTAAATGGGCTGAATGGTGTCCTTCTGTGGCATTATGGCCCAAAAACAGGCAGCTGGCTCTGCCATAACCAATCGAATTGAATATTAGATTAAGAGTGACAGCGATATGAAATGACATACTTACTAATTATCCTTCCTCCAGGAAGAACACTGGCTCTGCTTGGAACTTGACTTCCCCAAAGCCTTGAGTGGGGCTTGAAGTTTCATCAGGCACAGCTTAGGGACTGTGGGATCAGCCTACATTCTGCATCAACGGACCCGTGCAATCCACCACCAAATTATATTGATCAGGTTCAATAGTTAAAACAGTGTGTTAAGTTAAGTTAAGAGCTCCATTAAAATAGCCCAGGGAGAAGTTTGATCTGAGTGCTTTATGTTTGCTGCACAATAATATCAGCCATCCTTCCAAGATAAAGTGAAACTAAATGAATGCAGAATTACAGAGTAAAGGATGCAAACTATAAAAGTTGCAACCTCTCTGTCTTTTCTTCATTATTTTACCACCAAGTATACACATTAAGGTGCAACACAGGATGGATCAAAATCCTGGAAATCCTCCTGTAACAGCACTGTGGGTGTACCTACACCACACAGACTGCAGTGATTCAAGAAGGCAGCTCACTACCACCTTCTCAAGGGCAACTAGGGATGGGCAATAAATGCTGGCCCAGGCAGCGATACTCACCTCCCAAGTACGAATATTTTTTTTAAAAAAAGAGACTCTGCTTCTAATGACAATATTTATATTTTTGCTAGAGGTGCCAGGTTGGACAAGATTTTAACTCACTCAAGACCCATTCACTTGCATAGGGTTAAAATTGGACCCAACACAACCCCTGGAAGAACGCAACTATTTTAGGTAGGTCTTAAAGACCCCAAGGGAAACAGTGCTACCTGCACTGAAGACTAAGCCAGATGTGTACTCTGTGTAAATTATATTCTTTTAGTGGATTCCCATTGATATTTTTAAATCTGCAATATCACTTATTGTTAAAGTTCAGCCATTGTTTCTTTCATTCATCAAACCTCCACACGCATGTGCAGTTCCCATTCTCATTTCCTTGTTGTGTTCCAGCCAGATGCAAATATGCTCAGCTTTCTCCACAAGGAGAGCAAGTTCATTCTATTCTATTCAGCACTGCAGTCACAGAGGGATTGACTTCACTTACAGTGATGTATTGTAAAATGGTTCTCCCCAAGTCATTTCTCTGGGGAAAACCTCATTGTACCAGAATGAAACATTCTCATTGTAACTTCATTGCTTTGGATGGAAAACAGAAAGAAACAGGACCTGGAATCTGTGTGTTGCTGTACAGTTTGCTGTTCCTGCTGCAGTTGGTGCTCATTTACAAAGCCAAGTCCCGTTCTTTCACTTGTAGCTGCAGTATGGATCATGATCTTCATACAGCTCTAATTCTCAATCTCCCAGTTGTGTTTTCAGACTGAGCAAGCACCCATGTGAACTGTGTCATCCTACACGATTATCAATCTTATTGGAGCTGTTACCAAGAGAACAAGCAATCCTCAAGTAATTGATCTTACAAACAATCTTATAAATAAATCAAGAGCTCTCAGAATTCTGACTTCCAAGTATTTCCACTCCTCAAGCCACCAAAGTTATGATGTATTTCACCAATGTACTTCATCAATGTAAACCATCAATGTATATCTCTGCTGTATTTCATCAATGCATATCTTTGCTGTCAAAAAATTTCATCGCAATTTCTTGCAGGTTGACCACTCCCTTTCAAATATAAAAGCAAAATACTGCACATGCTCGAAATCTGAAATAAAAACAGAAAAGGCTGGAAAAGCCCAGCAGGTCTGGCAGTATCTGTGGAGAGAGAAACAGAGTTAACGTTTCGAGTTCATATGACTCTTCTTTAGTGCTGAAGAGGAGTAGACATGTGATGAAATTTATACTGTTTAAGAGGGGGTGGAGCGAAATAGGAGGTCAGGGGTAGGTGGGAGCTCAGGAGAGATTGACAAAGACGTTATGGACACAGGACAAAGGGAGTGTTAATGGTGGTGTTAAAGAAGGTGCGGATAGTGGCATAAAGGTAAGATTGCAGAATGTGTTAATAGCAGAATGAGGGTCAGCACCCTGTGAAAGAACAACATAAAAACAGTGACAGGTGGTCATATTTGGTGGGGGTTGCAGTTGGGGAAGGTGAAAAAGGATCAAAAAAATTTAAAAACTGATTAAATAAATAAAAAAAATTTAAAAATGGATTAAATAAGGGGTAAAAAGATGGAGAGAGTTCATGGTCTGAAGTTGTTGAACTCAAACGTTAAGTCCGGAAGGCTGTAAAGTGCCTAGTCGGAAGATGAGGTGTTGTTCCTCCAGTTTGCGTTGGGCTTCACTGGAACAATGCAGCAAGCCAAGGACAGACATGTGGGCAAGAGAGCAGGGTGGAGTGTTAAAATGGCAAGCGACAGAGTGGTCTGGGTCATTCTTGCAGACCGAGTGAAGGTGTTTCACAAAGCGGTCGCCCAGTCTGCGCTTAGTCTCTCCAATGCAGAGGAGATTGTATCTGGAGCAGCGAATACAGTAGACCAAATTGAAGAAGATGTAAGTGAAGTGCTGCTTCACCTGAAAGGAGTATTTGGGGCTTTGGACAGTGAGGAAGGAGGAGGTAAAGGGGCAGGTGTTGCACCTTCTGCGATTGCATGGGAAGGTGCCAAGAGAAGGGGGTGAGGAGTTGGGGGTGATGGAGGAGTGGACTAGGGTGTCCCAGAGCAAACATTCCCTACAGAATGCTGACAGGGGGGGTGAAGGGAAGATATGTTTGGTGGTGGCATCATGCTGGAGTTGGCAGAAATGGTGGAGGATGATCCTTTAAATGTGGAAGCTGGTGGGGTGATAAGTGAGGACAAGGGGGACCCTATCATGGTTCTGGGAGGGAGGAGAAGGTGTGAGGGTGGATGCGCGGGAGATGGGCCGGACACGGTTGAGGGCCCTGTCAACGACCGTGGCGGTGGGGGGTAACCCCTTGATTAAGGATAATGGAAGACATGTCAGAGGAACTGTTTTGGAAAGTGGCATCATCGGAACAGATGTAATGGAGGAGAAGGAACTGGGAGAATGGGATGGAGTCCTTACAGGAAGCAGGGTGTGAGGAGCTGTTGTCGAGGTAGCTGTGGGAGTTGGTGGGCTTGTAATGAATATTGGTGGACAGTCTATCACCAGAAATGGAAACAGAGAGGTCAAGGAAGGGAAGGGAAGTGTCGGAGATGGACCATGTGAAGGTGAGAGAGGGGTGGAAATTGGAAACAAAATCAATAAACTTTTCTAGGTCCAGACAAGAGCATGAAGTGACACCGATACAGTCATCAACGTACCAAGAAAAGAATTGTGGGAGGGGGCCTGAGTAGGACTGGAACAAGGAATATGCCACATACCCCATAAAGAGACAGGCATAACTGCGGCCCATGTGGGTAGCCATAGTCACACCTTTTATTTGGAGGAAGTGAGACAAGTTAAAGGGGAAATTGTTCAGTGAGGGAACAAGTTCAGCCAGACGGAGGAGAGTTGTGATGGATGGGGATTGTTCGGGCCTCTGTTCGAGGAAGAAATGGAGAGCCCTCAGGCTGTCCTGGTGGGGGTTGGAGGTGTAGAGGGACTGGATGTCCATGGTGAAGAGGAGGCGGTTTGGGTCAGGAAATAGTTGATATGACAGGACATCAGAGGAATCACAAGTGTAGGTGGGAAGAGACTGGACAAGGGGACAGAGAATGGTCAAGATAGGAAGAAATGAGTTCTCTGGGGCAGGAACAGGCTGACACGATGAGTTTACCAGGACAGTCCTGTTTGTGGAATTTGGGAAGGAGGTAGAGTGGGCCATCCGAGGTTGGGATACTATGAGGTTGGAAGCTATGGAAGGAAGATTTACAAAGAAGATGAGGTCAGTGACAGTCCTGGAAACAACGGCTTGGTGTTCGAAGGCAGGGTCATGGTCCAGGCAGAGGTAGGAGGAAGTGTCTGCGAGTTGGCGCTCACCCTCTGCATGGTAGAGGTCAGTGCACCAGGCAACAACAGTAACACACTTGTCAGCAGGTTTGATAACAAAGTCAGCGTTGGACCTGAGAGAATGGAGTGCGGCAAGTTCAGAAGGAGACAGGTTAGAGTGGGTCAGAGGAGCAGAGAAATTAAGACGTTGATGTCACACTGACAGTTCTCAACAAAAAGATCAAGAGCAGGAAAGAGGCCGGAGGGAAGGGTCCAGGTAGAGTGAGAATACTGGAGGTGGGTGAAAGGATCCGTAAGGGGACGACTGCTGCCTAAAGAAGTGAGCACAGAGACAAAGGTGATGGAAAAAGAGTTCGGCATCTTCCATGCCCGAAATTCATTGAGGTGAGGGCATAAGAGGATGAAACTGAGTTCCTTTGCTGAGTACAGAATGTTCAGCATCAGAGAGGAGAAGGTCAGAGAGAATGGTGAATACATGGCAAGGAGTGGGATTAGAAGAAGGGATAGGGCCAGAGGAATGGAAAGGGATGGAGGATCCCGGATGGGCGTTGGTATCCATAAGTTGTTGGAACTTGCATTCCTTAACACCTGAAAGGAAGAGAACTCTCCATTTGTCTTGCGTCCATGACATCTTTGTCAATTTCTCCTTAGCTCCCACCTATCCCTGACCTTCTACTTCGCTCCATCTGCTCCACCTCCTCTTAAACAGTATAAAATCCACCACATTTCGACTTCTCTTTAGCTCCAAAGAAGAGCCACACAGACTCAAAATGTTAACTCTGTTCCCCTTTCAAATATACTTTGTGTAGATCCACTTGCATTCAGTATAACTCAGAAGTTTAACATGCTTGGCATGGCATTCATTTACAAATGACCAAATGGCATCACGTTGAGGGCAGTGTGCTGACTTAACAACGCACTGTGCTGGGAGTGATAGTGAAATTACTTGGATTACCTAGGATTTAGAGCACATCCACAGGATGTGCCATTGATTTCCTATACAGTGAGTTTCTGATTCCAGCCAGTTTTGTCAGTGTGGGTTTGGGACTAGTAACTCAGGGAATAAGGGACAGGCCCCCTCACACCCACCTCCCATCAACAGGTACACTGTATCACTGGCTGATATACGAGAGTGCTGTTTGAGTTAAGAATGCTGACTAACTCTACGGGGCCAAAGCAAAAAGAAAAAGAACACTTTCCACCTGTTGGCAACTTGACCAAAACAGTGGATGAGGAAGGACAAGTACAGAAGGGAAATCCTGTTTCATACTCATCTGCCTTTTAGCTATTATTGACAAGAGAATTTCCACCTCAAAGTAATTTAGATGCTGAGATATCAATTATATGTGTATTGTATTCATTCTGAGATTCATGATCATCTTTCAAAAGTGCAGATTTTCAAGCTATGCCGTTATTGTCATATCATGTTACAAAGAGTGCTGTACTATTTTAAGAGCGCTGAGCAGCCTTTTTAATCAGTTGGTGGTTTATGAAGTGAGGTTTGTTGCTGCGTATAAGCAAGTTCCTCCGCAGAAACAAAAGCCTCAATTTTAGCCGTGCCTTTATGGGCAGGAAAGGTTGGGTGAAGATTTCAAATCATAAAAATTGAGACTTTTTAAAAATTCTTTCATGGGATGTGGACATCGCTGGCTAGGCCAGCATTTTTATTACCCATCTCTAATTGCTCTTGAGAACGTGGTAATGAGCTGCTGGTGGAAATCGTGCCTCCAACTTGCCACATTCCCAATCACTGTAACGTTAATAATGGTGAGTCAACCCCTGTGTGACAGTCTCACTCAAAGCAGATGGGACCAACACTACCCTGGAAATTTAAGGTCCACCCAGGAGGAGACTCACACAAATCGGCAACAGGAACATGGTGAGAGGAGCTGTCTGGTCAGAGAGGATTAAAGCATTCCCTCTCTCTCTGCGGGCCAGGAGGAGTCTGATTACTGCCCTGGGCCCCTCCACCATTAACAGCCAGAAACCATTCCCACGGTCCCTCAGCAGCCACTAAATTTACACTCCCGCCCAGCTGATAGCCAATCTGTCATGCTGGACCCTGGAAATATTTATTCATATAAAGCCAGGCTGTTAAGATCAGCAGGATTTCCACCTCCCTAAACTTGCTGGGTTCGCTGCTTGCTATCAGGCTCCTGCACCCCTCTCCCCCTTCCTGTAAAATCAAGGCCAAATGTAAATCTCCATTCACTCCCCTGAAGAGTATTAGAGCCCCCAGTTAGTTAACGGCAACGCAAGCTTCACGTGGGCTTGGGGTTCCCTGAATCAATAAGGTTGGAACATATTTAAAACTAGAGAGGCAGCACAGCTAAATTTATACAGCTCTCAGCTCCGAGTTAGAAAGAAGTGGCGTCAAAGTCCTGCCACTAACTGGGCACATGAGCCCTACATGTCTGCAGGTATTTTCCAAATCTCTAATATAGCTACAGAGGACACAGGAGCAGGAGGAGGCCATTCAGCCCATCGAGCCTGCTCCATCATTCAATAAGATCATGGCTGATCTGGTTGCCCTCTGAACCCCACTTTCCTGTCTGACCCCCCCCCCCACTCCTGCCTTGACTCTCTTGTCTATCAAAAATCTATCTAACTCTTCCTTAAATATGTTCAATAACCCAGCCTCCATTGCCCTCTCAGAAGAGAATTCCACAGACTAAGGACCTCCTGAGAGAAAAAAGTTCTCCTCATCTTAAAAGGGTGTCTGTCTTAAAAAGAAGATCTCTTATTCTTAAACTGTATCCCCTAGCTCTGGTCTCCCTCACAAGAGGAAGCATCTTGCCAGCAGGTACTCTATCAAGTCCCTTCAGGATCTTATATGTTTCCACAAGATCGCTTCTCATTCTTCTAAGTTTATCCTGGGTCACACTGGTGTCCAGGAACTTCAACATTCTGTAGCCATAAGACATCTTCTGCCCTGCCACCTTAATTATGTGTTAAAGAATTAATTATTAATTTCTTAATTGATTTGTAATAAACCTCACTACTCTCAATGAGCTTTACTATTGAGAGTAAACCTTACTACTATAAATCTTACAATTACTAGTAAATTACACAAGTTTTGAAAGATAAATGAGCAATATACTCTCTGGCTAATCACTTACCTGTTTCCTTGCTCTCTCACCAAATTTCCAAATTCATGTTCTATGACTAGCTTCACTCAGTGACGAGCTGCTGTCTTTATGCATTTAGCAAGACCATCTGTATTTATACCAGCTGAAATTCTACAAGGTGAGTCAGCACTGCTGGCTAGAGAAACTAGTTCTAACTAGCTACCTAATTAACTAAATGCTGTTGCCTCCCCTGAAGGGGACTTTGTTACCCCTGACTAACACTGAAAGAAGCTTAAAATAAAAGCAAAATACTGTGGATGCTGGAATTTGGAAACAAAAGCAAAAAATGCTGGAAAAACTCAGCAGGTCTGACAGCATCTGTGGAGAGAGAGACAGAGTTAACGTTTCGAGTCCATTTGACTCATCTTCTGAAGGTTAACTTTAACAGTAAATTTTGGTTACATTCTAAATGCAAACTAGACCAGATTTTAGAAAGAAATTAAGCCTTCAAATTCCCTCAATCACCAAATTTCGAAGTTCACACTCTGTAACGAGCTGCACTCAGTGATGATCTGCTGTTTTTGTGCTTGCTTACTCCTAGCTTACCTTAATAGCAGGAGATCAATGGAACCCTTGGGTGTTTAGCGTAAATGTTCAAAAACAGCCGTTCATCAGTGGCCTCCATTGATCTCCTATCAAAGTGTTGGCAACAGAACCTGATGGGAATTCAGATCCTTTTTCTTTACACAGAGGGAGGTTAGAATGTGAAATTCTTTGCTACAAGTCAATATTGAAATAGAGTCTCTAAGTTCTCCTAATAGGGAGTTAGACTGAAGAAGTGGATACTATAAAACTGTTAGTCTCAGCAAGATCACTGGATTCAGCTAGTGGCCATATTGAGGAAAGTATTAGCACAGCCTTGATGGGCTGAAGGGGTTATTTCGGTCGGAATCTGATGGGACAACACCCATTTCTCAGGTGCAAAACAGGTGCCTAAGCATCCAGTATGTTGGGCAGTGTTGTGGTTTAAGCTTCAGGCACATGCAGAGATGACACACTCCAGGTTATATGTCTAACCAGGAGTTTTATTCAATGCTTTAAAATGTCTTCTCTCATGCTTAACTAATTACAGAGTGAGCAGTCAATAATACATGATCAAACACCTAACAAAATTGAACACTGCAGGCAAGGACACGTACTCTCATTACATGCTGGCAGTACACTGCTTGCCATTTTGGATCAGGCTGATGCATAGGCATTCAGAACACACCAGAACTATTTAAATCGCTGATTAATATATTCAAATTAGGGTCCTACACTTGTTGTAGGACCCTTTTGTGAAATTAGGCTGTCCAAAGTGCCTGTCTTGTCCAGAAACTAGAGCCATTAACAGACAGGAAGGGCCCTTCAGTACTGCTAATTAAAGGGCTTATCCACTAATTGCAGGGTGGTTGTTGGTCTGTTATTTGAGATTGCCAGCTGACCTCCAATGCCTTTTGGCCTGTTTTCAAACAGAGAACTGATTCTTGACTCCTTGTACTGGGCTTTCTTTTGGCTGCCTTCTCAACAGCTTTACTGTCATCATGGGAGGCCCAATAAGCCTGCCTGTAGTGCTGGGGGACAAGGGGAAGTTAAAACACAGCGTGGGGAAGAGGGAGGAGGAGGGCACTATGCAGGAGTTCATATCCACAGGCGGTCCTTTGGAAGCACTTTGCCAACATGAACTACCTCAGGCACCTCCATAGGAACACAGGAGCAGGAGTAGGCCATTTGTCCCTTCGAGCCTGCTCTACCATTCAGTTAGATAATGGCTGATCTGGTTGTGGTTTCAGCTCTACTTTCCTGTCTTCCTCCCCCACCAATAATCCTTGACTCCCTTGCCTAATAAAAGTACCTCCACTTCACAATTGAGACTATCACTGAGCTATATCACCTGTTGCAGCCACAATTCAAGCTTTGAACCAGTGCAGGGATAACATTTGTCTCTGGCTGTCAAGGACACTGTGGCCCTTAGCTCTGCTACAGGCTGCAGCAGCTAATAGCAGCGATATCTCACAGTATGTGATCCAATACTGGGGGAAAAACCAACATCTCTTCCCTCATAGGCAGTGAAGAGCAGGATGAGTGTGTTCTAGGCTAACTCTCCAGTCTGGCATCTCACTCAACAGATAGGAGTTTTACATCTTCAATATCCAGCTGCAAGCAGTGCATCAGACTAGCCTGTGCCCAGTTTCTTGCCAGTGGTCATCATTCATTTATCATGTGATAGTTCTCTCTGCTGCTTTAGCCAACAGGTCACAGGTTGGCTACAAGCCCCTTAGACTGGGTCACATAAGGAGATATTAGGGCAGATGACAGTTGGTCAAAGTGGTAAGTATTTCGGAGTTTCTTAAAGGGAGAGAGAGACGCAGAGGCGCAGCGAGGTTTAAGGAGGGAATTCCAGAGCTTAGGGCCTAGGCAGCTGTAGGCACGGCCACCAATGGTCAAGCGAAGGAAATTGGGAATTGGCAAGAGACCAGGGCCACCTGCGTTCAGGAAAATCAGCTCTACATGCAGCATAACAGACGGTCCTCGAAGGGAATGCTGCAGGTCACAACAGCAAGGGAAGTTTGATAGCAATACTTATCTGAAGGAGCCAGGAGGAACAGGAGTTCCCTGACCTGACCCCACATAAAATTTGCAGACTGCTACTAGCAACCATGTAGTTGTTGACGGTCATTAATACCCTCGTACACACCCTCCATCAGTGCTGCCATCCTCATTCTTCAGTCACCATTGCCACCCTCACCCTCTGCCACCATCCACACTCCCCAATCGCTGCCAACATTCTGGAAAAAAACAGTGAGAATGTTAAGATCAGGGTGTTGCTTAACCGGGAACCAGCTTGAATGGGATTTGGTGCGAGTAATGACATCAGCAGCAGAATTTTGGATGACCTCAAGTTTACAGAATGTGGGAGACCAGCCAGGAGTTCATTGAAGTAGTCAAGTCTAGAGGTAACAATGGTATGGATGAGGGTTTGCAGTCGATGAGCTGAGACAGGTAAAGTGGGTGATATTACAGAGGTGGAAATAGGCAGCCTCAGTGATGGAGCAGATATGTGGTCGGAAACTCAGCTTAGAGTCAAGCCTGACACCAAGGTTGTGAGCAGATGGGATCAGTCTCAGGCAGTCAGCGAAGGGGCTGGAATCAATACCTAGGGGCAGGAGTTTGTGGTGGGGACTGAGGATAATGACTTCTGTCTTCCCAGTATTTAGTTGGAGGGAATTTCTGTTCATCTAGTATTGAATGTCAGACAAGAGTCTGGTAATTTAGAGACAATGCAAGGTTTGAAAAAGCGGTGGTGAGATAGAACTGGGTGTCATCAACATACATGTGGAAAATGAGACTGTTTTTGGACCTTGCCAAAGGGCAGGATGTAGATGAGAAATAGGAGGAGTCAAGGATTGATCCTTGGGGGAACACCAGAAGTAACGGAGCAAGAGTGGGAAGAGAAAGCACTGCAAGCGATACTCTGGTTATGATTAGATAGATATGGAACACCGCCACCATCTTCTCAAGGGCAATTAGGGATGAGCAATGAATGCTGGCCAAGTCTGCGATGCCCACATCACGTGAATAAATGTTTTTAAAAAGGTGAGGCAGTTCCACCTAACTGGACAACAAAACAGAGGTATTGGAGAGGATGGTGTAGTCAACTGTGTCAAAGGTGAAGGACGAGGAGGGCTGGTTTACCTTTGTCACTGTCAGGTAGGGCATCACATAGGGACAGAAACCGGATTGAAAGGATTCAAATATGGAGATCCAGGAAAGATGGACACAGATTTGGGAGATCTTGGCGAGGAAAGGAAGTTGGAAATGGGTTAGGCACTTTACAAGGTTACAGGGGATCAAGAGTGGGTTTGTGAGGGAGGTGATGAAAGCACGTTTAAAGGGGAGAAGTACATTACCTGAGGGGGGAGAACCATTTACAATATTGACTAACATGGGAGTGGGGGGTGGTGGGATTGGGGCGGAGGGGGGTGGGAATGGGGGGCAGTTGGAGCGGTTCAGTGGGAATGGAATCAGGGAGCAGGAGCTGGACCTCATGGACAAGAGAGGGGAGATGGGAGAGAAACCAGAGAAAGGTGCAAGTTCAGGGCTAGAGCAGAGGGAAACTCGAGTGGGAGTTTGGCCCAGTGGGAGAGAGGGAGGAACTTTAAGTTGCTTTTTTGCATCATTCAAACACGGTCACTTCCTGGGCTGTACCCTAATACAAAAGCAAAGTACTGTGGATTCTGGAAAACTGAAGTAAAAACAGAAAATGCTGGAAACACTCAGAGGGCCAGGCAGCACCCCTGGAGAGAGAACGAGGGTCAACATTTCAGGTTGATGATCATTAATCTGATGCTGGCAGACCTGCTGAGTGTTTCCAGTATTTTTCTAACTTCCGGGATTGTAGCAGTTCCTCCTCCAGTGGAACTGAAGCTGGTGTTAGAAGCTCTTTGCCGGCAGGTATATATGAAACTTTCATTGCTGGTACAGTATCAGGCCACCCTGCAACATTAGCTGAAGCTTCTCCTCAGGCAATGAATTACACTGAATCTGAAGTTACTGCTGCTTTCATGTTTGTTCATGCATTAGATCCTATTGTGTAGAGTGTATGTAGATTAGTCATACACCAAATTGGGCATGAGATTCTACAGTCTTCTATTATGTAATTGGAGGATAACATTAAGATAGGAAATACTAGTTTGTTGGTATGTGGCCCAGAAACAGGTATATTCACGTGTAAAGGATCACACTTCCTTTATCCTGTCTGCGGAGGTTCTCTCAGTCTTGCATTTTGGCCCATGCCGCTGCCAACTCTTGCCATGCCCAGCAATCTTCAGAAGCTTATGGTGAGGAAATGGGCCATCCTCTTTTACTTGACATCCTGCTCCACGGCCACATCATCAAAGCAGGACGCCTTGAGGTGAACAGCCTTCTGGTTTGACAAGATGGGTTGCACATTATAGAGACGAATATCCTCACCGTACTCAGCTCACCAGCGGGGCATCAACTGTGCAGGAAATTCTTTCAGACAGGAAATATCAGACGGCATTAAGTCTCGCCTCCTTCTGGAGTCCCCTCATTCTTTTTGAGTTGATCCTCAATCCACCACAGTATATGTCAAAGTGAGGGCTGGAATGCAGCAGATCTGAGATTCCTGTCTCTGTGTCCCATTAATTGAGGCAGATTTAAGAGGTGCAAGAGCAGCGATTAACTGTTGAGGTCAGTAAGAGTTGGCCTTGGCAGTGATGCCCACATCCCATGAAGAAAATAGAAGTAAAGGTGAGAAAGGTCTGACAAGGGAAGGGCTGAATTTTTCAGGGGGGATACTGAATTCCTGTCGCTGGGCCGAAAGTGAGGGCCAGCCCCACTCCAGTGGGTGATGGGATCCTGGGGCAGGGTTCCACTAGTGGTGGCCATTGCTGGGGCTGCAGCAATAGGATGAGGGTGCTCAATGGTGGAGCACTCGCAAAGGTATGTCTTTGGGAAAGCTGGGGCCTGGCAGGCAGGTCCTGGCGATAGGGAAGGAACCATTATGGTGACACCGCCTTGGGCATAGGAGCAGCCATTGCTATGGGAGGGGCTTCTCTGTAGACCACGGAGTGCCCTTTAAGGAAAGTACCCATCTCCCCCTAAAATGTGCAGGGCATTGGAGAAAGGACAAGGGAGTGGGGCTAGCAGGGAGCCAGCAGGGGCTCAACCGAGCTTTGCTGCTGAAACCATTCTATGATTCTAACTCATGCATTGAAAAAAAAACTGCTTATTTGCAACAACATCCCCCCCACCCAATTTTGGTGTAAAAATACTGACACGCCTACTTAAAGGAAGCATTTTAATAAACATTTAAATGTCTGCTAAATCATGGGTAAAAGGTCCTGTGACACTATTTTGAAGAAAAGCAGGGGAGTTATCCCTGGTGCACTGGCCAATATTTATCCCTGAATCAATATCAGAAAAAAACAGATGATCTGGTCATTATTACATTACTGTCTGTGGGAGCTTGCTGTGCACAAATTGTTTGTTCCTTTTCTACATTACAACACCGACTACATTTCAATTGTGCTTAATTTGTTTCAAGCACTTTGGGACATTGTTGTGAGAAGTATTAACGCTGTATAAACGCAAGTCTTTATCTTTCGCCTAACACATCAAAATCCAAAAAATATAGAAACGGTGGAATGAATTGAACATAATAAAGAAGGAAAACAAAAACAGAAATACCTGGAAAAACTCAGCAGGTCTGGCAGCATCGGCGGAGAAGAAAAGAGTTGACGTTTCGAGTCTTCATCTGGCAGCATCGGCGGAGAAGAAAAGAGTTGACGTTTCGAGTCCTCATGACCCTTCTGTCGAAGGGTCATGAGGACTCGAAACGTCAACTCTTTTCTTCTCCGCCGATGCTGCCAGACCTGCTGAGTTTTTCCAGGTAATTCTGTTTTTGTTTTGGATTTCCAGCATCCGCAGTTTTCTTTGTTTTCAATAATAAAGAAGGACGCTGGTCAAAGTCAGAGACGAATAGCCAAAAGCTGGATGTGAATAGATCAGATGTCCAGGCCGTGTCGCAACACAAGCAGAGCACAAGCATGTGAGTAAAGTGAGCAAGGCTTGGCCACTTATATGATAATGTGTGTTTTTGATGCCATTGTCAGGCTTTGCTGGTAACAATGTCACTCAGTCTGTGGGATGAGTATGCCCATTAGTGGGTGTATGCTGGAAAGGAAGGCTGGAATATTTGCTGAATCATATAGGAAGCCTGGCCTTCAAAGGCTGTCCCTCATACAGTGGGAAACAACATAATATTGTGTTTTCTACTGCATGTGTGATGAGAGGGGCAATGTCAGCAATAACTGGGATTAGCAACAACTTTCTCACGTCCTTGCTGGACACTCGTTCCTGAATGACTGGAAGGAAGGGCCATATGATGAAACAGCACATTCTCCAACCATTGAGAGGCTCCTGATGGATGATAACCTACAAATTCCTTGATTGTATAAAAAGATCATCAGTGAGGAAGGAAATGGAAGATTAAAAATGCAAAAGAACATGCTAAGGGTTAAGAAGGTTCAAAGATGTGGGTGAGGCCCACATAAAGGAAAAGTCAAGAAGCCTTGGGAAATTGGCAAAAAAATGGGGAAAAAAAAACAGATACAAATGCAGGAAATCTGAAATGCAAACAGAAAAGTGCTGGCAAACCAAAGCGCCAAAGGTTAAAAAGAGGCCAACTCTGTGGGTGCAGAATTAACCACAACAACTTGCATTTATATAGCACCTTTAACATGGTAAAGTGCCTCAAGGCCCTTCACAGGGATGATTATCAAAACAAAATTTGATGCCAAGCCACATAAGGAGATATTAGGATGGATGACCAAAGCTGATCAAAGAGGTAGATTTTAAGGAGTGTCCTAAAGGAAGAAAGAGAGGCGGACAGCTGGAGAGACTTAGGGAGGGAGTTCTGGAGCTTAGGATCCTGGCATCGGAAGGCAGGGCTGCCAATGGTGGTGTAATTAATCCTCAAGGGCTCTGTGTTTCTGACAAAGTATCTACACCTAAAACAGAAATCCCGCGCTCCTCTCTCAGACACCTCCAAACGGTCTCCTCATCAATGGCTCTTCCTCCTGCAGAGAAAATGGAGGACATGGCTTTGGTCTTAAGATACTGAAAAGCCGATATTCAGAGCAGAGAACCCCAGCATCCAGCAGAAAGGTGAAATACCATTCTTGAGATTTGCATTGGGCCCGGTGGCATAGGAGGCTAAAGACAGAGGGTCAAAGTGGGGATGGGAATAGGAATCAGCGACCAAGGCCCACGGCTCTGGAATTCCCTTCCCACATCTCCCCTCCTCAATTTCCTCCTTTAAGGCACTCCTAAAAAAACTACCACTTTGCCAAACCTTTGCTCACCTGCCCTATTATCCCCTAATGTGCCTTGGTGTCAAATATTGCTTTATAACACTCCTGTCACATTTCATTGCATTAAAGGTAGTATCTAAGTTAAAACTGTTGTTGATAAAGTGGTGGGTTGGGTCAGGGTCACACACTTGTGGATAGAATAGGCATTTAGTGAAGCAGTCACCAAATTTACCAGGTGCATCTTGTTCAGATTATTAGTTCCCTCTCTATCCGAGTGGAAGACATGCTGCTTCCCTATCTTCTTCTTTCTCTTTATCTTCATTCCATCCTTACTGATTGCTTATCTGGTAATCTTCAGTTCTAACCCCAGATGTTAACTTGTCTTTTCTCTTTCTAGAGGCTGCCTGACTTGCTGTGTCCATCCAGCATTTTAATTTCAGATTTGCAGATTGCTTTCTTATGTTTAAATGAAGTCCCATAACCTCAAGAACAGCTGCCAGTCAAGTACATATCTACACAAAAACCCAGAAAATGCCTGTACTGGAAATTAATGGCTTGGCCTTCATGACCTCTCGGTGAGTTGTGTCACCATAACTGTGGTAGATCAGGACTTCTGTCTGCCTATAACTGATACCGCCCTGACCCTGGTCTTATTTAAGGATTTTAAGCAAGCTTCCAGCAGAGTTCCTGCAAGTTCTGGGAAGATATTTGGGGAATGGGAGGTGTGGAAGATTCCTGCAGGTGCAAAGCCAGGCAAAATCAGTGTTGCCAATGTCCCCACTAGCCCAGCAACATTGGCCTCCAGGAATTGAAGATCAATCTCCAGCACACTGCCGTGTGCAACCCTGGAGAAAAATCATCGGGACATTGGCCTGAATTTTCGGCTCGGCGAGCAGGGGGAGGGGCCCACTCGCCGAGGCATAAAACGATGTGCAGTGAGGTCAGGCGTGTGTCCCGATGTCACCGCGCATCATTTAGATTTTCATTTTGATGGGCCCGCTGAACTGTCAAGGGCCTATTAAGGCCATTTAAATTTCAATTAAACTAATAAATGGAGCTCCCCGTCCAACATTAAGGATGGTGGGGGTTGGGAATGGTGGTGGGGGTGGGGGGGGGGGTGGGGTTGTGTGGGGGTGGGTTCGGATCCGATCAATGCTCCCGATCAGGTCTGCGCCGCCATTTTACGTGGGCGGGTCAATTAAGGCGGAAATTCTCCCCATTAAAAGGTGGGAGCTTGGCACTAAGTTAAAATGCTCAGAGAGTTAGTGCAGACACGATGGGCCAAATGGCCTCCTTCTACTTTGTAACAATTCTGCGATTCTGTAAAAGATTGTTTCTTTCAAATTTTCTTTGAGCATTTCTCTTTACCAGATATAACAGTATTGCAAACAGGGAAAAAAGACTGTTTGACTGACAGTCAAGCATCATCCAATTGGGATAGAAGATAGAGGATTGGCTAACTATAGAAGACAGAGAGTTGGGATAAGGGGGCATTTTCAGCATGGCAACCCCTAACTAGTGGAGTACCACAGGGATCAGTGCTGGGGCCACAATTATTTACAATATATATTAATGACTTAGATGAGGGAAATGAATGTACTATCGCCAAGTTTGTGGATGACACAAAAATATGTGGGAAGGCAAGTGGTGTGGATGATACAGTCTACAGAGGGATGTAGCCAGGTTAAGTGAGTGGGCAAAAACTTGGCAGATGGAATATAATGTGGGAAAATGTGAGGTTACGCACTTTGGCAGGAAGAATAGAAGAGCTGAATATTATTTAAATGGAGAAAGACTGCAGAAAGCTGCAGTACAGAGGGATTTAGGACTCCTTGTACATGGATCCCAAAAAGCTAACATACAAGTTCAGCAGGTAATAGGGAAGGCAAATGGAATGTTGGCCTTTATTTCAAAGGGAATGGAGTATAAAAATAGGGAAATCTAGCTAAAACTATACAAGGCACTAGTTAGACCACACCTAGAATATTGTGAACAGTTTTGACCCCCTTATCTAAGGAAAGATATACTGGCATTGGAGGCAGTCCAGAGAAGGTTCACTAGGTGATCCTGGGTATGGAGGGATTTTCTTATGAGGAGAGGTTGAGTAGGTTGGGCCTCCCTCCTAGGCCTGTCCTGTACTCACTGGAGTTTAGAAGAATGAGAGGCGACCTTATTGAAACATATAAGATTCTTAGGGGGATTGTGACAGGGTAGATGCTGAGAGGTTGTTTCCCCTTGTGGGAGGGTCTAGGACCAGAGGGCATAATCCCAGAGTAAGAGGGCGCTCATTTAAGACAGAGATGAGGAGGAATTTCTTCTCTCAGAAGATAGTCAATCTGTGGAATTCTTTACCACAGAGGGCTGTTGAGGCTGGGTCGTTCAGTATGTTCAAGGCTGAGATAGACAAATTTTTAATGAGTAAGGGAATCAAGGGTTATGGGGAAAAGGCAGGAAAGTGGAGTTGAGGATTATCAGATCAGCCATGATCTCATTGAATGGCAGAGCAGACTTGATGGGCCGAATGGCCTACTTCAGCTCCTACATCTTATGGTCTTATGTCTTATGGGTAATGAGTCTTTTTGGTGAAGGGAGGCACAATGATGGATACGTTGGCTGATGAAAGGCTGAAGCCTGGGAGCAAGTCAAACCACCAGGAATACATTTAATCACAGTCGGTAACCCTACGGGTAATAAAAGTCCATTCTCGAAAAAGCCAGGGAAGAGTTCCGGCCTCTGACAGGTCCTTTGTGAAGTGCCAGTGAGGGCCCACAAATAAATCAACTTGCAATCAAACACAATCCATATTGAATAGCTTTTAATTTTAAAAAAAGGTGTTTGCATACAAATGTTCCTTATATGCAATGCTGCCGTTGTAAAACTGGCAGCAAATACGATATTTCACGTCACACTGTCATTACCGCCTTATTTGGTGACACCCTGGGTCCGAAGGAGAATGATACGAAAGCAGTATAGGCAGAGAACTGGCAGGAAAGGTTCCAATTCCACTCCTGGCCACTAAAGTTATGCTGGAAAATTTGTGTCACTTTGGAAGAGAATTCTCCCTGTGTATCAAAACAAGCTGCGGGCCCTTTGCTGTGGGTGAACCTTGCTTTTTCATCCATTTGGACTGTCACATAGAAAGGAAACTTTTCCAATGTAATAAAAACAGAAAGTCGTGGAAAAACTCAGCAGTTCTGGCAGCATCTGTGGAGAGAGAAACAGAGTTAATGGTTTGAGTCCGGTATGACTCTTCAGAGTTGAGGAGAGGTTGAAATGTGATGGGTTTGATGCTGTTGAAAAACAATGTGGGGGAGGTGGGGGGGGTGGGGGTGGGTGATGAAGTGGAGCATAAAAGGTCATGGATAGGTTAGAGGGCAGGAGAGATTAAATGACAAATATGTAATGGAACAAAAGGGAACAAAAGACAAGGAAACCAATGCCCTGATATTTCACAGACAAAACTGTTAAATATTGTCCATGATGTTGTATACACCTCCAGGTCAATTCAGCGCTGCCTCTTTAATTAACTGGTAGTATGTTACAGAGTTAACTAATTCTATCAACTGAATGAAGGATTTCACATATTTGTTCAATAACATACCCGAGTTAACTAGTTCAATAGTGGAAGTTAACAAAGCAATACTGTACCCTCCTCTCTTCATCAGAAACCCCAGCATTTCTGGTGTAGGAAAGTCTCAGTTGGATTTTTTGTTGTGTTAAAAGTCTTGCCTTTTTGGAAACCATACCAGACAGACACTGTTTTTAATAACAGTTTCAAATATTTATCTGTTATGTTTTCTTCCAGAAGCTGGTCTTTGTTAGAAGAGAGATTCAATACATTTTTGTGGTGCAGTCTGTTAGGATCAAGAAATCAGGCTACATGGCTCACCCAATTTTGATTAAAATGAGGAGATGTGTGTTCCTGGTGACTGATGCAAATGTTCACCAGATTGCATCCATTCGTAAATCATTTAAAAATAATTAACTGCAAGATGTGCAAATTACATGAGTTCACTGGTAATCCAATATTGGAAAACTTGGTGTTGAAATTGGAGGAAATGATAAGGGTATAAAGGCTTTCTTCTTTCCCCTACATAATAAGGGTTCACCCTCTGACAAGGCAGGACATGTGCTCATCCCAGAGATCACTGAGGAACATTGCTCTGTGTCCAACCATAAATGGGCCCTGCAGGGCAACACTTATATTTGAGATACAGGTTCCTGCGTCTCTGCTGGGGAATTGTACAAGTTTGGGAAGAAGACTTGCTGAGGCAGGGAACGAGGTGGTTGGAGAGTTGCTGGTTTCAAAAACGTTGGCTTAAAAATACTCAGAAGGTATACCCAGCTTACCCAATCACCCCTTTTCCCCCAAAACAGCTTCTGTTCAGCTCGCGATATTTATATTTTCTTTATTCTTTCATTGGATGGGGGGGTGGTGACTGGCAAGGCCAGCATTTGTCGCTAATTGACCTTGAACTGAGTGGCTTGTTTCAGAGGGCAGTTTAAGAATCAACCGCGTTGCTGAGGGTCTGGAGTCACGGGTAAGGACGGCTAATTTCCTTCCTTAAAGGGATTTTCACAACAACTGAGAGCAGGGCCTGAATTTTCAGCTTGAGGAGCGGTCAGGAAAGGGACCACTGTCCACGATCGCTCCCCTGCCCCCCCCACCAATATCACGCTGGCTGGCCAATTAACGCTGAAAAGCTCAGCGCTGCCATGTGGGGGTGAGAAGAGGGCAGGCGATGACGTTTCCACGGTTGTGGACGAGCGCTGAGAGAAAGCTGCCTCAGGGAGGCTGCAGGCCTGAAGACCACGAAGTAAGGTTTTGAAAATCAGGAATAAAATGTCCGAGCATCACAAACAGGCACCTGAACATAAAGGTGATAAAAATCCATAGATTTTTATCTTTATTTTATTTAATAACGGAAATGTCATCCCACCCTTGGATGAGATTTTATGAAAAATGCAAAGTCCGCTTGGCCAATTCGCCTGTCCGCCAACCGTAAGGTCAATCGCGCCAATTGCTTAAATGCCCCCTTAATTGTCGATGGGCGCACTTTCGACTCTCGTGCTCCCCCACTGACCAAAGTATCCAGCCAGTGCGGGATGATGTCAGGAGACTCACATGATCTCACATCCAATCGGGTCAGGCACCCACCCGTCTGCTCAGCGTAAAATTCTGCCCTAGCTTTCAACTCCAGATGATTTAATTGAAATTAAATGCCATCAGATGCCATGCAGGGATTTGAACCCATACCGAGCATTAGCCTGGGTCTCTGGATTACTAGTTCAGTGGCATTACCACTACATTACTGCCTTCTCTCTTTGCTGTGCTCAGCATTGCCAGAATGCAATTGATTAGCAACACTGCAGACACCCCTTTGTACAAGAGGGCTGGTCTAGAGAAGGAGCAGGAAGGCAGCAACAGAGCAGAGTGCAATCTTTGCCCAGCTCAGCTCCGCATAAAATCATGCACCCAGAGGAGAAAGTCCAGGAGAAAAGAAATATAACAAATTAGCCACATTGTTATGGGACCACAATAGTTTCCTCAGATTGATAGGGGTTTGCAGGCAATCTTCTTTTGTCCATTCAGCTTATCAGAGTTACCCCAAAGGAATGTTTAGTATGAATAATGCTCTACTGAATGTAATCTATTATTGGTCACTGCAATGCAAATCTGATAGCTTGTACAAGATGGTACTTAGGCCACAAAGTGGTTTCCGACATTTTCTGAAACAAAAACAGAAAATGTTGGAAAACTCAGCAGGTCTGGCAGCATCTGTGGAGAGAAAGACAGTTAACACTTTGAGTCTGTATGACTCAAATGGCTCTGAAGAAGAGCCATATGGACTCGAAACATTAACTCTGTCTTTCTCTACTCAGATGCTGTCAGACCTGCTGAGTTTTTCCAGCATTTTCTGTTTTTGTTTCAGATTTCCAGCATCCGCAGTATTTTGCTTTCATTCCGACATTTTATCCTCTTTTACCTCTCATCCTTTCCTGAAAGCATGGCCTTTTAGTTGGGATACGGCCCCCACAAGTACGGAATGCCCTCTGATACCTTTCGCAATTGTCCATTCTTCATGTGTGAGTCTGGACAATGGGTGTGGGTTATTTGATGAGGAGGGTATCACATCCAAGCTCAATCATTTGCTCATCCAACATCGACGTGTGCACTTTCCATTGCAAATGTCAGCAGGGAGAGCCCTGGCAGGTTTACCCTTCTCTATTTACAGGAGATTGAGGCAGCCAGCACCACACTCTATCACAACTCCCGCTAAGATCCGCTCATGAAACATGACTGGGAAATGAGCTGAGGACCTCCTCATTTGGAATAGCTCAATATCTGCCGCTACCAAATGAATGGTTTGGGTTAGGAAATGTGATTCACATGTTAAAGTGAATCGCTCACAAAATAAAATTATCAAACCTTACCATAGGAACAACAATGTCTAATAAAGTAACAACTCCGGCCATTACTTGCCACGAGTAGTGACAAGAGGATTGCTGATGGCCATTCATTCTGGGAGAAAATAGGTGCATTATTTAATGGCAACATCCTTTTTCTGTTCAAGCCTTCAGGAGAAAGGCAAAATCTAACCACTTACTCCACTTACCTGTTCCAGGAGCATGAAATCCCGCTTGACAGAGCACTTAGTTGACTCGGGTAATTTGGTGGGTGAGGGAATTTTAAGGGTTGATCTCTTTCTAAAATCTAGTCAAGTTTTGCATTTGGCATTTAGCTAAACCTGAAATTTCTTTTAGTCTTAGTTTTGAACAAACTGCCTGCTAGTAGTGGCTGCACAGTTAATTAATTGGGTGGCTTCCTAGAGTTGGTTACCAGGTCAGCAGGGGCTAACTCAGATCTTTGGAATTTTTGCTTGTATAAGTACATTTTAGTAGGAAGAAGAGGGAGGTTACTTATTACGTGGGTAGAGAAACAAAAGCATCTCAGGGTACAAATACATCAATCACTAAAGGTTACATCCTAGGTTAGCAAGGTCATAAAAAGGCAAACCAAGCACTAGACTTCATTTCTAGAAGGATAAAATTGAAAAGTAAGGAAGTTATGCTAAACTTGTATCAAACCTTGGTTAGACCACAGAGAGTATTATGTATACTTCTGGTCACCATATTATACAAAGGATATAGAGGCACTGGAACAAATGAAGTTTATAAGGGTGATGGGCCGAATGGCCTACTTCTGCTCCTATGTCTTATGGTCTTGTGGGGGGTCTTGTGATAGCAGAAATGCATGGACATACATATCAGAGAAGGATTAACAGGCTGGGTGTCTTTTCTCTTGGAAAAAGGCTGAGGGGAGGCCTAATAGAGGTCTTTAAAATTATGAAAGGTCTTGATAGAGTGGATAGAGAATGTCTTCTCCTGTGTGGCAAAGCCATACTAGGGGCCATCAATATAAAATAGTCACCAAGAAATCTAATAGGGAATTCAGAAGAAACGTCTTTACCCAGAGAGTGGGGAGAATGTCGAACTCACTACCACAGGGAGTGGTTGAAGTGAATATAGTATAGGTGCATTTAAGGGGAAGCTAGAAAAACATATGAAGGAAAAGGGAACAGAGGGTTATGATAGTATTTTCAATGAGGAAAGATGGGTGCAGGCTCAAATGGAGCATAAACACCCAACACTGACAGGGTGGGTGGAATGGCCTGTTTCTGTGCTGTTTTTGCTGTGTAATCCTGTTGCTGAGTTTCTGCTGTGCTGTTTTTTTACTAGTCGTTTTGTTTCGCATTTTTATTTTAAGGTTCATACCAGTCTAAATGATGTTTAGACTAGAACAACAAAGGGAGGAAATGTGATATACGAAGAAATCACAGATGACAATGATAACTGTGAACATGTCACATCCGGTTATTGGCAAAATAAGTGTGAAATCTGATTATGAAAAACACTGAAATTGCACCAGGAACAAAGAGGGATGATTTAAGCAGGTTAGGCTAAGCCAGTATATATTAGACTTCTCCTGGACGTAGAATGTAAAATAATCTAACAATTCAAGTACTTTACTGTGTTTTAACTGATCAATTACATAACAGGCTACTGTAATTAAATGCCACTTAATGTTCACCTTAAAGGGACAAGCTCTATTGCCCCATCAGCCCCAAACACACCCCACCCCTGCTAAAAAATACGCGCAAGTGCAGGCAAATGCATCATGTTGTTGTGATACTATATCCTATACAGACTAGCAACATTTCAAAAGTGAATGCTATGGATGCTGGAAAGCTGAAATAGGAACAGAGAATGCTGGAAACACTCAGCAAGTCAGGCAGCATCTGTGGAGAAAGGAACAGGATTAACGTTTCAGGTCAACGACCTTTCATCAGAACCGCAGAAAGATAGAAATGTAATAGGTATTAAGCCAGTGGAAGGAGGATAGGGACAGGAAGAACGAAAGGGTAGGTCTGTGATAGGGTGGAGGGAAGGAGAGATTAGGTTGGTACAGAAGCCAAAGAGAGTGGTAATGGATCGGTAATTAACCATAGTCCATAAGGGAGTGTAGGCATTTCTCTCTATTAGAAAGGACAATTGGTTATATAGCTTGAGGAGCATCACTGCACTTCAAGTATGGGGCAGACAAAGAGGTAATTCCCTACCTCAACCAGAACAGAAATTGAACCTACGTTGTTAGAGATATTGTGAACCAGACACAGGCCAACTGAACTAACCAGCCCCCTGATAATGGGTATAGTAAAGAAAGAAAAGATATATCCAGATGAGGTGTGATGGCAGCCATTCAAAAGTAACATGAAGGCATAAACCAAGAAACGAGACAAGACAAAAACAGCAAAAAAAAAACATAGAACAATATGGAGGCAGTGGTTGTGATCCAAACTGTTGAACTCAGTGCTGAGTCTGGAAGGCTGTAGAGTGCAGAGATAAAAGATGAGGTGCTGTTCCTCAAGCTTGTGTTGAACTTCATTGGAACTTTGTTGCAGGCCAAGGACAGAAAGGTCAGAGTGGGAGAAAGTTGGAGAATTAAAATGACAAGCGACGGGAAGCTTAGAGTCACACTTGCAGACTAAACAGAGGGGGCTTGCAAAGTGGTCACCCAGTCTGAGTTCGGTCTCCTCTGTGTAGAGGAGAGGAGACCACAACATGAACAGCTAATGCAATATATTAAATTGAAAGATGTATAAGCAAAATTGCCGTTTCACTTGAAAGAAGTGTTTTGGGCCTTGGATGATGAGAAGGTGATGCAGGAAAGGCAGAGGGCTCTGGAGTGACTGCAGAGTGGACTAGCGTGTCACGGAGGGAACAGTCCTTTGGGACACTGAAAGGGGAGGACAAGGGAAGATGCATTTGGTGGTGGCATCATGTTGGAGGTGGTGGGAAAGTGGAGGGTGATTCGTTGAATACGGAGACTGTGGGTTGGAAGGTAAGGGCAAGGGGAACCCTATTGAGATTCTCGGAGTTGGGGGGAATGGATGAGGGCAGGATTGTGAGAAATAGATTAGACATGGTGGAGGCCTGGTCAACCGTGTTGGGAGAGAATCCGTGGTTGAGGAAAAAGGAAGACAAATCGCAAGTGCTAGTATAGAAGGTTGCATTGTCCTAGTTCCTCATCTGTACTGAATTATGTGTAAATAGTCTCAGTGTTTTCAATTGGGAGAAAAAGGAGGAATCAGCCAGCAGTTCTACACCAGCTCATTAATCAGTCACCCATCCTGGAGGGATGTGCCTATGAATGGTGAATTAGAAAAAGGATCAGATGTGACCGTGATGATCCCTACAGTCAAACAGCCCATTCAACCTGTGAAGAGAAAGCTCTGTGAAGGTTCCTCGATCAGCATCAATCTGCGTCTATATTCTCTAGGGTCCACAACAATGAGAGGTAATCTCATTGAAACATACAAGATTCTGAAGGGACATCATAGGTAAGACACAGAGGTTGTTCCTGCAGGCTGGGGAATCTACAACATGGGGGCACAGTCTCAATATAACGGGCTGGTCATTTAGGTAGGAAGGGGAATGTGGTCCTGCAATCAGAATTTAGGGAGCTCGGTAGAAAATTAGTAATAGGGACCTCAAATGTAGTAATCTCTGGATTACTCCCAGCGCCACGTGCCAGTGAGGACAGAAATAGGGGGATAAGGCAGATGAATGCGTGGCTGGAAAGATGGTGCAGGAGGGAGGGCTTTAGATTCCTGGGACACTGGGACTGGCTCTGGGGGAAGATGGTACCTGTACAAGCCGGACAGGTTGCACCTGAACAGAGCTGGGACTGAGTCATTTGCGGGGCGAATTGTTAGTGCTGTTGGGAGGGCTTTAAACTAACTCAGCAGGGGTGTGGGAACCATGAGAAAATATTAGAGAGGAATACCAGGGTGCACAAAATACTGGGAGGGACAGATAGCACCAGTATAGAGAATAGTAAGTTAATAGGTAAAGTCAGGGCAAAGGAGTAAGTAACAAAATCTAAATCAGGGTCACTATGCATGGATGTGAAGGCACGGAGTGTGGTAAATAAGATTGAGGAGTTACAGGCGCAGATTGCCATGTGGAAGGATGATGTGGTGGTGATAACAGAGACCTGGCTCAAGGAAGGGCAGAACTGGGTGTTAAATATTCCCAGGTACAAGGTGTTCAGAAAAGATAGGAAAGTAAGGAAAGGAGGAGGGGTGGTGGTATTGGTTAAGGAGAGCATTGCAGTGCTGGAGAAAGAGGATGTCCCAGAGGGTTCAAGGACATAATCTATTTGGCTCGAGCTAAGGAACAAAAAGGGTGCAATTACATTGCGCGGTGTAGTCTATAGACCGCCAAATAGTGAGAAGCACGTAGAAGAACAAATCTGCAGGGAAATTACAGAAATGCAGTAATTTGGGACTTTAATTACCCGAATGTAGACTTGGACAGTGTTAGTGTAAAGGGTGGAAAGGTCCAAAAGTTCCTAGATTGTGTTCAGGAGAATTTTCTACAGCAGTATGTGTCCAATCCAACAAGAAAATACACACTGTTGGACCTGGTTCTTGGAAATGAGGTGGGCCACATAGATCAAGTGTCAGTGGGAGAACATTTAGGAGACAGTGATGATTGTATTGTACCATTTAGGATGATGATAGAAAAGGACGATAGGCAATCCAGAGTAAGAAAAATTAACTGGACGAGAGCCGACTTCGATGGGGCAAGAACGGAGCTGGACCAGATAGACTGGAATGAAAGTTTGGTGGGAAAAACTGTAGCTGATCACTGGGCCACCTTCAAAAAAGAACTGGTTCAGGCACAATCAAGGTACATTCCATCGAAAGGGAAAGGTAGGGCAAACAAATCCAGAGCTCCCTGGATGTAAAACGGGATAGAAATTAAGATAAAGAAGAAAAAGTGTGTTTACAATAGGTGTCAGGTAGAAAATACAATTGGGAACCAAGAGGAATACTGAAGGTTCAGAGAGGAGGTGAAAAAGCATAACAGAGAAGCGCAGAGAGATAATGAGAAAAGACTGGCAGCCAACATAAAGGGGAATCCCAAAGTCTTCTATAGGCATATAAATAGTAAAAGGGTGGTAAAAGGAGGAGTAGGGCCGATTTAGGGACCTAAAATGGAATTTACACATGGACGAAGGGGCCATGGCTGAGGTATTAAATGAATACTTTGTATCTGTCTTTACCAAGGAGGTAGATGCTACCCAGGCCGTGGTGTCAGACGAGGAAACTCTGTCACTAGAAGGGTTGAAAATTGGTAAGGTGGAAGCATTGAATAGACTGTCAGTACTTAAAGTTGACAAGGCACCGGGACTGGATGAGATACATCCAAGGATATTGAAGGAAGTGAGAGTAGAAATTGCAGGGGCACTGGCCATAATCTTTCAGTCTTCCCTAGACTCAGGGGAGGTGCCAGAGGACTGGAGAATTACAAACATTACGCCCTTGTTCAAAACAGGTTGTAAGGAAAAGCCCAGCAATGACACACCAGTCAGTTTAACTTCGGTGGTGGGCAAGATTCTAGAAAAAGTTATTCAGGATAAAATTAGTAGTCACATGGAAAAATATGGGTTGATAAGGAAGAGCCAGCGTGGATTTCTAAAGGGGAAATCATGTTTAACTAACTTGCTGGAGTTTTTTGAAGCGGTGACAGGAAAGGTCGATGAGGGTAATGCTGCTGATGTGGTGTACATAGACTTTCAAAAGGCATTCAATACAGTGCCACACAACAGACTTGAGAGAAATGTTATTGCTCAGGGAATAAAAGGGACAGTAGCAACGTGGATACTAAATTGGCTGAAAAACAGGAAGGAGAGAGTAATGGTCAGTGGATTTTTTTCGGAGTGTAATTCCCCAGGGGTCGGTATTGGGACCCTTGCTTTTCCTGATATATATTAATGATCTAGGTCTTGGTATGCAGGGGGCAATTTCAAAGTTTGCGAATGATATGAAGCTTGGGAGTGTTGTGAACTGTGAGGAGGACTGTGCAAGAAACTCAATAGACAAGTTGGTGGAGTGGGCAGATAGGTGGCAGATGAAGTTCAATGTGGAGAAGTGTGAGGTGATGCATTTTGTTAGGAACAACAGGGACAGACAGTATAAAATAAGAAGTGAAATTTTGAAGGGAGTGCAGGAGCAGAAAGACTTAGGTGTATATGTGCATAGATCATTGAAGGTGGAAGGACATGTGGAGATAGCAGTTAATAAAGCATATAGTATCCTGGGCTTTATTAATAGGGGCATAGATTACAAGAGCAGGGAGGTTATGCTGAATTCATATAAGACGCTAGTTAGACCTCAGCTGGACACTAGTTAGACCTCAGACCTGAACTGATTTTGTTCTTGCTACTGAAGCTGAGTTAATTTTCTGGAACTAGGCATGTAGCAGACAACATAACTGTAATAACATGGAATTATAACAAAAACCACAGCTGCCAGTTCTGGGCATACTATAGGAAGGATGTGAACACATTGGAGAGAGTACAGAAGAGGTTTACAAGAATGGTTCCAGGGATGAGTAACTTCAGCTATGAGGATAGATTGGAGAGGTTGGAACTGTTCTCCTTGGAGAAAAGAAGGCTAAGAGGAGATTTAATGGGGATGTTCAAAATCATGGGTGTTGCTGGATGGAGTATATAGGGAGAAGCTGTTCCTGCTCATAAAAGGATAAAGAATGAGAGGGCACAGATTTAATATGATTGGCAAAAGAAGCAAATGTGACATGAGAAAAAACATTTTCACACAGCGAGTGGTTTGAGGCTGGAATGCACGGCCTGGAAGTGTGGTGGAGGCAGGTTCAATCGAGAGATTCAAGAGGGCATTAGATGATTATCTGAATAGAAACAATGTGCAGGGGTATGGGGAAAAGGCATGGAAAGGGCACTAGGTCATAATGCTCATTTGAAGAGCCATTGCAGATGCAATGGGCTGAATGGCCTCCTTCTGTGCCATTAAAATTCTGTCATTCTGTGATAATGAGTGACTTCTTCATTCTGAGGGCTGTAAATCTTTGGAATTCTCTACTTCAGAGGATTGTGGATATTCCATCGTTGAGTATATTGAAGACTGAGATTGATAGACCTTTGATCTTGCAGAGAATCAAGGGATGTGGGAGTGGGTGGGGAAAGTGGAGCTGAGGTAGAAGATAAGCCATGATTGTACTGAATGATGGAGCAGGCTCAAGGGGCTGAATGGTCTACCCCTGTTCCTATTTCTTATGTTCAGAAGAAGCAGTATAAAGTTTAAAAAAAAATTAAAGCTTCATTACACACAGAGGACATTTCTCCAGCCAGTTTTCATCCCTCTGCTCTAACCAGGCCATACTTTATGCCTGGATGGTGAAATTGGAAACATATTCCACCAAGTCTAAGTTATTTCAAAGAGAGGGAAATGTGAACTGATTTTGTTCTTGCTACTGAAGCTGAGTTAATTTTCTGGAACTAGGCATGTAGCAGACAACATAACTGTAATAACATGGAATTATAACAAAAACCACAGCTGCCATACCAACAGCAGCAGCAGCAAATAGGCAGCAGCGCATTCTGTGTGCAGCACTTCCTCTCTGATGAGTTAAAACTTTAATTTCAGATCAAACACTAAATATTCTTAGGCTGACCTTGCTAGGTCTACAGGGGTGTGTGTAAAAATTGTAAATCTTTTACATTTCGTTTCTTCCTCCCCCCAAGGAGTGCTGTGAATTGAGCTCACCACATCTCCCCAGTGCTATAATGGCCATTAACTGAAATGTTACAGGCAATTACTTTTATATGTATTATGGGAATGATTATGGGAATGATTATGTGACTGCGTGCTTTGGTGTCAGAAGGAGAAATGGGGAATTCATTATTGGGTAAGCCAGCCTTAGGCCTATTTCATGACTGATGTGTGTGGGGAGTCATTCTGTGGCCAGGCTATGATTTAAGAGCTAAAAAGGCCCATCTCCCACGCATCCACCCTCACACATTCTCCTCCCTCCCAGAAACATAATAGGGTCCCCCTTGTCCTCACTTATCACCCCACCAGCCTCCGCATTCAAAGGATCATCCTCCGCCATTTCCGCCAACTCTAGCATGATGCCACCACCAAACTCATCTTCCCTTCACAACCCCTGTCGGCATTCCGTAGGGATCGTTCCCTCCGAGACACCCTGGTCCATTCCTCCATCACCCCCTACTCCTCAACCCCCACCTATGACACCACCCCATAGCCACGCAAAAGATGTAACACCTGCCCCTTCACTTCCTCTCTCCTCACCGTCCAAGGGCCCAAACACTCCTTTCAAGTGAAGCAGCATTTCACTTGCATTTCCCCCAACTTAGTCTACTGCATTCGTTGCTCCCAATGTGGTCTCCTCTACATTGGAGAGACCAAACGTAAACTGGGTGAACGCTTTGCAGAACACCTGCGGTCTGTCCGCAAGAATGACCCAAACCTCCCTGTCGCTTGCCATTTTAACACTCCACCCTGCTCTCTTGCCCACATGTCTGCCCTTGGCTTGCTGCATTGTTCCAGTGAAGCTCAATGCAAACTGGAGGAACAACACCTCATCTTCCGACTAGGCACTTTACAGCCTTCCGGACTGAATATTGAATTCAACAACTTTAAGTCTTGAACTCCCTCCTCCATCCCCACCCCCTTTCTGTTTCTTTCCCCTTCCTTTTGTTTTTTCCAATAATTTATATAGATTTTTCTTTTCCCACCTATTTCCATTATTTTAAAATCTTTTATACCCTGCTAGTCTTTCCACCCCACCCCCACTAGAGCTATACCTTGAGTGCCCTACCATCCATTCTTAATTAGCACATTCATTGAAGGTGGTGATATTATCTAAACACCTCTTTGTTCTTTTGTCTGTGACATTTTGATTATCTGCTCCTATCACTGCTTGCTTGTCCCTACAACCACACCACCCCCCTCCACTTCTCTCCCCCCACCCAACCGCAGCCCCCCCCACCACCTTAAACCAGCTTATATTTCACCCCTCTCCTAATATTCAGTTCTCAGTTCTGTCGAAGGGTCATGAGGACTCGAAACGTCAACTCTTTTCTTCTCCGCCGATGCTGCCAGACCTGCTGAGTTTTTCCAGGTAATTCTGTTTTTGTTTATGATTTAAGAGCAGCAAGTGATTGCCCTTTTCATATGTTCCTCCTAATTAAACTTTTGAAAATCATACTAACTAATTTAATGTACAGGTTGCTGTCATTTCGATGTTCAGCGTCCATTACAAATGTGTGGCTTTGAACACCCTTCAGCCATGTTGCAGTATCTCATTAATGGTAACATTTTGTTTTGTTACAGTACTCAGATTACAGAGTTGGCATTTGTAGTCTTTTTTTTGCTTTTTCTGGATCTTTCTGTGGCTCCCATTTTCCACCTGCAGCTTGATGTAGCCTATGTAACCACATCCATAACTCTCAAGGTGGACGCACCACTGGATTTACCTCACTATCAGTTGGCCACATGTGTCTACAGACCAAGGAACATCTACTTAGCAAGATATTAAGAGAACCACCTTTGCTTCTTTTTCAGAACGAGGAACATAAGGCTGGATTTTAGGGCACCCCAGCAGCATGTTTGAAGGTGGGCACAGGGACCCCCAAAGGAGGCTCAGAAAATCCTGCGTGTGGCCTGCTCGCCATCTAACTGCCTCCCATTTTACAGACTTCGGTGGAGCTGTTGGGTGGCTCACACACTCTTGGGCTTATTGAGGCCTCTAAGTGGCCAATTAATGGGTCAGATGTGACTGTGATAGCCAATTAAAGGCCACTTAAGGGCCTAACCCTGCCCCCATCACTATTTTGCCTGCAGCACGGAGATGCCCACGCCAAGCGGGTAGCCCAGCAACTTTTACTGGGTGGGCTGGTGTTGGGTACCTCCTTTGTTTGGGGGGTCCATGTGCCCAGCAGAGGTAGCCCCCTCCCCCTGCACTTTATCTCCCCCATCCTGGCCTCTCAAACATGTCCTTTCATCCCCCTCGAGCCTCTCACTGGGGCATGCCAGCCTAGTCCTGCCAACACCCTGGACTTATCTTAAGTCCAGCTCCATAACCTGCTCTTCTTTGGGTATTGGCTGTGATCCCAGCAGCGGCCAGGCTCAAACCCAGCACTTCTGGGACTACAGGACTGTCGGCTAATCCGGTTGGCTGGCAAGTCTGTTAAGTGTGACTTCCTCCCAATGGGGGCAAAAATCTTGCCCTGAGCCAACTCTCCGCCAAAGCATAAAAAGCTGCCGGGCAGCTGGCTTTTCCGTGGGCACACTCCCTACCGACTTTTCAGCTGGGGGTGACAGGAACAGGGTGCCCCGTTAAATCCAGCCCATAGTCACACTTATATATGTTGGCAATAAATGCTGGCCCACATCCCGTGAATGAATAAAAAGAAATCTTCAAAAAAAGTACCACGATAGGAAGGGCTCACTCAGTGGTTTTTATGGTGGCTGTATCCATCACCTTCCAAGCTACTGGACTGTTTCAAGGAACAGCAGATTGTGTGTTAAATTCAGCAATCAACAGTGCACCAATTCATCTAGCAGCTAATAGATGGAAGGCTCAGCACTTCTCAAGTGCCAGTCTGTCCAATGCACAATAGCAATATCTACATGTCCAAAAAAGTGGACCGATGCACTGTACCACTAATTAATGTCTTCTGCTCTGCATCATTCTTGCACCTTTCCAAAAGTATAAGGTGCATGCCTTCCAAACGCAGCACTTATTGGCAGTGATTCACCTCTGGATCCAGCGAGCTGGATGATGGGTGTCAGTATATGCCTCTCAGGACGAAGGTGGTCTAGTGATTTCTTGTGCTAGATAATAAGATGGCCCTGCAACTGCTGGTGACACATCACCAGAACCCACCCACTTTCTGGCAATTTTCAACTCATTTGAATGGAGTTGCTGGGATTGGCTTAGCTCTGAGAGAAATCTTCTTCGTCTCTGTCGATGTCTGTGTTTCCCTGCCACCCTCATCCTCACAGGAATCTATATGAAAAATTATTGCTGTCTCAAACATTTTGAAACCAGGCAAGGAAGACGCCTGTGCTTTGGTGCCCAAGCTAACTATAAGCGCAGCCAGAGGTACTTCACAGAGCAGAAATGTCATCATCAGAGCTCAGATCAGATGGAGTAGACATTTAACATGACTGATGATAAAATCCCTAAGGCAGTCATGTGTTTGCAACTTAGACTTGAAACTGTCTGCGAGGTAGGCCGAGAGTTAAGTTCAAGGACTCCTTGGAGGTGAACCTCAGGAAGTATGGCATGCCCACAAAGGAACAGGAGGAAAATGCACAAGGAAGCACTACCTCAGGAGCGATCTGAAGGAGCGGCATTGCTTTCTTCAAACAGCAAAAAATACAGGCAGCTAAGGACAAAAAGTAAACTAGAAAGACCAGGCAGTCCCAACAAAATCAGACAATGCAACCTAATTGGCACTATGGAAAGCCATGCAGGCTTGAAATTGGCCTCCACAGCCATGTTAGAATGAAAACAGATTATTCTACGCACGCAGGAAACAGCAATTACCAAGGGAAACCAGTGCATCCTGGGGACACCCTGCCAACTTCACCAGGTTGGCACCTCATTTTTAGGTTTTCTTGGTGCTTCTCTTGGCTAGCTCTCCAAATCTCCTCTTTAAACCAGAATTATTAATGGCAATAGATGAGAATCTATGAAGGGCTAAAGGGATTTAGGTGCTCATGTGTCCAGGTTGCTAAAAGCTGATGCACAGGTGCAAAAGTTACCCAAAAAGGCTAATGGAATGTTGGCCTTTGTTTTCCAACTAATTTGAGACAAAAGTGAGGAACTGATACTTCAGTTGTACAGAGAGTTGGTAAGATTCCATTGGGCACCAAAACTCAGGAAGAATATACCAGCTTTCAAGAGGTGCAGTACAGGCTTACCAGAATGATGATAAGATTAAAGGGTTAAATTATGAGGAGGGGTTGTAGAAACCTGGCTTGTAGTTCCTTGAGTTTAAAAGGTTGAGGGGTGATCTAATTGATACTGATGACAGTAGAAGTGTCAAAACAATTTGAAATCTAGAACCAGGGAGCACAATCTTAAAATTAGAAGCGAAATCAGGGAAGCACTTTTTCCACACAATGGGCAATGAGAATCTGCAACTCTCTCTTTAAAAAGTTGTGGAGACTGAGGCAATTGATCTTTTAATGAAATTATCCTAACCTAACAAAAATCTAAGAGGTACGAATCAAAGATGAGTAAATGAAGCTGAAATGTAGATCACTGATGATCTAATTGAACCTTGGAACAGGCTCTAGGGGCTGAATGGCCTACTGTTGCTGTCATTGTAAGGCTATATATTATAAGTAGGCATATCGATCTTTTGAGCCTGGAAAATGTCTTCTACAACTGCACTCTCAATCCACAAATTTAGATTTGCCCCTCTACCTCCAAAGAAAGCATTTCAAACAAATCTCCTAAACAAAGAGCCAAAGCCACAATTCCAAAGAGAGGAAGGCCTTCTTTATAGCACCTCCTGGAGCATCACCTTCAGAGACACATTGTCAAAAGGATGAGTTTCTGTCCCAAAACAAAAACAGAATTACCTGAAAAAACTCAGCAGGTCTGGTAGCATCGGCGGAGAAGAAAAAGTTGATGTTTCGAGTCCTCATGACCCTAATATAAGCTGGTTTGTGTGGTGGCGGTGGGGTGTTGGGACAAGTGGAGCTGGATAGAGGGCCAGTGATAGGTGGAGATAACCAAAAGATGTCACAGACAAAAGGACAAAGAGGTGTTGAAGGTGGTGATATTATCTAAGGAATGTTCTAATTAAGGGTAGAAAGCAGGACAAGCAAGGTACAGATAGCCCTAGTGGGGGTGGGATGGGGTGAAGGAATCAAAAAAGGCTAAAAGGTAGAGATAAAACAATGGATGGAAATACATGTAAAAATAATGGAAATAGATGGGAAAAGAAAAATCTATATAAATTATCAGGAAAAACAAAAAGGAGGGGGAAAAAATGGAAAGGGGGTGGGGCTGGAGGAGAGAGTTCATGATCTAAAGTTGTTGAACTCAATATTCAGTCCGGAAGGCTGTAAAGTGCCTAGTCGGAAGATGAGGTGTTGTTCCTCCAGTTTGCGTTGGGCTTCACTGGAACAATGCAGCAAGCCAAGGACAGACATGTGGGCAAGAGAGCAGGGTGGAGTGTTGAAATGGCAAGCGACAGGGAGGTCTGGGTAATGCTTGCGGACAGACCGAAGGTGTTCTGCCAAGTGGTCACCCAATCTGTGTTTGATCTCTCCAACGTAGAGGAAACCACATTGGGAGCAACGAATGCAGTAGATTAAGTTGGGGGAAATGCAAGTGAAATGTTGCTTCACTTGAAAGGAGTGTTTGGGCCCTTGGACGGTGAGGAGAGGGGAAGTGAAGGGGCAGGTGTTGCATCTTCTGCGGTTGCATGGGAACGTGCCATGGGAAGGGGTTGAGGAGTAGGGGGTGATGGAGGAGTGGACCAGGATGGCTCGGAGGGAACGATTCCTACGGAATGCCGATAGGGGGGGGGTGAAGGGAAGATGTGTTTGGTGGTGGCATCATGCTGGAGTTGGCGGAAATGGCGGAGGATGATCCTTTGAATGCAGAGGCTGGTGGGGTGATAAGTGAGGACAAGGGGGACCCTATCATGTTTCTGGGAGGGAGGAGAAGGTGTGAGGGCGGATGCGTGGGAGATGGGCCAGACACGGTCGAAGGCCCTGTCAACGACCATGGGTGGAAAACCTCGGTTAAGGAAGAAGGAGGACATGTCAGAGGAACTGTTTTTGAAGGTAGCATCATCGGAACAGATGCAACGGAGGCGAAGGAACTGAGAGAATGGGATGGAGTCCTTACAGGAAGTGGGGTGTGAGGAGCTGTAGTCGAGGTAGCTGTGGGAGTCGGTGGGTTTGTAATGGATATTGGTGGACAGTCTATCACCAGAGATTGAGACAGAGAGGTCAAGGAAGGGAAGGGAAGTGTCAGAGATGGACCATGTGAAAATGATGGAGGGGTGGAGATTGGAAGCAAAATTAATAAATGTTTCCAAGTCCCGACGAGAGCATGAAGCGGCACCGAAGTAATCATCGATGTACCGGAGAAAGAGTTGTGGAAGGGGGCCAGAGTAGGACTGGAACAAGGAATGTTCCACATACCCCATAAAGAGACAGGCATAGCTGGGGCCCATGCGGGTACCCATAGCCACATCTTTTATTTGGAGGAAGTGAGAGGAGTTAAAGGAGAAATTGTTCAGTGTGAGAACAAGTTCAGCCAGATGGAGGAGAGTAGTGGTGGATGGGGATTGTTCGGGCCTCTGTTCAAGGAAGAAGCTAAGGGCCCTCAGACCATCCCAGTGGGGGATGGAGGTGTAGAGGGATTGGACATCTATGGTGAAGAGGAGGCCATTGGGGCCAGGGAACTGGAAATTGTTGATGTGATGTAAGGTGTCAGAGGAATCACGGATGTAGGTGGGAAGGGACTGGACAAGGGGAGAGAGAAGGGAATCAAGATAACGAGAAATGAGTTCTGTGGGGCAGGAGCAAGTTCCTTCGCCTCCGTTGCATCTGTTCTGATGATGCCACTTTCAAAAACAGTTCCTCTGACATGGCCTCCTTCTTCCTTAACCAAGGTTTTCCACCCACGGTCGTTGACAGGGCCTTCAACCGTGTCTGACCCATTTCCTGCGCATCCGCCCTCACACCTTCTCCTCCCTCCCAGAAACATGATAGGGTCCCCCTTGTCCTCACTTATCACCCCACCAGCCTCCGCATTCAAAGGATCATCCTCCGCCATTTCTGCCAACTCCAGCATGATGCCACCACCAAACACATCTTCCCTTCACCCCCCCACAGCAGCATTCCGCAGGGATCGTTCCCTCCGGGACACCCTGGTCCACTCCTCCCTCACCCCCTACACCTCAACCCCATCCCATGGCACCTTCCCATGCAACCGCAGAAGATGCAACACCTGCCCCTTCACTTCCCCTCTCCTCACCAAAGGCCCAAACACTCCTTTCAAGTGAAGCAGCATTTCACTTGCACTTCCCTCAACTTAGTCTACTGCATTCACTGCTCCCAACGCAGTCTCCTCTACATTGGGGAGACCAAACACAGACTGGGTGACCGCTTTGCAGAACACCTGCGGTCTGTCCGCAAGCATTACCCAAACCTCCCTGTCGCTTGCCATTTTAACACTCCACCCTGCTCTCTTGCCCACATGTCTGTCCTTGGCTTACTGCATTGTTCCAGTGAAGCCCAACGCAAACTGGAGGAACAACACCTCATCTTCCGACTAGGCACCTTACAGCCTTCCGGACTGAATATTGAGTTCAACAATTTTAGATCATGAACTCTCTCCTCCATCCCCACCCCCTTTCCGATCCCTCCTTTTTTTTTCCCAATAATTTATATAGATTTTTCTTTTCCCACCTATTTCCATTATTTTTAAATGTATTTCCATCCATTGTTTTATCTCTACCTTTTAGCCTTTTTTGATTCCTTCACCCCACCCCCACTAGGGCTATCTGTACCTTGCTTGTCCTGCTTTCTACCCTTAATTAGCACATTCCTTAGATAATATCACCACCTTCAACACCTCTTTGTCCTTTTGTCTGTGACATCTTTTGGTTATCTCCACCTATCACTGGCTCTCTATCCAGCTCTACCTGTCCCCCCCCCACCCCCCTTAAACCAGCTTATATTTCACATCTCTTCTATTTTTACTTAGTTCTGTTGAAGGGTCATTCGGACTTGAAACATTAACTGTGTTCCTCTCCGCAGATGCTGCCAGACCTGCTGAGTTTTTCCAGGTGTTTTTGTTTTTGTTTTTGTTTTGGATTTCCAGCATCTGCAATTTTTTGCTTTTATCTCTGAGTTTCTGCCCCACTTCCCGTTTTTGCCGTCCTTTTCGATTGGAATCAGAAAAGGTCAAACTTTGAAACCGTCTGGCTCATTTTTAATTGTGAGCAGCAGCCTGTGAAGAGCTGCTGATCTTTTGGGTAAGACACCCTAAAACCTCAGCCAACTGCCCGTGTGCAGGGAACGCGTAGAAATTATTGCAAAATAATGCATGTTCGGCTGTACACGCAACTTGCACACCAATCAGATTGGGGGTGGGGTGGTAATCTTCACCTTAGGCACAATTACTTTACTGCTTTTTTTCTTCTCTCTTTCATCATTCTTTTCATTTCATATATATTTTCTGGCCACTGTTTCCTCCTGTTGTCTGAAATCTTTCAATCACTACTCAACGATTCCAGACAGCAAGAGGGAACACCCGTGGAGGTCCTAATTGGGAATGGTGCCTATGCATTTTGTTTGTTTACACTGGGACCCTAAATGGAGGGAGGTAAGCAGCTAACAGACAGGGTATGCCTAGGGTACAGCATTTCCCCAGGGTGCATTCCACTATTTGTGAAATGAAGCAAACAATGTTGGGAGTTACCTGGAAAAACTCAGCAGGTCTGGCAGCATCGGCGGAGAAGAAAAGAGTTGACGTTTCGAGTCCTCATGACCCTTCGACAGAACTGTTCTGTCGAAGGGTCATGAGGACTTGAAACGTCAACTCTTTTCTTCTCCGCCGATGCTGCCAGACCTGCTGAGTTTTTCCAGGTAATTCTGTTTTTGTTTTGGATTTCCAGCATCCGCAGTTTTTTTGTTTTTATATTAATGTTGGGAGTTGGGTTGATTGGCAACTTTGCAATACTTCATATACTTGTGATGCAATTAAAAGGTTTATAAAGGGCATATGATGAAGTGGATGATGTACATGGAGAATTGTTTTTAGTGGAACATGAATAAAATTAAGGAGAAATGTTTTATGTAATCTGATTAAATAGCAAAAAGTACAACTGAATAGAAAATGATTAAAGAGCAAAAACTGAAAAAATCCAGCAAACTTAACAATGTAGACAATAAACTTGTCGCAAGAATTATTAAAAGGATATAATTATTTATGTAAAGCCCCTCAAAATTGCTAAAAGCACATTACAGTTAAGGCAAATATATGGTGTGCTTTAGAGAAGAGTTTTGAAAGACATTGTGCTCGACAACTTCCTTCATCCCCTTTTTTTATCCACTCTGTTTCAGTAGCTCCCAGTCATTCCTCAAGCAGCTTCTTCTAGTGCTAATTCCCAAGTGCAATGCAACTCCTAGTTCCCACTTTTACTGTAAGTCCCAGGCCCCTCTCCCTCAAACAGTGCTCATTAGTAACAGCCAGATTACATTCTATCCAGAGTCAACATTGCTTCTGTTCACAGCTCCTTGTCACACATCAGTATAAATTCACACCAAGGGTTCTTTGTGCTGTTTAAACAATACAGCAACTTGTGTAAACGAGGGAGACAAATTAAAACTGCCTAATTTGGGTTTTACTTTGTCGTTCCTGATAAAAATTGCCTTATTTAGCTGAAATGAGAAATGCTGTCAAACTTCATTAGTTTGATTGTATATTTTCACACATACAGAAAAGGAATAGTCCAAAACCTTCACTCGATTCCAATAATGTTCTGTCATACAGGCTATGATGTAATAATGCATATATCAAATAGAAATATTGCGGCGCCAGAGATAACCGGAACTACTTTACTGATAGGTAGAAATCATTTTCACATAAGTTGTTAGCCTCCTGATGTACCAGTCAACAGAAAACAAACAATTATAGTCGCAATTTCACATGAGCACTGCTGATCAATTAGCATGATGAACTTCCCCGACTTCACACACAAACACCGTTAATACTATGTAATTAATAGGTAATTATAACACAACATTGCACATTAAATTCTGAGCCATACTGCTAGTACAGCCACTACTTCAGAAAGCAGATGCTGACATATTTAAGTTCCAGAGGTTTCCAATAATCACAGGTGGGATTAGTTTATTTCTTGGCTTTGCTACCATCTCAAGGATTCAAACTAGAGGAAGAAAAGACAGATAATAGAGGGAACAAGAACTCAGTCTGGCCATCTTACCCAGGGGATAACTCTGTGAACCCTTTTGTTAACTGAGCAGAACACCAGCACTCTCATCTTCAGATTACGGACCTTCCTGGCTGACTGAAAGAAAAGGGGTACGCACAGAAAACGTATATGTAAAAATACTTTAGTGTGTCAGATATAAAAGCAAAATACTGTGGATACTGGAAGTCTTCAGCAGGCCCGGCAGCTTCCGTGGAGAGAAAGAGTTCACGTTTCAAGTCGAGTTGACCTTTCATCAGAACTGAAGAATCCATTACCATTAAAAAAAATCAGGTCAAGCCAGGATTCCTACACAAATTCTTTGAATTATGAGAAAGGAAACGAAATGCCCTGACAGAACATGCATAATTAGATATTTTTCTGACAACTTGTCAGTTGATGTGTCACACGGAGTGGCACTCAATCAGATCCAACCCCCGGTTTGACCTTTTTTAAAAGAGAGAAAAAAAAGTTGAGTTCTGTTGAAGGGTCATTCAGACTCGAAACGTTAACTGTGTTCCTCTCCACAGATGCTGTCAGACCTGCTGAGTTTCTCCAGCAATTTTTGTTTTCATTTGATCTTTTTTAACTTGTCTTAGCCAAACTAGCATTAAGGTGGCTGTAACTGTCCAGCACCTTAACCTTGATAGGGGAGCAGAAACAATCTGGGTCCTTTACTCTCAATCACCACAACGCAGAATTTTCAGGAACAGGAAAGGGCCATGCGGCACAGCTTTAAGGGATCCTTAAGCAGCTCCCACTGCCGCTGGCGACCTCCAGGCTGGTCGGTGACTTCAACTGCATCATCGATGCGGCTGGACGATCCGGCAGGGCCGACAGCAGATTGGACGCTACGGCCAGATCCCTGACGGAAACAGTAAAGGATGCCAAGCTGCACGACGTCTTCAGCAACCCTGCAGATGGAGCAGATGCAGATGTAGATACACCTGGTCATGGTCAAACAGGTCAATCCGTTCCAGGATAGTCTTCCTGTTTGTGTCCCCTGCGTTCACAGTCAGATCCACCAATGTCAAGCCAGTGTTCTCTGGCCACTGCCTCCTACTGGCTGACCGTCACTTACAAGACCAGAGGGTTGGCAGGGTTGGAAGCTGAACGTGCAACTGCTGACCCCAGAGAACACTGAGGAGCTCAAGAGGGATTACAAAGGTTGAAGAACTGTGAAACCCCTCTTTGAGTCCCTGACACACTGGTGGGAAGCGATCAAGAAGAGCACCAAGAGGTTTTGCATCTTCAAAGGTGACCAGAAAGCTAGAAAGGGACAGAGGGAAATGTCCCAATTCCAGATAAACATAAACATGCAGAACCTCCAGCTGCAGTCGATTGGGGTGGGGGGTGGGGGGTGGGGGCGATGTCAAGGAGGAACTCCAAGAGGTGAAGAGCCAGCAAGCCTCGCTCTTTGCCTCGGAGGCCTCCAAGATCATCTTCCGTTCCAGAGTCCGCTCCGTGGAGCAGGATGAGACGGGCTCACGTTTCTTCTTCCAAAAGGTACAGAGAGAGAGCTCTGTGATCAGCAGCCTGAAGGAAGAAGACGGCTCAGTAAAGTCATCACAGTCCGACATTTTGAGGATCAGCAAATCCTTTTATGCCGGATTGTATGACGTGAAGCTCACAGACAGCACGGCCTCCCAGTCCTTCCTGTCCTCTATCACAGAGGTCTTAGACGACAGTACACGGGAGAGCCTGGACAAAACGCTAACTCCTGACGAACTGACTAAGGCTCTTGAGTCATTCAAGAAGAGTAAAACTCCCGGAAGCGAAGGCTTACCAGCCATGTTGTATCCGGCTCTGTGGGACTGGATGAGCCCAGGCCTGCTAGAAGTGTACGAGAATATGCTCCTGACCGGCAGCATGTCAGAATCCATGAGGAAAGGCATCATCACCCTCATTTGCAAGCGGAAGGGGAAAGGGAGGAAATTAGAAATTGGCGACCCATTTCACTAGTGAATGTGGACTATAAGATTCTGTCCAAGGTCATCGCCAATCAGGTCAAGTCTGCTCTGGAATTGGTGATCCACCCTGTCCAAACAAGCGCTGTACCCGGCAGGAAAATCTCTGACAGCCTTGCGCTACTCAGAGATACGATTGCCTATGTACAGGACAAGAGTGGTGGACACCTGCCTCATCAGCCTGGATCAGGAGAAGGCCTTTGACAGAATATCGCACACCTACAAGGTGGATGTGCTCTCCAAAATGGGGTTTGGGGAGGGAATCTGCAACTGGGTCTAACTGGTCTAACTAACATCAGTAGAGCAGTCTCAATCAGTGGGTGGGAATCAGGAAGATTTCCAATTAAATCTGGACTCAGGCAGGGCTGTCCTCTCTCCCCTGTCCTGTTTGTGTGTTGCATAGAACCCTTTGCTGGGTCCGTCAGGAAGGATCTGGGCATAAGAGGAGTGATAATCCCAGGCAGTGGAGGCACTCAGGTCAAAGCCTCCCTGTACATGGATGATGTCACAGTCTTCTGTTCGGTTCTGCTGTCGGTGCACAGACTGATCCACATCTGCGGCCAGTTCAAACTGGCCTCTGGAGCCAAGACAAGAGCGAGGCCATGTTCTTTGGGAACTAGGCTGACTGGTCCTTTGTCCCCTTCACCGAGGGGTCAGACAGCCTCAAAGGGGGCAGGACATGCGTTAGAAATTGGAAGGTACAAGTAACTATGGTGGAAAGAGACTGGGCATGTGGGAGCGACGCTCCCTCTCCATTGCAGGTAAGAACCTGGTCATCAGGTGTGAGGCACACTCACTGTCGCTGTACGTGGCGCAGGTCTGGCCATTCCTCACTGCTGCGTGGTGTCAATCACCTGAGCTTTATCTGGAGGGCGAAAATAGATCATGTTCGCAGAGACGCAATGTACAAGCCTCCAGATAAAGGGGGAATAAACATGTCCAACATCGCCCTCATCCTGATGGCCACTTTTGTGTGCGACTGCCTAAAGCTGTACTTTGACCCTCAGTACGCAAACGCCAAGTGTCACTATGTGAGGTTCTACCTGTCCCCGGTATTGTGAAGGATGAGTCTGGCCACGCTGCCACAGAACGCATCAAGTAGCTGGACCGTGTCATACTACCTGTCCCTCAAGGAAAAATTTATGCAGAGAAACACCTTTGACCACAAGTCCGTTAGGCAGTGGTTGACATGTAATGTCCTAGAGGCCCTGAGGGAAAAGGAGATGGTAGATCCTGTCGGATGGTTTCCCCAAGCTGACTGTCAGTCATTTGGCAGAATGCCTCATTGCCAGAACTTTCCAACAAGCACCAAGACGTAACTTAGCTGGTGGTGAGAAAGCCCTCCTCATCAGATCCTTCCTACACGTCAAGAGTCTCACCCACTCTGCACGTTGCCCTCGAGGTGGCTGTGGTGGGGGAGAGACCATTGTTCAATGGGGAAAGGTCACTGTCTAAGACCTTTCAGCCATAGTGCACCAAGGGTCAAGATATTGTATAGACCCCTCAGGCTGTATGACTCACAACGAATGTACATAGTGAATACTAAATGTATTATAATTGTATTGAAGCACCTCAGAGTGCAACATGATGTATGTCGATAACTCCAATCCCATTGCACTCTGTATTGACCATATTGAAATTGTATTGAAGCACCTCGTGATCCATATGTAAAAGTTGAATCTGATTGCACTCTTTGTGATGGCCATTTAGAAATGTTTTGTAATGTTCTTTCAGATATTTTATGAATAAAGTATATTTTTCAAAAAAAAGCTTCAAGGGATCCCCCACAATTTTGGTTCCATTTAAATTAACGGCTGACAGATCAAGCAGGCTTACGGGCGTGTGATCCTCCCAGTCTGTATTTGCTCTATTTGTTGCGCCGAGGCAATCCATGTACAGTTACTGCAAAATCTATCCCTCTCCAGAAATAAAACCAATTACTCTTGAATCCTTTTAAACCTTGTAATTAAGTCCACAACTGTCTCTCTTTGAATGAAGTTCCAAACTCCATTACCTTTATTATTCCTTTTTAAAATATTTTTATACTTGTGTTCTCTGTGATTTGAACCCTTCACCGTAGGGAACTTGACAACTAGTCATGATCAAGTTCGGCAGCTTCTTCACAATCCTGAAAACTTCATCAACAGCACCCCAAAATCACATTTCCCGGAGAAACCTTTCCTTATAACAAACTCCTAATACCAGAACCATCTTTACTGCTCATCTCACGCCGTATCAAATGCAGCTGTATGCTTCCTGCAACGTTAATTGGTTACAGCTGCCCAGGAAAGGATGTCAGGTGGCGTCAAAAGCAGACGCGGTTGTGATTCCCTCCACAAACAGCCCAGTGGCATTCAACATCTAGGCTCAAACACAAGGCTTTATTCTTTCTGTCTTTGGGAAAGTTATTGGATAATGCCCATGAAACTGTACCCCAACAAAAATCAAAAGCTTCAGGGGAAGTGGGGGAGGCAGAAAAAGGTGGAAATCTGGATTAAAGAAAGGAAAAGCATAATTAAATGGCACACATTAAAAGGGGAAGCGGAAAGCCGATTCACGGTTAGCAGCTAATGACGCTCATTTGTCAGTTACTCAAACTACTATAAATAGGTGCAACATTGAGGGGGGGGGGGCCTTCTCTCAGTTAATCCCAATTTGTAATAACGACTCAATGAGAAGCAACAAACACAACACTTAGAGCAATCACTGAATGCAGTTTCATATAGGTTCAGGAAGCAAAGAAATCTTTTAAAAAAAAATTAACATTTCAGGATCAGGAACCTGCCACCCCTCCTCTATACAAACAAAAAACTGCGGATGCTGGAAATCCAAAACAAAAACAGAATTACCTGGAAAAACTCCGCAGGTCTGGCAGCATCGGCGGAGAAGAAAAGAGTTGACATTTCAAGTCCTCATGACCCTTCGACAGAACTTGAGTAGAAATAGGAAAGGAATGAAATATAAGCTGGCTTAAGGTGTGTGTGTGTGGGGGTTGGGAGGGGGGGGGGGGGGGGGGTGCGGTTGTGGGTTGGGTGGGGGGAGAGAAGTGGAGTGGGGGTGTGGTTGTAGGGACAAGCAAGCAGTGATAGAAGCAGATCATCAAAAGATGTCACAGACAACAGAACAAAAGAACACAGAGGTGTTGAAGTTGGTGATATATATCTAAACGAATGTGCTAATTAAGAATGGATGGTAGGGCACTCAAGGTATAGCTCTAGTGGGGGTGGGGGGAGCATAAAAGATTTAAAAATATTTTAAAATAATGGAAATAGGTGGGAAAAAGAAAAATCTATATAATTTATTGGAAAAGAAACAAAAGGAAGGGGGAAACAGAAAGGGGGTGGGGATGGGGGATGGAGGTCAAGACCTAAAGTTGTTGAATTCAATATTCAGTCCGGAAGGCTGTAAAGTGCCTAGTCGGAAAATGAGGTGTTGTTCCTCCAGTTTGCGTTGGGCTTCACTGGAACAATGCAGCAAGCCAAGGACAGACATGTGTGCAAGAGAGCAGGGTGGAGTGTTAAAATGGCAAGCGACAGGGAGGTTTGGGTCATTCTTGCGGACAGACCGCAGGTGTTCTGCAAAGCGGTCGCCCAGTTTACGTTTGGTCTCTCCAATGTAGAGGAGACCGCATTGGGAGCAACGAATGCATAGACTAAGTTGGGGGAAATGCAAGTGAAATGTTGCTTCACTTGAAAGGAGTGTTTGGGCCTTTGGGTGGTGAGGAGAGAGGAAGTGAAGGGGCAGGTGTTGCATCTCTTGCGTGGCTATGGGGTGGTGCCATAGGTGGGGGTTGAGGAGTAGGGGGTGATGGAGGAGTGGACCAGGGTGTCCCAGAGGGAACGATCCCTATGGAATGCCAACAGTGGGGGTGAAGGGAAGATGTGTTTGGTGGTGGCATCATGCTGGAGTTGGCAGAAATGGCGGAGGATGATCCTTTGAATGCGGAGGCTGGTGGGGTGATAAGTGAGGACAAGGGGGACCCTATCATGTTTCTGGGAGGGAGAAGTCGTGAGGGCAGATGCGCGGGAGATGGGCCGGACACGGTTGAGGGCCCTATCAACCACCGTGGGTGGAAAACCTCGGTTAAGGAAGAAGGAGGACATGTCAGAGGAACTGTTTTTGAAGGTAGCATCATCGGAACAGATGCCACGGAGGTGAAGGAACTGAGAGAATGGGATGGAGTCCTTACAGGAAGCGGGGTGTGAGGAACTGTAGTCAAGGTAGCTGTGGGAGTCAGTAGGCTTGTAATGGATATTGGTGGACAGTCTATCACCAGAGATTGAGACAGCGAGGTCAAGGAAGGGAAGGGAAGTGTCAGAGATGGACCACGTGAAAATGATGGAGGGGTGGAGATTGGAAGCAAAATTAATAAATTTTTTCAAGTCCCGACGAGAGCATGAAGCAGCACCGAAGTAATCATCGATGTACCGGAGAAAGAGTTGTGGAAGGGGGCTGGAGTAGGACTGGAACAAGGAATGTTCCACATACCCCATAAAGAGACAGGCATAGCTGGGGCCCATGCGGGTACCCATAGCCACACCTTTTATTTGGAGGAAATGAGAGGAGTTAAAGGAGAAATTGTTCAGTGTGAGAACAAGCTCAGCCAGACGGAGGAGAGTAGCGATGGATGGGGATTGTTCAGGCCTCTGTTCGAGGAAGAAGCTAAGGGCCCTCAGACCATCCCGGTGGGGGATGGAGGTGTAGAGGGATTGGACGTCCATGGTGAAGAGGAAGCGGTTGGGGCCAGGGAACTGGAAATTGTTGATGTGACGTAAGGTGTCAGAGGAATCACGGATGTAGGTGGGAAGGGACTGGATAAGGGGAGAGAGAAGGGAGTCAAGATAACGAGAAATGAGTTCCGTGGGGCAGGAGCAAGCTGAGACGATCGGTCTACCGGGACAGTTCTGTTTGTGGATTTTGGGTAGGAGGTAGAAGCGGGCCGTCCGAGGTTGGGCGACTATCAGGTTGGAAGCTGTGGGAGGAAGATCCCCAGAGGAGATGAGGTCAGTGACAGTCCTGGAAACAATGGCTTGATGTTCAGTGGTGGGGTCATGGTCCAGGGAGAGGTAGGAGAAAGTGTCTGCGAGTTGACGCTCAGCCTCCGCGAGGTAGAGGTCAGTGCGCCAGACAACAACAGCACCACCCTTGTCAGCAGGTTTGTTGATGATGTCAGGGTTGGACCTGAGAGAATGGAGTGTAGTAAGATCAGAGAGAGACAGGTTAGAATGGGTGAGAGGAGCAGAGAAATTGAGACGACTAATGTTGCGCCTACAGTTCTCAATGAAAAGATCAAGAGAAGGTAAGAATCCAGAGGGAGGGGTCCAGGTGGAGGGAGAATATTGGAGGTGGGTGAAAGGATCCGTTGAACGGGGAGAGCACTCCTGCCCAAAGAAGTGAACACGGAGACGAAGACGGCGGAAGAAGAGTTCAGCATCATGCCGAGCCCGAAATTCATTAAGGTGAGGGTGTAGGGGTATGAAACTAAGTCCTTTGCTGAGCACTGAACGTTCAGCATCGGAGAGGGGAAGGTCAGGGGGTATAGTGAATACACGGCTGGGGCTGGGATTGGAAGATGGGTTGGGGACGGAGGGACAGGCAGGGGTGGAGGGTCCTAGATGGGTATTGGTGTCGATGAGTTGTTGGAGCTTGCATTCCTTAGCACTTGAGAGAAAGAGAAAAAGTTTCTTGTTGAGGCGTCGGATGAGACGAAGAATAAAATGAAACTGGGGGCACGTGCAGCTTTGAAAAAGGGTACGACGGTGCTGCTGGAGGGAGAGGTCGAGTGTGTTCATATGGCGGCGCATGGCAGTGTGTGGATCTCAGGATGCGATGGGAACAGCAGTCCGAGAAACGTTTTATGTCCCGGAAATACCTGTAATCCTGGGTGGGTTCGAAACATGAGGGGTGGAATTTCAGTTGAAATCCACGTGGGGTAATTCGGAGACGGAGACAGTCACTGAGAAAGGAGATATGGCTGTGAAAGCGGGTTTTAGTAAACACCTTGTCAAACACCAGGAGAGAAATGGAAAGCAATGAAGGTGAACAAGGCAACAGAGAGATACGGAAATCTTGTCGCAGAGAGGAACAGAACTTCTTCAAGGAGGTAGGCATTTCTTGAAGAGCAGTGGCAGTCAATTAAACACAGATAAAAACAAAAAACTGCGGAAGCTGGAAATCCAAAACAAAAACAGAATTACCTGGAAAAACTCAGCAGGTCTGGCAGCATCGGCGGAGAAGAAAAGAGTTGACGTTTCGAGTCCTCATGACCCTTTGACAGAACTAAGTAGAAATAGGAAAGGAGTGAAATATAAGCTGGTTTAAGGTGTGTGTGTGTGAACCCCTCGTCTATATGTGACTCCAGTACCATAATGACCTTTAATTGTCCAAGCAAGCCACTTAGGTCGTAAAAACAATCTTATTTGAGATGCTAACCAGAGGGCCTACCTGCCTTCCCAAGTAAAAAGGAAAAAGTAAAAGAAAGAAATGCATTTATATAGTACCTTTCATGAACTCAGGACATTCCAAAGCACTTCACAGCTAATTAAGTGCTCTTGAAGTACAGTCACTATTATGACAAAGGAAACATGATAGCCAATTTGTGTACAGCAAGCTCCCACAAACAGCAATATGACGACGATCAGATAACATGTTACATTTATGTTCAATTAGGGATAAATATTGGCCAGGACATCAGGATTAACTCCCCTGCTCTTCTCCAAACTGGCGCCAGGACATCTTTTACATTCACTTTAGAGAGCCGGCAGAGCTTCCATTTAATATCTCATCCAAAAGATGACACCTGATATTATGCAGCAGTCCATCAAGTACTGCTTTGGACCCTTAGCCTAAATTTCAGTGCCACGATTCACTAGAAGATCCCATGGTACTATTTAAAGGAGTAGTAGAGGATATTTCCCAGTGTTCTGGACAATATTTATACCTCAATCAATACCCAAAAGAGATCTGATCATTGATTTGATAGCCGTTTGCATGGAGCATGCTATGTGCAAATTGGCTGCCATGTTTCCCACATTACAACAGTGACTGCATTTAAATAATAGTACACAATTACTACATTCTTTGGGATGTCCCAGGATCATGAAAACTGCTATACAAATGCATTTTCCATTCCTAAAGCAGCCACTTAGGGATGGACAATATATGTGGCTTTCCTAGTATTGGTCACATTCCAAGAACAAATTAAACTGTCATCTCAGCTGAGATCAACCTGTTCAGCTCAGGCTAAGTACCGAACACAGGGCCTTATCAACATTCTAATCTAGTATTTACCCGTTAAGCTCAAAATTTTATAGAAAATGTTTAATACAGAGAGAATATATTTTGAAAGATCCCTGCAGATTTTTATTTCTTTTTCGATCTTTGTGAACAAAATATTCCAGGCGTGTTTGATTTTACTACTGTCTCATTGGATAATTACACTACACGGTATTAACCTAGGGTACCTGGATGGCTCTAGGTTCCAGCCCTCCTCTCTGCTGAGATAACTGAGCAGCTGGAAGCTGACTGAGGGAAACTGAATTTTTTAAAAAAGCACTAGACTCCTCAGGTGGCTCAATTATGAATTCACGGCCTAACACAGAGATCAGAAAGGTCACAGGGAAAAAGCACATTAAGCCAGTTCAGCATGTTCAGAAGGTCACTGGGAGAGGCCGTACTAATGGATTTGGTGACCCATGAAATGTCAGTCATGTGAAGACCACCATATCTTTGCTTTCTTAGTGCTGTCAACTTGAGAACAGAGAAAACTACAATAAGGCAAGAGACTCGAGCAGTTTCAGAAATCAGAAACAACAAAGGAGCTGGGTCTTAGCCAGCTCCAAATCCATGGACACTGGAAGGGTTGGTTTGAGACTTTTCGTATTCCAAAAAAGATGTTGGAATCAGCAAATTAACATGCAAATGTAACTTCCCTTCAGAATACTAAATGCAGCCTTACAGGACTGCTGAAAGCCAGGCTTCAACAAAACGAACCCACACAAACACATGAAACATTTCCAAAAAATTTAAAAGGCCAAGGAGAAAGGTTTCGTAGAACTGTTCTCATGGTCACAATGAGAGTTAATGACTTAAACCAGGCCGGTGTATCATTTGGCATAGGAGTTTTACATTTCTTTGCCTGAATTGAAGCATCAGAATTCAGCACAAACACCAATTCACACCCTGATCTGCAACTCTACTGGTCCCAATTGCCACATTTCTTCTGTTACCATGTCACTGTGTGCTTCTCTGAATTGTAAGTGAAGTATTAATGATCCACAGTACTACAGGTTGTTCCTCTTTGGCAACATGATCCTGGCTTCATTTTGAGCTCAAATATTTCAACATCACTTCCACAATGACATTTTTTTTATCAGCTTGCAGTCCTATATTTCATCTATATGCACAGTATTTCAAGAAGCTTAAAGAAACTGACACTGCAGTTAATCCATGCTCATCAATAGAATGGTGATATCATTATGCATTTTTCTTACAGAGTAGAGATATTAGTTTAGAAGTTATTTTTGACACTATCAACAGCCATATGCTATTAACATGGGTATTAACACATTTATTTTACATGGGTTTCACCCATGTTAAATGAACAGAGAAAGAGAAAGAACTTGCACTTGTATAGCACCTTTCACAACTGCAGCATGCCCCAAAATTATTCACAGCAATGAATTACTCTTGCAACATAGGAAAATGCAGCAGCAACTTTGCACACAGCAAACTCCTGGAAACATCAGTGAGATTAATGACCAGATATCAGTTTTACTGATGTTGGTTGAGGGTTTAACCATTGGACAGGATAACAGCATAACTGCTCCTCTTCGAATAATACTGTAGGGTATTTTACATCCACCAGAGAGGGCAGACATGGCTTTCATTTAACCTGCAGCAATGTAGCGCTCCATCAGTACTGTACTTAAATGTCATGATAGGTTATGTGCACAAGTGGCAAGGGTGAAACCTGAACCCAGGACTTTCTAACTCAGGAGGTAAGTGCTACCACTGAGTCAAGACTGACACTATCATACCAGTGCATTAAGCGCTTGAATAATATTGCTAAATGTAATTTGTAGGCTATTGTTTCTTCAGGAAAAAATTGCATTACTGCTACCTTATTGTCTATTGCTTTAAGTGTTTTTGTAAGCAGCTTCATTGCATTTATTGAGAACCTCAGATAATATTAAAATCTAAAAGCAATTTTGCTGCAAGCAACTAGATATTCAATTGTAGGCAGTGTGGTGGTGGTGGCATTTCAGAGCTCTGAATGATGTAATAGTGGAAACTCAAACTACAAGACCATCAGAATTTATGATGAGGAACAAAACGTGGCAGAAAAGCTACAGGAAAAGCCAAACTTGCTTCTATCCACCTCTGTTTTTTTTTTAGAACGGGAACACTGTTTATTAACAATATACTAGAAGTATACAGCAGTGGTCTCACTTTTGTTAAGAGACATTTTCACTCTCTGCTTTGTAAGTATTTTTTAATTTCTTTGGTCAGCCTTACTGCAAACACAGTCCATATTAAATTAATCCCACCACTTTAACCCTCCCTTGAAAAATAAATAGGTGGGGGTGTAACACTGGGGTCGAGCTACTCGGTTTTGAAAGATTTAAATGGCTGGGAAACAGAGACACTATTTTCTATAAGCATAAGGGATTGTACAGTTAGCTTTCTCACAGTTCACTGGCACATTCTAACTTCGACATACCAAAGCTCCTTTCAGAATGCTAACAATCTTGGAATGTAGTCCAAGCCATCGTTGCCAGCTCCTTCAGTACAGAGATAATAGCAGCTGGCCCAGCTGACCTAATAAAACAAAATCTCTAGCTTGCAGATGTGTGATCTCACAGTTTCTTATGAATTGCCAGTTTGCAGGATGTCAGGGGCTCCCTCAAAATGTTCTGTTGTAAATGGCTCCACTCCAGAAGTCGTTTGAATGCTCCTTAAGGATTCTTCCATCTCCTTCTGGTGTTTCTTCAGATGTTTTTGCAAAAGCTGCTTGTCAGGAGAGGAATAGATGCACAAGTGACACCCAAATGTCTCACCCGTGTGATGCCTGCGCACATGAAGGTCCAAGCTCTTCTTTTGAATGCTACATAACAGAAGAAGAATCAAATCAAACTAAATTTGTGATTTCAATGAATATTTGTACTGTATAATTTATATTATGCAGAGGCACTTTGGATTGAAGCAATTCCATTTTGCTTGATCTGTGTAACCTCCCCCATTGACAATGTGGGATGCATTCCAAAGCTCCATGGCAGCACAAAAATAACCGGGCACTTGCGAGCTTGTGCACATCCAATTCTTTAAAAGTTCTGTTTGGAATTTTGGCAATCCAACTTTCAAGGTTCCCTGCTTGCCAGGAAAGATCTGTGTAGCCTGATAATGCAAGATCAGCATTGGTGGGCTGAATGGTCAGCTCACAGCAAGCAGAAAATGGTAGCCTGTGCCATTAACTGCTTTGCAGATAACAAGATTAGCCTTTTCATAAGTTCTATTTTCTTCCATTAACCACTTTGTTAACTCTGCGCAAATAGGAAGAAAGTGCTGCAGCTTCAAATAGGGACAGACCATAATCGTCCAACCAGTCTAATTGCTATATTTAATCATTGCTGTCAAGCAGAAACACCTTAATGGCAAAATATATATTTTGCTTGTGCAGAAAATCAAAACTGTCAGCTAACTATTCCTTAATAATACTGGCTCAGTAGTTATAGTGCGAGTTGCTTGGAGTCATTTCTATCTGTTATTATAAAAATAAATAAGCATTTTGAACTTATTTGGGAAGCAGCAACCTGTAAAATATATAATAGAAAGAAAACTCAACAAACTAATTTTAAAGCCCTAATTTTAAGGAGTTAAATAGAAACAGTTGCATTTTGAAAGACTTCTCTCTATTAAACGGCCCCTCTCTTATTTGAATTCAGAATGCTCACTGCTTCTTAGGTTCCAATCATTTTCATAATTATTTTTCATTTGATCAGTCACTTTTCACTTATTTTTTTCCCTCTTGATTATCTACACACTTTTTTTTTGCCTCCAGCCCCGGTAACAAAAGTCAAAGGTAAGCTTGAAAATAAGATTAAAAAGAAAACCTCAAAAGGATCACATCCACTATTTTCTCTCTAAGGTGTGACCAATGTTTTTGAGGGAACTCATTTCTGTGAGGTCCAAGGGTAGAATTGTTCACCCAGCAGCATTTCAAATATCATATGAAAAAATTCACCCTCACCAGTGTCAGTGAAGCTGAAGATGAACACTACTGTTAATCGACACTGTGCAAAAATCACAGGAGAGTCATTGAAGTCGATGCAGAAGTGACAGTAAAAAAAAAATCATGAGATTCTGAGGTTGCTAAGCAACAACATGGCCCCATTCCATTGCTAATGTTTTTGGGTATACGGTTGTTTCCCCAATGTAAATCTTATTTTTTGAACAACCATTTTTATAATACATTAATCTTTTATTCACTCTCTCATTTTGCGAGCGTGCTTTGAACGTAGAAGGTAAAAAAAGACCCCCTCCTCCCTGAGATGGCAAAGGAGAATAGGAGGGAACACATCAAACAAAATGAAAAATAGAGCAGCAGTGAAAGTAGTGTAAGGACGGAGAGAGAGAGAGAGAAAAAGAGAGAGAAAAAGAGAGAGAAAAAGACAATCAGAAACAAAGGAGTATGAGAACAATAGAAACAGACAGCAAAGCAAACAGTGAGTAAAACACAAGAATGAATACAAGGGCAATTGTGCGACTTAAATCAGAGTTGACAAAGGAGAGAGAGTAAGAAAACAAGCAAAAAAAAATGCAAAACTCTACCTCAAAAGCAGATATCAGATTAAAATCCTGCATTTGGGTGAAAATATAATTTCCCATTTGCTATTTGAATATTTGAAGCTTCCTCCCCCAATGGCAGAGATAAATGTAATCCACTTGTTAGGGAAACAACTTAAAATTTAAAAATGTTTAGACTTCTATGTGAAAATAAATCTCTTGCTGGTAAACGATATGTGGTAAATGGATGTATTTGTACATAAATCATTGAAGGTGGTAGGACAGGTTGAGAGTGCGGTTAATAAATCATCCTAGATTTTACTAACAGGGACATAGAGTATAAAAGCAAGGAAGTTATGTTAAAATTGTATAACACTGGTTTGGCCTCAACTGGAGTATTGCATCCAGTTCTAGGTGCCATACATTAAGAAGAATGTGAAGGCATTAGAAAGAATGCAGAAAAGATTCACAAGAATGGTTCCACAGATGAGGAAGTTCAATTAGGTAGACAGATTTAAGAAGTTAGGACTGTTTTCCTTGGCGAGGAGAAGGTGGAGAGAAATTTCATAGAGGTATTCAAAATCATGAAGGGTCTGGAAAGTAGATAGGGAAAAACCGCTCCCATTGTGGAAGAATTGAGGACAAGATGGCACAGATTTAATCTAATTGGCAAAAGCAGCAATGGCGACATGAGGAAAAATCTTTTCACACAGCGAGTGGTTATGGTCTGGAACGCACTGCCTGAAAGTGTGGTGGAGGCAGGTTCAATTGAGGCATTCAAAAGGGAATTGGATTTTTATCTGAAAACAAAGAATGTGCAGGGTTACAGAGAGAAGGCAGGGGCAATGGCACAAGGTGAATTGCTCCTGTGGAGAGCCAGCACAGACAAAATGGGCCAAATGACCTCTTTCTGTGCTGTAACAATCGTGCAATTTTCCATTAAGCTTTTTTCTCTAAATAAAAAAACAATTTTGAAGCATATCACCTCAGAAGTGAAAATAAGCTGTTTATGAGACAGAACTTTGAACACTAATTTTTAGACCTAGGTTTTATATTTGTAATGTCAACAGTAACACATTCATTTTAAATCAGTGTGACAATTGGAAAACGTAGGCCAATGTGTCAGCAGGGTATTATAGCTGGGTGGGATACTACAATTAAGTCAAATGACTGGATAACAAAACAGAAGCTATGAATGCTTTCTAACCTCTTTCTAACAATTAAGCTGACTATAATACCTCCATTGGCACCCCAATTAGAACTAGCTAACTGGGCACAGACCAGGGTCCAAACATTGTTCTGCATGGATCAATGTGACTCCACACAATGCATTTAACTATGGAGTTGATACTTATTTATAAATTGTACAGACTCTCGAAAATAAAAATACAAGCTATACTACAGGAAAACATTTATAAGTTTTGTTGATCTAACCATTTTCCTGCAATATGTCAATATTAAAGCAAAACTCTGCAAAGTCTGGGTGCCACAAGGCCTCTTGTTTCTTTGCTTTTCCTTCCTGCTTTAATGATAATCATGTAACTGCCTGATTTAACTTTTTTTAAGGTTTTACTTTTTGCAAAGGCAAGTCATTCTCTGAAAAAAAAATACTTAAACTGAAAGCAGAAGGGAGGATGAAGAGAGCAGCCCTTTAGTTTGGGTATTAAAACAATCCTGCAATGGGTAAGAAAGTTCCCTCCAGTAGCTGAGATGTAATCCACCCAGACAGAAAAACGATATAATTGATTTCTGAAACTGTTACCCCAACGGCCAGGATTTGCCAGGGCTGTTTATAAAAAATTTTACATATTTTCATAGCACATTCCCACAATGGACTGCCGAGCTCTTCCCACACAGAGGGTTGGATTTTCTTCCTTGAGGCGGGTAGCAGGAGTCGGGAAAATTCCCAGCAAGCATGGGATTTTCATTGTGCGGGGAGCCTGTAAGCTGCAGTCGGGCCAGTCGACCCAGGAAAAAGTTCAGAGACAGCCACAGAGCTGCCGGGTGCCAAGGCAGGCTGTTTAAAAGGCCCGCCCCGGTACTGTGGGTACTGGGACTTTGTCCCAGTTATAATGAAAACAGAAAGGCCCTCCTGCCCTTGCCCCTCACACCTCACATATTCCTCATGCCCCCATCCACTCCCTATGGCCCCTCATGACCCCCCCATGACAAGGTATTTCTCCCACCCAACCTCTATGGTCCCTCGTGCCCTCCACGCCAAACTATGGCATTTCCATGCCCATTCGCTCATTATACACTGTATAGAAGCACTATAGTGACAATAGGATTTGTTAAAAATGCTTTACAAAAAGCCATTCATTGATAAACTTTCCATTCTTTTAAAAAACTCCTTTACTACGCCCCAATAAAAGCGTCAATCATCCAGACCCTTTAAAGAATCAACAGTAGAAACTACAAACAATTGAAACCTCGTTTTCTTTTGTAAATAAACATTGTGAAATTGAGAGCATAGATCAGAAACCCAGAGCTGTCAACCAATGTTTTCCCTGGGTCTCAGGTGTTTGAACAGGCTAATGAATTTCTGGGCTCTCAGCCAAGAATATATAATGAGGCTTGAGGGATCATAGGGGTGGGTGATAGGCACACCTTGGCACAGGTGGCATGAAAGGCCATAAAGGTGGGTGGGATGGAGAAATACCTTGGCATGGGAGCATGAAGCAAACCTTTTTGAACTTGCCTTTCAAAAGGCTCCCTCATGCAGACTATGGTTCACAACACCTCTTGAGGTGCCATGAACCACAGCTCATTGAAAAGCTGACCTGACTCCCTGAAAATTGCAGAGGACTAGGACATGCTAATCCCCACAATGGAGCCAGCCAGGTCGAGTGTGTAAGGTGCAGGCTCGCAACCCGAACCCAGCCTGCACCCTTAAAAGGCACCCATGAAAATTGAAAATTGTGGGAATGGGGTGGGGAATCCCAGAATTGGGACCCTCTTGCCATTGTTAAAGGACTCCCAAGTTATCCCAACTTGGCAAAAATCCAGCTCAAAGTTTCTGATTCCAGCCAAGGCTCCCCAAGGAAATGTAAAGTTACAACAAAGATATAGAATGTTCTTGAATCTTGACGACTCCTTGATTTCGTTGACCTTTACAGTACAGTAATTAATGAGAGTTTGAGTTTCTACCCCCTCATTTGGGTGAAGGTGCAAGTTCCTAGGCCACGTGGAATGGGAAGGGTAAATAAGGAGCAAGATAGTAACGGGTAGTGTACGCACTCACCAACTATAGGAGCACAGCTGGCATTTGTAAGGCTTCTCAGTAGAATGTGTGCGGGAATGCCGCCTTAGGGAGCTGGCATCAATGGAGGCATATTGGCAGATTGTACATTTGAAGGGCTTCTCACCTTTGGAGACAAAAAATATATAACATACCTTGTAAAACAACCTCATTCAGACATACATGCACAATTCAACAATTACTTCCATTTCTCTTCCCTCTGCAACCCAAATTTTCAAACTGCATTAATCTAAAACTTTTCAAGTACTTACTGCATAGAATACAAGTAGAACTTTCAACTTCAGCCAGTCTATAACACAGGTGGTGCCAGCTCAGCCTCCAGTTTTTCCTTACTATTGATTTCCATTTTTATTGCCCTTTGCACTCCTGAATCTTGACCAGTGTAAGCATTATAGTTATACATTACACTGTACTCAAATAGTTCACCTTCCTGATCCCCATCCTCCCCAATACGTCAAACTGCAGAAGTATACATTCAGAACCTGAATACTCACTGCACTGCAAAGACGCAGCAGTGACAGACTAACATGTGCACAAAAATTATGTATGCAGTAACTCAACAGCTCACACACAGTAATCTTCATCATGATGCATCTCTTTCAAATGTTCATGGAAATAAAATTTGCATATCTTTGCCTGGAAAAAGCCAGCTCCAACACTCAAGAAACTAGACACCATTTTCCTCCAATATATCAATACTGCAGCAAAATTTTGAAGAGCCTGGATGACATGAGGCCTTTTGCTTCTTTGCTGGGACAAGACAGCCCACTTCATTGATACCCCTATCCTCCATCTTAAACATTCACTCCCTTCACCACAGGCACACTGTGGCTGCAGGGTGTACCATCTACAAGATACACTACAGCAACTCACCAAGGATTGTTTGACAACACCTTCCAAACCCATGACCTCAACCATCTAGAAAAACAAGGGCAGCATGTGCAGGGGAACACCGGCATCTTCACGTTTCCCTCTAATTCACGCACCATCATGACTTGGAAATATATCGTCCTTGCCACTGGCTGAAAATCCTGGAACTCCCTCTATAACAGTACTGTAGGTGCACCTATATCACATAGACTGCAGCAGTTCCAGAAGGCAGCTAACCATTGCCATCTCGAGAGTAACTACGAATGGATAATAAATGTAGGCAATGCCCATATCCCATGAATGAATAAAAAACACAGATTCAACAAAGAAGCTAGAAGACATTGTAAGGGGAAGAGGGCAGTTCAGTTGTGTGCTTCCAAAAAGAAAGTTTTCAAAAATATTTCATTACTCCCCAACTTAAAGAAAGTGTTTTATCGTAACAACTGATCTTCTACAGTATTTAATAATCAAAACTTTCTGAAGTTGTTATGTAGGCAAATTAAATCACAAAATGTTAAGTGCAATTTTCTTGATTTCCATGACTAAATTAAAAAAAAGACGCATTGATCATATTTCTGAAACAGTACTCGAGCTTCATCTTGTTTTGAATTTACGGCTCACCTATACTCCATCTACTTTTCCCTTCCATCTCCTACTTTCATTCAAGGCTATCCCCCTCGACCTTGCCATATCTTATAGCCTCAGTCAATAACAAGGTTATCCTTTACCACTTTGTTTGTGTCCCTTGTGACCCAAATCCCCCATTCTCTTCAAAGCTCACTTCCTTCTGCATCCACTCCAGGAAAGAACAGCCCCCAACCCACTTACAGCTGCTCTTACAAACTGCCAAGTGTCATGTATTTGACCCGCCACTGGCTACAACAGAGGAGTTGTCTTTTCAGGCTCCTCTTCATGTAGGGTTGGGGGGAAGGTAATCAGAATGATTTTCAAGGTCATCTCAGGAACCTCACAACTCTAAAGTTGCTGAATGAAAGGTTGAGAGCATATTAGTGATGTGGCTCACAGGCTTTAAGATCCACAGAAACCATAAGGGAGACGGCAGAGAGGACATAGGAACTTCATAACTTAACAAGAGGGAATGGCACACTTAAAATTATTTTCAACTATTCTTGGGACAGCAAATCTACAGAGTTTTAGAGTATGTGTTATGCAACGGAAAACAGGTGTCTAATATGTGATCCATTATTCTTACCTGTATGAATTCTCATGTGTTGAATTAGTGATGCCTTTAGTCTGGTTTTATAATCACAGTGCTGACAATGAAATGGCTTTATACCAGTGTGTGTTCCCATGTGTCTCTGGAGTGCCAACTTGGAGGAGCATTTCCTGTCCAACAGGAAACAGATTTGTCACCATCATTCCTCATTCACATTTCAAGGTTACAATTGTTTAGTGCCATTTAATAAGCATTGCTTTACTTAACCCTTACTCTGCTGGATAAAATTGAGAACTCTAAATCATTAATTAACACTAACAAGAGCAGCATTATAACATCAAGTTGCATTTATATAGTAGCTTTAATGTAGCAAAAATATCCCAAGATGCCTAACAACACTGAAATAAAGTCAAACGCCTAAGTGATCATTACAGACATTTCGTCACAATCAACTTTTCCACATTCTATCTGTAATCTATTTTAAGTTGTTAAGACAATCTGTTTTCTAGTCCAACAGAGTTGGACTTCAATCTTTTATTGCTGTATATAAGGATTCCACTATTCGAGGGCTGGATCCAGATGCCAGGTGATCACAAGATGGGTTTAGCTGCATGGGGAGATGGTGGTGTAGTGGTAATGTCACTGAACTAGTAAAAATCAGAGACCCTGCCTAATGCTCTGGGGATACAGGTTCAAATCCCACCAAAGCAGCTGTTGAGATATAAAAGCTAGTCTCAGTAAGAGACTGGTTTACTAATGCCATTAAGGGAAGGAAATCTACCATCTTTACACGTAACTCCAGACCTACAGCAATGTGGTTGACTTTTAACTGCCCTCTGAAATGGCCAAGCAAGCCACTCAGTTCAAGGGCTATAAACAAATGCTGGCCTTGCCAATGACACCAACACCCCCACATTGATCAAAATCTTCTAAACTCCAGCATCTATCTCCCAAATAATCATTTAGACCAACTATCATTGATTGAACAACCAGCATCTAAAGTACTGCGAGTCCATTTAGCCTTTTGGAAAGGAGAGAAAAATAGAAGGAAAAATATAAATAAATTATAAATGTGGATGTTTTGATACAGTCATTTAAGTACTTTTGAATCAGTCACTCTTGTACTGTAGGAAACCAGGCAGTCAGTTTGCACTCCATAAGGTCCCATTGCAAACAGCAATGCATTAATGGCCAGGTACGTATGGTCAAGGGATACAAGCCAGGGTATTGGCAGAATTTCCCTGCTTTTCTTCAAATAGGGACCATGAGATCTGTTACATCCATCTGAGAGCAGACACGGCCTCAGTTTAATGTCTCATCCAAAAACCAACACCACTGACAGTGCAACATTCCCTCTTTACTGTGCTCAAATCTCTTGAATGGGACTTAAACCTATGACCTTTTAATTCAAAGGTGACAGTGCTACCACTGAGCCAAGACTGACACTCTTTGTACTAACTTTGTACTGCAAACTGACCTCCAGGTAAGTTACCTTAATCATCAGTTCTATTGTGTAAATAGAGGTTTGATGAATAACCAGTAAGGAGGCAAAGATCAAGGGCCTGAACCACATTACCACACCTTTTATAGACCACAGAGAATAGTGTGCAGTTGAAATGTGTGTTTTTTTTAATATAAAATACACACTCAAAGCCAGTCTGGCAAAAGCCCCTATGTATCATTCCCCGTAATTGCTACTTCAAAAAGTGAATAGTGAGATCAGAATATAGCAATTCACTTAGGATCCCAGAGGAAAAATAATTAGACATGAGTCCAACATGACAAGCATCGTCAAGGTAGCAAAAGAGCAAAGACTTCCATTAATATGGACTTTCCAAAACATTTTTTTTAAAAGATGAACTGTACCCATCTACATTTTTTATTCTATTAAAACACTACTGTTAAAAATTCTGACCACAGGCAGCTATTTGAACCATTCACACCCAGTACAATGTGCCCAGGAACTCCCAGAATGACATTTAGTTTGCGCTAGACTCTTCAAGGCACTGAAAATTTGAGTCCAAATCTGATTTGTCAGAAATCATGCATACAACTAGTTAAGATTTCCTTTCAGTTTCACTAAAAACTTTGGAAGCTATTCCAAAATTAGCACTACTACTGACAGAACTGGCCGAGTCCTAAAGGACATAGCTATGTTACGATCTCAGGCCAGACCCCCAAATTTTGTTACAGTCTCAGGCGAAACCCCCAAATTTTGTAATGATCCAGTTAAGGACCAGTAACTTATGTTTTAAAATAGACAAAAATTTGAAATCCCAGTTACTCACTAAGAGAATAAAGCCACAAAATTCCACAGTTTTAAATAAACTGAAGAAATGTTATTATAAACGAGTTAACAAAGCAAACAGTAAATGCTATCTATCTTATTCACTAATACCTAGAATTTCCATGAGGCAAACAGGAATTAACAGGCAAACTGTGGTCATACACACCACAAGCTGCACATTAAATGGCAGACACACTCAAGACAGTCCCCCAAACTTTCTCAGTAATCCACCCTGACAGTGAATCACAAAAATTCTTTAAAATTCTATCTTCCTCTTGAGAGATTTCAGGGCCTCTCTTTCAAAGATCTGGCCTCTGATTTCCCTCAAAAGCCGCTCCCACACAGCCTGCCCCAATGACCATTTGCCTCCCAGTTGCTCAATCTCTTTTCCCAAGACCACATTTCACTTGGTTCATAATGCTGCACCCCAACATCTAGTTAACAGTAATAATTCCAGATCTCTAGCTACTCTGAGCAGAACCCCACTGCTCACAAGCTTCCCTTTGCTCCAACTCCCAGCTTCACGGAGCCAATAGCTGCTGTTCACTTCAGCTTCACTGGGCTGATAACTGCTCTGGGCTTCTCTAAACCCCAATCTCCCCAGCAGCACCAAATTAGCAACCTTCTGCTGCGTCCTCCAACTCCTGAATCATCTAAGAAACCATTGCTCACCATGAGCTGCTGTTCACTCTGCCCCTTGAACTGATCTGTGTGACCAGTTAATATCTCCCAGCAGGGTTCTGCTGCTGCTCTGGGGATTCTGTACTTTAAAGGTAATGCCCACCGCCCAATCCCTCACCTCCCCCAACCCCTCGCCCTCCGCCCCTGCAAGGTGCTAACTTATAAAAACACAGGCAAAAATCCAAAAGTATAGATTGCTTCACAGCTGCTAGACTGGGTCTGTGGCAGGTGGTGAGGGAACCAACAAGAAGGGAAAAACCTACTTGATCTCGTCCTCACCAATCTACCTGTCGCAGATGCAACTGCCAATGACAGTATTGGTAGGACTGACCACCGCAAAGTCCTTGTGGACCCTCTATCATGTTGTGTGGCACTACCACCGTGCTAAATGGGATAGCCGTCAAACTAATCCAGCAATTCAAAACTAGGCATCCATGAGGCACTGTGGGCCATAGCAGTAGCAGAACTACAATATGTAACCTCATGATCTGGCATATCCCCCACTCTACCAATACCATCAAGGCAGGGATCAACCTGGTTCAATGAAGAGGGCGGGGAGGGCATGCCAGGAGTATCACCAGGCCTGAAAATTAGATGTCAACCTGGTGAAACTACAACACACTACTACCTGCATGCCAAACAGCGTTAGAAGCAAGTGATAGACTAAGCTAAGTGAACCCACAACCAACAGATCAGATCTATGCTCTGCAGTCCTGCCACATCCAGTCATGAATGGTAGTAGACAATTAAATAACTAACTGGAGGAGAAGGCTCCACAAATGTCTCCATCCTCAATGATGGGGGAGCCCAGCACATCAGTGCAAAAGACAAGGCTGAAGCATTTGAAACCATGATCAGCAGAAGTGCCAAGTAGATGATCCATCCCAGCCTCCTCCTGAGCACCACAGATGCCAGTCTTCAGCCAATTCGATTCACTCCCCATGATATCAAGAAACGGCTTAAGGTACTGGATACTGCAAAGGCTGTGGGCCCTGACAACATTCCAGAACTAACAGCGCCCCTAGCCAAGCTGTCCCAGTGCAACTACAATGCTGGCAACTACCCGACAATTTGGAAAATTGCCCAGGTACATCCTGTCTCCAAAAAGTAGGACAAATCCAACCTGGCCTATTACCACCCCATTGGTCTACTCTTCATCATTTTTCTGATGACCAAAAGTGTCATCAACTGTGCTATCAAGTGGCACTTACTCAACAATCACCTGCTCACTAACACTCAATTTGGGTTCCGGCAGGACCAGTCAGTTCCTAACCTCATTACAGCCTTGGTTCAAACATGGACAAAAGAGCTGAACTCCAGGGGTGAAGTGAGAGTGACTGTCTTGACATCAAAGCAGCATTTGACAGTGTGGCATCAAGGAGTCCTAGCAAAACTGAAGTCAATGAGAATCAGAGGTGTGATGAACAATATATATATAAAATCAATTAAAAATTATACGTGTGTATTTTTGTGTTAAGAAAGTTAAGATGGTTCCAGTTTCATTTAGTTTTTTTTATGGACCTTGGTGCCTGGAAGCCTGGATGGATCTGTCACTGAAAGGTCAGTCTGTTGTAAACAAACATATCCATACATTTTTAATGAGGTTTACAACCCCTGAAGTTAAAGAGATGGGTTTAAAAGGAGTTAGAAGTTTAGGGATTTTGGGAAAAAATGAACAAGGTAGAAAAAAACTCAACTGTTGCCTAATGACAGTGCTGAAGTGACACAGAGACACAAAGACAGGGAAGAGTTTAATGTGTGTCAGAGAGTGAAGACAGGGGTTTTCAGCTCTCAAATAAGAAACACGACAAGGTTCCTGGAATAAAAACAAAAAACTGCGGATGCTGGAAATACAAAACAAAAACAGAATTACCTGGAAAAACTCAGCAGGTCTGGCAGCATCGGCGGAGAAGAAAAGAGTTGACGTTTCGAGTCCTCATGACCCTTCGACAGAACTAGGTGAATCCCAGGGAGGGTTGAAATATAAGCTGGTTTAAGGTGGTGGTGTGGGGGGGGCGGGGGGGGGGGGGGGGGGGGGGCGGAGAGAAGTGGAGGGGGGGGGTGGTGTGATTGTAGGCAAAAGCAGTGATAGAAGCAGATCATCAAAAGATGTCACAGACAGCAGGACAAAAGAACACATAGGTGTTGAAGTTGGTGATATTATCTAAACGAATGTGCTAATTAAGAATGGATGGTAGGGCACTCAAGGTATAGCTCTAGTGGGGGTGGGGGGAGCATAAAAGATTTAAAAATATTTTAAAATAATGGAAATAGGTGGTTCCTGGGAGATTGAGTTTAGGGAACTCATGTTTGCTCTGCAGTTGAAGCAATAGTGAGTTTAGAGTATGGTTTTGGGTGTCTCGGGAGAGATAAAAAGTTGGGTGAGAAGCATCAAGTGAATCCTCAAGAATTGACTGGAAGAGAATCGTTTGCACGTGTCAGTCCCAAACCAGGAGAACTTTGTGTCAAGCTAGTGGTAGCTCTTCCTTGGTTTGTGTGTTTGTAAATATATTGCTGGGAAAAGGAATTTTAATCATCTTCTTGTGTCTGTATTGAGATTCTTCTAATCTTTTTGTCTGGTATAACATAGTTCATTTTTCTTGTTTTAATAAATACTTTATTCTGTGTTAAAAGTTAAACGCAGGCTCCTGTGAATTTGTTCAGTAACTTTCCCCCACGGTTTCTCAAAAAAGTTTGAATCTATCAAGCCAGGTTTCACTCTGGATCTGACTTATCCAGTAGTAACATCAGCTGGAATCATAACAGCGGGGAAACTCTCCACTGGTTGAGGTCATACTCAGCACAAAGGAAGATGGTTGTGGTTGTTGGAGGTCAATTATCTCAGTTCCAGGTCATTGCTGTAGGTGTTCCTCAGGGTAGTGACCTGGGCCCAACTATTTTCAGCTGCTTCATCAATGACCTTCCCTCCATCATAAGGTCAGAAGTGGAGACATTCACTGATGATTGCACAATGTTCAGCACCATTTGAGACTCCTCAGATACTGAAGCATTCCATGTCCATATGCAGCAAGACCTAGACAATATTCAGGTTTGGGCATTTCAGTGGCAAATAACATTGGGGCCACACAAGGGCCAGGCAATGACCATCTACAACAAGACAGAATCTAACCATCGCCCCTTGACATTCAATGGCATTATCATCACTGAATCCCCCTCTATCTACATCCTGGGTGTTACCATTGACCAAAAACTGAACTGGACCAGCCATATAAATACTGTGGCTACAAGAACAGGTCAGAGGCTGGGAATTCTGTGATAAGTAACTCACCTCCTGACTCCTCAAAGCCTGTCCATTATCTACATGGTACAAGTCAGGAGTGTGAGGGAATACTTTCCACATGCCTGGATGAGTGCAGCTTCAACAACACTCAAGAAGACTGATACCATCCAGGGCAAAGCAGCATACTTGGATTGGCACCCCATCATAAACATTCCCTTAAATATTCACTCCCTCTACCACCTACGCACAATGGCATCAGTGTGTAGCATTTACAAGATACACTGAGCAACTCACCAAGGCTCCTTCAATAGCACCTTCCAATCCCATGACCTCTACCACCTAGAATGACAAGGGCAGCAGATGCATGAGAACACCACCACCTCCCCCAAGATACACACTATCCTGACTTGGAACTATATCACCATTCCTTCACTGTTGCTCGGTCAAAATCTTGGAACTCACTTCCTAACAGCACTGTAAGTGCATCTATACTACATGGACTGCAGCGGTGGCTCACTTCTAACTTCTCAAGGGAAATTAGGGATGGGCAATAAATGCTGGCCCAGCCAGCAACGTCTGCATGCTGTGAAGTAATAAATAGAAATGTGCACACAAGAGAAAGGGAGCTTAAGATCAAGTGTACACACTTTGCACAGACTCCAAAACCATAAAAAACCTACAAAAAGACAATAAGGGAAGAATGAGGTTTTGGTGCATCAATACTGAAAGAGAGCAAGTTTATTATTGGATGAATTCCCTTTCTAATTCTGTGATGGTGCAATCACATTAGCTTTGCACTGTTTCAGTTTGTTTGCCAAGCATTGCTGTAAATAGGTGGTTGAAAACTTTGCTAATTGCATACATTATTCAATGTTTTAGTTAAAGATATAATTTGATGTCTTACTGATTACGGGCACTACCCAGTGTTGTACCAAGCCAAATGGACCAGATCCAATCCACAGTCTGTGCCTTAAGCTGACCTCAACCAGAGCAGCAATAGGGATGCTATAGTTGGTCTCAGCAACCCAGGGATACTGAAGGAAACATCAGTCAGGACTCTTGCCACCTGATCATTAACCAGTGACCCCTGCTAGTAAACCAAGTGTAAACTTGAAATTCATGAGAATTTAAAAGCACAATTTGTTGTGATACAATAGAGGACACTTTTCTGGGACAAGCTTTGCAATTTATTCATATTATAAAAATAGATAAAAAGGTCTTAGAAGTTTTGGTTTCTTACAGAGAGAATTCTGCAAAACCCAACTTTGTAACCACGATTCATGAAGAATTGTCCCTAGGAATTTTCTTATTTCATAGAAATTGCAGCACAGTAACAGACCATTGGACCCAATTGGTCCATTGGTGCTTATCCTCTACACAAGCCTTCTCCCACCCTACTTCATCTATCAGCACGTTTTTCTATTCCTTTCGCCTTCATGTACTTATCTAGCTTCCCATTAAACACATCTTTGCTATTGACCTCAATGTTTCCAAATGCATGTTCCATATTCTCATCATTCCAGGGTAAAGCTCTCCTGAGTTCCCCATTAGATTTGTTACCAATTTCTACTTCGGGTCACGTAAAAATAAGACTAACCTGGGATCCAGAAACTTTCAATTTTACTGTAAATTGAAGTTCTGTGGAAAAAGAGTTTCTATGCATATTGAGCTGGGCGGAAGTAACGAGGAGGGCATGAAATAACTATCTTTTGCTGCCCTCTACTGGAATGCACTAAACAATAAAACTAGCTGCTTGCTGACCTCAACTCCAACATGAGGTGACAATTTAAGTTAACTAGCAGTTTCCTCAATGACAACAGGTGTTTTCTCTCACAATCTGCAAACAAGCAATCTGGGTCTTTCACTGGAGCATTCTTACAGAAACACAAAATTATTTGGTTAATTTTATGGGAGAATTTCAACCCTTTGCAGTTTCTTCTGAAAAAGATCATAGACAGATTTTTCCTTTACAGCTGCAGTGGAGATAGGTGCAGAAATGCACCAGTGTATGCATTAGTACGCTGGTCCAGCTCACGCACTGGTGCAGCCCACACCACGGCAGAAGAGAGGGACAGTTTGTATTTTCCATGATTATTTACATAACTATGGAGCGTTCCCATAGGTGATTGATTGGGCTCTTTTCTGGGAGCATGGAGACTGTGAAGCGCGAGATATTCATGGAACATTTAGCAGCTGCCTCATCTTTAAGGGCCACCTGCTCTTTTGGTTGTAATGAAACATTTGGCAGCATTTCATTTTGCTTGGAGTTTTCTGAGGGGGTTTGAGGGTCTGCAAGAATCAGAGGAAAAGGGAGGTCTGTACCCTTTTCTGATGGAGCCCTGGCAGTAAAGCTGAGAGAGATGAACCAAAGAAAACTTGCTATATTTGCTCAGAAGGGATGACTCCTCAAAAGGAAATTGTACAGGCAGGTTAAAATGGTGCATGTGCTCAAAATATTGGTCACTCTGATGCAAAGCACAACAGCAAGATGCTAGCCAAAGTAATTGTTAGCTGAAGTATCTCTCCACTGCTCTACTGCATAACAGTGATACTGACCCCCTATCTTCATAAGTGAGATATGTAATTGGTATTCTTGCTTAGCTTTCAGGAATTCTGACCTGTCTAACACCATCACTAGGTAACCCATGTTTAGACATCACACAGCTTTTACATTCTGATAAATCCTCTAATGACAGTGAGTAGGACTATGAAAGACTCCAGCAAAGACTGCTTGCATGTTACACGTTCATGCACTCATGTTGTTGGCAGCTAATTCCACAACAATGGCATGGCTCAGGTTTCAGTAATATCTTTGCCATCGCAGGAAAAAGTGCATAACCAAAGAGAAAAGCTATTAAATGACAGAGGCTCCCCATCCCCCAATGCACCCAACCTTAAAATCCAAGCCCTGGAAAATTATGTACCTCACTCTGTTGAGCATATTGCAGAATATATTCTCTCTCATTTGGAAAGTCATTAAGCCTCTTATGACAATATGGCATGTGCAAAGGTGTGTGTTATAAAGTGCGTCTTGCTGATAGCAATAAATACTTTTCATTAATTTTTACACATGAATCATTGATTAGCAAAACTGAGACTAAAGGGCAGCCTCAACGACAATTTGCATTTATACAGCACTTTTAATAAAGTGAAATGACCCAAGGCGTTTCACAGGAGCGTCATCAAACAAAACTTGACTCTAAGACTAATAAGGAAATATAAGGGCAGATGATCAAAAGCTTGACTTGCCCATCCTTTCCAACCAGCAACCCATGAACAAAAGGACAAAGGGGGTGTTAATAGTAATGATAAAGGCTAAAAAAGGTGCTGATAGTGGCATAAAGGTAAGAATAAAGAATGTGATAACAAAACAATGGTAAGCACCCTGTGAAAGAACATGGACCAAGTAACAGATGGCCCTTGGGGGTGGGGTGGGGGGAGGAGGCAGTGGGCCCTTTGTTCATGTGGGCCCTTTATCAATCTCTGCTTTGCCCGCACCTATAGCCAGCCTTCTATCCAGCTTCACCCACTCCACCCCCCTTAAACAGCATAAATTCCATCACATTTCTACTTCTCTTTTGCTCTGAAGGGTCATACGGACTCGAAAAGTTAATTGTTTCTCTCTCCACAGATGCTGCCAGGTCTGTTGAATTTTCCCAGCATTTTCTGTTTCCATCCAGTACTGGATGTTGTTTAAACAGTCTGATAGCTTAGCAAGAGTGGAGGAGTCAAGAGAGAAATGGGGGTGAGGTGGAGCTGGTGTCATCAGTGCACATCTGAAAGCCTCCACCGTTCTTTCGGATCATGTCACCAAGGGGCAATATGCAGATGAGAAATAGGAACAGAACATGGAAAGATCCTTGGGGGTCACCAGAGATGAAATCAATCAGAGGATGACATTTTGAGCATTTAATATCATTGTGATTAAAATTACTTCCTTTGAAACAGCTATTTAATTAAAGCTTCATAAATTGGCACAGGTCTTCCCCCACTTAACATGTGTTCTGAATGCGTGTTTTTGATTTGGGCAGATTATAGAGTGAAGAACCTGCTCAAACAGCGCAACCTTCCTTCCCAATTTAGCATGGTTTCCAAACAGTGCACATGCACCAGGAACAGCACTCGCCAGGAGACACTGCGCATGTGCATGTCGTCATGGGCCATTACCGTGCACACATCGGCAACCGCTCTCGACAGGAGGCACTGCGCATGCGCAAGTCGTCATGGGCCATTACTGGGCACACATCGGAACCGCGCTCGCCAAGATGCACTGCTCTCGCCAAGATGCACTGCGCATGCGCATGTCGTCATGGGCCATTACTGAGCACATCTGCAACCGCACTCGCCAGGAGGCACTGCGCATGTGCATGTCGTCATGGGCCATTACTGGGCACACATCGGCAACCGCGCTTGCCAAGAGGCACTGCGCATGCGCATGTCGTCATGGGCCATTACTGCGCACACATCGGCAACCGCACTCGCCAAGAGGCACTTCGCATGCGCATGTCGTCATGGGCCATTACTGCGCACACATCGGCAACCGCACTCGCCAAGAGGCACTTCGCATGCGCATGTCGTCATGGGCCATTACTGAGCACACTTGCAACCGCACTCGCCAAGAGGCACTGCGCATGTACATATCGACAACGTCGCTTAGCAGCAGGCAATGCGCACGCGCGTATCGTCAAGTGCCTTCACTGTGCAATGGCCCGGAAATTACATGTGGCCACAAGCGGGCGGGGAAGCGGCGTACGACAGGGCGCAGGGAATGGAAGCGGCCACCAGGAGGCGAGATGGGGGTGACTCAGATCTATTAGAAAGAGTTGAAGTTAGTAAGAGTCAGTAAATGAGTCAGATTAGATTCAAGGCAGCCAATAGGTTTGTAATGTAAAAATGACAAGTCAGGAACATAACCCAGTCTCACTGCGTGTTTCCTAATGAGAGAGTGATTTTCGTTTAGCACAATGTCCTTCAGGAACGGACTGGGAGAGCTGAACGGGTTTGTGACCAGTTTATAAAAAAAAATTTGAAACCAAGTAGCAATTTTTTTGTTTCCAATGAATCCTAACTAATGAAATGCAAGACAATTCATTTTTTTAGATTCATGGGATGTGGGCGTCACTGGCTGGGCCCAGCATTTATTGCCCATCCCTAATTGCCCTTGAGAAGGTGGTGGTGAGCTACCTTCTTGAATCACTGCTGTCCTTGTAGATACGCCCACTGTGTACCTACCACATATACCACAATATGAAACACACTTCTGATTACAAACAACCTGTATTAATAAAGAGATAAAAACAAAAAACTGCGGAAGCTGGAAATCCAAAACAAAAACAGAATCACCTGGAAAAACTCAGCAGGTCTGGCAGCATCGGCGGAGAAAATAAAGAGTTGACGTTTCAAGTCCTCATGACCCTTCAACAGAACTGGGTGAATCCAAGGAAGGGGTGAAATATAAGCTGGTTTAAGGTTGGGGAGGGGGGGGGGTTGGGTGGGAGTGGGGGGGGCGGTTGGGTGGGGGGAGAGAAGTGGAGGGGGTGGTGTGGTTAGAGGGACAAGCAAGCAGTGATAGGAGCAGATAATCAAAATGTCACAGACAAAAGAACACAGAGGTGTTGAAGGCAGTGATATTATCTAAACGTAAACTGGGCGACCACTTTGCAGAACACCTGCGGTCTGTCTGCAAGAATGACCCAAACCTCCCTGTCACTTGCCATTTTAACACTCCACCCTGCTCTCTTGCCCACATGTCTGTCCTTGGCTTGCTGCATTGTTCCAGTGAAGCCCAACGCAAACTGGAGGAACAGCACCTCATCTTCCAACTAGGCACTTTACAGCCTTCCGGACTGAATATTGAATTCAACAACTTTAGATCTTGAACTCCCTCCTCCATCCCCACCCCCTTTCCATTTCTTCCCCCTTCCTTTTGTTTTTTCCAATAATTTATATAGATTTTTCTTTTCCCACCTATTTCCATTATTTTTAAATATTTTTAAATCTTTTATGCTCCCCCCACCCCCCCTAGAGCTGTACCTTGAGTGCCCTACCATCCATTCTTAATTAGCACATTAGTTTAGATAATATCAGTACCTTCAACACCTGTGTGTTCTTTTGCCTGTGACATCTTTTGATTATCTGCTCCTATCACTGCTTGCTTGTCCCTACAACCACACCCCCCCCCTCCACTTCTCTTCCCCCCACCCAACCACCCCACCTTGAACCAGCTTATATTTCACCCCTCTCCTTGGATTCACCCAGTTCTGTTGAAGGGTCATGAGGACTCGAAACGTCAACTCTTTTCTTCTCCGCCAATGCTGCCAGACCTGCTGAGTTTTTCCATGTAATTCTGTTTTTGTAACCTGTATTAATATACCTGCTTTAACATAAGGAGACAGCAAAAACTAAAAGGGAGCAGATTCCAAGGCACAGATGGTGAGATTAAGAGGTGGCTAAAAGCTTGGCCAAAATTATGGGGTTTGAGGAGGAGGAGAAGCAGAGGGCCTTTGGGAGAGAGGTCCAGAGGTTAAAATCGAGGCAATTGACAGCTCTAACATAATTGATTGGCAAAGGGAGGGGAAAAAGAAAAAGTGTGTCAGAGAACCATAAGGTTCAAGAGGAAAGACTGGCCTAGTAGGGGTTTGTAGAGATAGGTGTCTCAGGCAGTGGGGGCATGAGACTGAAGATTTTAAATTGAATGTTTTGTTGGCTGATGTATATAACTAGAGATGGGATGAGTGGGACTTACTAGAGGACAGGATATAGACAGCTGAGATTTGAATCTGTTGTAGTCTACGAACGAACAGAATGGGAGGTCAGGAAGAACGATGAGAAAAACTGTGACTCAAGGTGACAAAAAAAGATAAGGATGTCAGAAGTTCCTTTGTTAAAACCGCTATGTTTCAAGAGGCAACCGACGCAGTTTAGAAACAATATTTAGTATTTCTTAGTTTGGCAAGTTAATACCTGGTACAAATACTGCAGACAAATTCCTTGTTTGACTTCTTTGTCTTAGTCTGAGGCTCCTTCTCCTCATGCCTTTTACTTGTTACATCATTTTCATTTTCTCTCTTTTCCTTTGTCTTCTGGTGAACTTGTCTGCGGTGTTTATTCACTTGCCGTCTGTACTTGAAGGTCCGTCCACAAAACTGGCAGAGAAATGGTCTTGCCTCGTTATGCTTTGCCATGTGTTCCTTCAGTTCAACTCTGACAAAAGCAGAAAATAATTCCATCTCATGCTGCAAAAAAAAAAGCACATCACCCTGCTCATACATAAATTGCTGTATTTTGAACAGGCTAATAAATAATTGAAGAAAAAGGCCCAATGATCGAATATCAAGCTGAGAAAAATCAGCTTCATTTTTTTTATTTTCCCTCCATTTTTTTGACTCTGTTGTGGTGGTATGGTTCCACAGAGAGGCTATCTACCACCATTCTTCCTGTCTGAGTGTAGAGAATGCAGGGGTAACTTTGATTTGCCAGTCCAGGGAAAACCAGGTTGGACAGGCAGTTAAAATCCTCCAGGTGACAAACTCCCTAATGCTCCGCTTTCTGAGCATGCATGAGGGACAGCTGTCAGAAACCAGTGGGGATCTTGCTGTAAATATTCAGATCCTACTCCAATGGCCTCATCAGGATCTAACTGCTCTTTTAACAATGGGCCTGAGGATTGAGGCCATCATAACTTTCCCACTACGTCAAACTCGTGGGAAGAGGAGCCAGAATCAGAAGAGACCTAGAGAGGTAAAATCTTTTAATTTTTTTATTATGCAATCTGTGTGAGCCCAGATGGAGCTTTCTGGGTTCTATTTGTTTCTCAGTACAGGATCTCATCTGTCAATTCAGCATTTTACAGGCCTCCGGATTCAGCACTGAGTTCAACAATTTCAGGTTTGCCCCAATTGGTTTCTTGTTTTTGGACAGCAACTGTTAATAATGATTCTGCTTACACCTCCTCCAGACACATCTTTTATTGCTTTACTTGCTCCCATTACAATCTCCTTTGCCTTACGTCATCGTCCCTTTTATCATCTAATCTCTCCTGCCTTCCGCTCGATCATACTTTCCTTTTTGTTCTCCACCCCCAGCCTGTCCCACCTGTGTACTTAATCAAAGCCTGCCGCATTTCTAAAGTTTCCCAGTTCTGATGAAAGGTCATTAACCTAAAACATTAACTCTGTTTTTCTCTCCGCAGGTGCTGCCCGACCTGCTGAGTGTTTCGAACATTTTCTGTTTTTATTTAAAATGGGGATTGTGTTGTCTAGATGTTGGGAGTTTATTTTGTAGGCCGTAGGGATAGGTGTAATTTTATAGATAATATTATCTTCCCTGACGTACGCTTCTGATGTGCAGACAGATCTACTGTTTTGTGCTTGTCTGACAATAGGCTTTGTTGTCAGCAATAAATTAAATTGATTTTTACTGTAAATTAAAAAGTGCGCATCATGTGCCTTTAAATGGTATAAAGGATTCTGAATGCCAAAAAATGAAGTGTAGAAATTACTTTATTTTTAAAAATGCTTTCATGGGATATGGGTGTCACTGTTGTCCATCCTTAATTGCTCTTGAAGTGATTGGCTTGCTAGGCCATTTCAGAAGGCACTTAAGAGTTAACCACATTGCTGTGCGACTGGAATTACAACAATCGATGATAGTGTCATGGTTACCATTACTGAGACTAGCTTCCAGTTCCGGATTTATTAATTAAATTCAAATTCTACCAGCTGCCGTGGTGGGATTTGAACCTATGCCCCCATAGCATTAGCTTGGGCCTCTGGATTACTAGTCCAGTGACATTACTACTACACTACCATCCCCCTTATAATGACTTTCAAACCTAATCTGGATTTAAGCAGTGTCTTTATGTACTGTCAAGTAAACAGGAACTACATGTGATTTTTCACTACAAAAACATGCTTTTTTGGGAATACAAAATTATTCAGAAAATAGGAAGCTTTGACTGAAGTTTTCCTAAAATGGGTAGATTAATGCTGAAATCTATTCTTCCACAATCCCCATCCTGGCTCAGAGGATAACAAAAATCTGGGCTGTATATTTCTCTCTGGCCCTTAAAGCTATCCCATGCTGATTCTAGTCAGTTACACCACTGAGTACCATAAAACACTTACATTCTGAAGAATCTTTTGTCACAATCAGTGCACCCGTGTGGCTTAATACTGCTGTCATGGTTGCACAGATGTTTATAAACCTTGGTCCAAGTTTCATCTGATAAAAAAGAAAATAGTTTGCTGAAAATCATTGCAGTGCTTATGGCTTTGATCAACATCTTAAAGGCGAAGGCAACGCTATTTTGGGAGGGAGGAAAGTATACCTCCAATGTACATGAAAAATACACACACATACAGATACTCATGTACTTTTTTTTTTGCAAATTGTTTGTGTTGGGCTATAGGCTCTCAGCTAGGGCAGGCAATATAAGGGGTGCTACACGTGGTGTTACCATTTAAAGGAGGAAGGAATCCAGGATTCCTGTTCCTAATCACTGTTCAGCAATCTCTGTTGGTTTTGTGACAGGACTGCAATACCACCTGCAATTCAATAGCCTACTATCTCTGTCAAATCTTGCCACGGAGTTACAATAACTTGACTAAAACATAGCAGGGTGACCATTGCCTGTGCAACTGTGAAAGGAGTCACATAACAGACATAGGGAGAAAGACAACAATTTGTACTTATATAGCATCTTTAACATTGAAAAATATCCCAAGGCACTTCTTTGGCGCGTTATTGAACAGAGTTTGACAAGGTAAATAAGACATTTTAATCAAACAGATATTTCATCTCTCCTTATCACCAGGATGCTTCATCAATGTCACTGACTGCAAGAACTCTCATGCATTCTGGAATAACTCCACTAAATGCATGGGGGCTGTGACATCAGACCAGCCTGGCAGCCAATCTGGATCTGCTGATCACACCACCACACAAAATGTCCAGTATTTTTAAAAAATATACACACATCCAAGGTCTTGTGGCGCAGTATTAGCGTCCCTACCTCTGGGAAGGAGCTTTGGGTTCAAATCCCACTTCAGGACTTGATGGCCATAGATGCTGTGTTCACTACATGGCCAAACAGACTAATTATCAGCCTGTAAATCCTTTCCATACACCTGATAGGAGGCAGTAAGAGAGTGGGAGAGTTTCCTCGTCAGCCATACTGCAGAAGGCAATGGCAACCACTACAGTACTTTGCCAAAGATAACTATGGACTAATCTAATGGAAGTCCTTGGTTGTCAATGCCCTCTTAGGGCATGGTACCTGGAAAAGCGGATACACATCCAGCAGATTCACCATGAACTGCTTATGATAAATCAGGCAATATACGGTACTGTATAGCGTTCCAGATGAAAGTGTTAAATTATAATGTGTTATTTTGCTGCAAAGATGTTTAACCTGGCCACGTAGTCACATTGCTACTTATTCGCAAAAAGCTGAGGTTAGCTGGAGTTTATTTCTATTGGTAAAGACAATTTGCACATTAACAGGTGCACGTAAATTTCCAAGTCAGAAAACAAGCACTAAAATTGTTCCCTTATGTAAATATATTTGACACCTAGAAGTGTGACAGACTCAATATTTCTATAGACTAGCAGATTACTGGTGACATTACTCACATCAAATCAAAGGATAATCATTGTATGATGATTTAAAAACTGTCTATACAAGTTCCAATAAAGCATTGTTTACTAACATTTGTGAACACTGATCCTGAAGTGTAAATACACTTCTGATTATTTTACTCAAAGTTTTGTGATGATGATGAAACCCTCAATTATCTCCCAAAGCGCTTTGGAAAGTGCATCACCAATTTTTAAGTTCATTCCTGAAGGCCAACCAGTTTTACTCATCTCTAGTTGCCATGAAAAGAGCTAAACAGTTGACACAGCTTCAGAGGTCAGTTAAAAGTCAAGTACATTGATGTGGGACTGGAGTCAGATGTAAGTCAGACAGGATAGAAATCGCAGATTTCTCTCCCTCACTAACAGAGATTACTTAACCAGTTGGATTTTTACAACAATCTGAAAACATCATGATCACTTTTATTGATGTCAGCTTTTTTATTTCCAAATTTTTAAAGCTGAATTCAAATTCTCAAACTGAAATGGTGGGATTTGCAATCCATTCAGCAAGTAATCAGGAAAGCTAATAGAATGTTATCACTTATTGCGAGGGGAATTGAATACAAAAGTAGAGAAGTTATGCTTCAGTTATACAGGGCATTGGGGAGACCACATTTGGAGTACTGTGTACAGTATTGATCACCTTATTTAAGGAAAGATGTAAATGTGTTGGAAGCAGTTCAGAGAAGGTTTACCACACTAATACCTAGAATGAGTAGCTTGTCTTATGAGGAAAGGTTGGACAGACTAGGTTTGTATCTGCTAGAGTTGAGAGTAAGAGGCGACTTGATTGAAACATATAAGATCCTGAGGGGTCTTGACAGGGTGAATGTGGAGAGGATGTTTACTCTTGTGAGCTAATCTAGAACTAGGGGTCACTGTTTGAAAATAAGGGGTCACCTATTTAAAACAGGGATGAGGCGAAATTTTTTTCTGAGGATCGTGAGTCTTTGGAACTCTCTTCCTGAAAAGGTGGTGGAAGCAGAGTCTTTGAATAATTTTAAGGCAGAGGCAGATAGGTTCTTGGTAAGCAAGGGGGTGATAGGTTATCGGGAGGTAGATGGGATGAAGATTTCGGGTTACTATCAGATCAGCCATGATTTTATTAAATGGAGGAGCAGGCTCAAGGGGCTGATTGGCCTAGTCCTGCTCCTTGTTCGTATGTTCACTGGATTATTAGTCTAAATTCCTGAATTACATGTCCAGTAAAATAATCACTATTTGAAATTGTAGTTTGGCCATCTTACAGTGAATTATGATTGCTTTCCAACTAGAAATAAGTATTCTTATGCCACTAAAAACTAGCAGAAGCCCATTGGGTCCCACAATTACCTGGATTATATTTCTTTCCACTGTGCTTCCTGCAAGGACTCCATTCCCACTTTCTCCCCCACTGTGTCAGAACACCTTGGTTAGTGAACTGGTCTGAATCCTCGGGGCCACCTTTCCACCAGACTATCTGCCACCTCTTACACTAGTTACACAACCTGTGTCTCGTTTACGTTCTCTGTTTCTAATAGTGTACTTCCTATTGTTGGCTGTTTACATTAGTCCTGATAATGGACTATTTCTATTGGTGTGTGTGTGTGTGTGTGTGTGTGTGTGTGTGTGTGTGTGCGCGCGTGTGTCTGTTCCTTTCCTCCAGCTCCACCTCCCCCATGTCCTGTTCCTTTTTAAAAGCCGTTCATTAATACTATTTTCCACTGTTGATAAAGGTCCAAACCAGAAGCATTCACATTGGTGTTGGCTTACCTGCTGAGAGTTTCCAGCCTCTGCAGTACTTTGCATCAGCAATTAAACATGCAGATGCAGCTCATAGTAGGCTGTGTGTGCTATGACTTCTTTTACTGCTTTCCTAAAGAACGTAATGATGTATGTGATTAGCCTCACCACAATCATCATCCCTTATCACATCACCCCTTGACAATGCACCAGGACATACTGGGGTATCATCCTACGGGTGTTCTCTGAGTATGTTGTCATATGCCTAAACTTCATTTGGGGATCTAGATAATCTGTCGAGCGGCTAGACGGAGGGAACGAGAGGGGTGCAAAAATCACAGTTAAGCCTAAGCCTGCGCATTTCCCAACAGAGGGTACAAGAAAATGATCAGCAGAGGAAACTCTGGGTGATTTTGCTCTTCTCGCTCACAGGGTTGCTCAGGTGAATTGCAGCTACCCTTTACTACTACAACTGAGATAACTGGACTCAGTGCAGGCTAGGGATCAAACCAGGGAGCACCTGACCTTTAAAGCTCAGTTTGTATCTTAAAATCCATTCACCCACTGAATCATTAGAGCTGCCCAAAAAGGTGATTAAGAGATTCAAGCACTGACGATTTACAGAGCACCTGAATCACATTGGCTTACTGAAACACTGAAGAAATATTCTCCAAGTGCTATAACTAACAAAATTGTAAACTCGGTCTTTTGGAACACATTTTAGTACAACTTCATCAGAAATGATGAACAAAGGAAATTTACTACGTCAATATATGAAACCTAAATGGAGACAAACTCTAAATAAAAAGAAATGGATCAGATAGCTCTTGCCAAGTTTCTGGGTGGGGGTGGCTAGTGGAATGAATAAACCTACCGGTAAAATCACACTCTGTACACTTAAAAGCATTCTCATAATGGCAGGCAGAATGTAAATCTCTCACGTTCTCAGAAGAATAGAAAGATGGGCACTTTGAGCAGTAAAAGAGATCTGGCTTCTGTTGGTGGGTGACTTCATGCAGTTTCCAAGCTTTCTGCTTTGTGAAAACTTTCTTGCAGAATGAGCAACTGTAGGTCGACCTTTTGGTATTGTGGCCCTTGAGGTGCTGTTCCATCAGATTCCACTCCGTCATGCAGGAGCTGCAGTACGTGCATTTAAAACCTGTATCCCTATCATGACAGTTCAAATGAAGGTGATAAATGTCTTTTGACTTCAAGTCCAGTTTGCACATCTTGCAAATATAACGTTCATTTTTTGAGCCAGTTTGAGAGTTTTCAGCATTGTTGGAACATTGGTTTTCACTCCGCTTTTTCTTACTGAGCTGCCTTTGCTTCTTAAGAATTACGTGATCATCGTTGGCTTCCAAGTTCACTGTATGCGTTTTATTATTATTGGATATCCGACAGAGGCCTAGTGACATAAGGTGCTCTGACTGAGCTTCCTCATCATCTTCAGGCACAGCTGTCCCAACTGGAGATGGCTGAGGCCCTGATGCCACAGAATGGGGTCCATCTAATTGAAAAGGTGTAGATTCCACTTCAAACAGTGTGCTGACCTCACATGCATCAGCAGCATGAAGATTATCATTGTGCCCTCCAAGTCCCATTTCACAGGACACTGGGCTAATGTTGTGAAGCATCCTGTACATAGGAAGAAGAAATGACATCCTCTCTAGGTTGTCCACAATAATGTCCTCAGCCACCTTGCTTTCAGTGTCCATGTCTACATCGGTGCTGTACGAGGAGTCATGCTCTGTGTGACATGTACCAGTCAACTTCTTAGAAGGTTGATCATTGGCCTTGGGTTTGTGAAGGTCTTCAATGTGGGAGTTCATTTTAATCTTCAGGCTGCAGGTGAATGCACAGATTTTACATCTGTAAACTTCGACAAGGAATATCTCCACAAAGTTTTTAAAATGATGCTCAATGTCTTCCATATTGCTAATGCATAAACTCGATGTTGTAGTCTCTTCTGACAAATGTAAAGTCACTGGTGGAATGTTCTGGAACACAAATTTAGCTTCATTCATCTTCTTTAAAATAATCATATCTGCAAATACAGATCAGAGATTGAAATGGTAAACTGCAAAATCCATTATGTTAACTACTGGTCTAATTTTCACTGCTGGGTAACTCCTTATTCAAAGTTTATGATGTAGCAAATTGCAGAATATAGCTCTTAACATACAACTCGTGAAGAAAAAAATAATGTTCTGTGCAATATCTTTTAATACTAAAGGCCAAGGACAATTAACTTTGCATTTTTAGATTGTGAGGTGTGATATTAGATATGGTGGTAACCAAATTGAGGTTATTGAATAGGTCAAAATAACAAAGCAACCAAAGGCTGAAATTGCCAGTGTCAATAACTTTCGTAAAAATGTTGGCATTATTGGAGGGTGAGATTTCCAATTCTTATTCACTTGACTTTATCCCTACAATGAAATGGGCACAATTTCCACACCTTCATCCTACACTCACTTAACTAGTACCTGGTGCATGGCATAATGTTGTGCTCTTTCTTGGATTATAAAACTTTCTTGGATTACTAAAAGTAGATGACACAAGTTGCTGTGGCGTATGTAATTTGTTCATCATCATAAGGACAAGCACCCATCCCAATTCTGATCTAATACTATGCAAATGAAGACAGCAGCAGATTCCTTTTTCCATGTTAATACCACAACCTGGGACCCAATACTGCCAGAGCCAGTTTTCTCCCAAATACTGCCAGACCTTTGCTACCACACACGATCCACTACGAATTAATAACATTCACAGTTCAATTTGTAACTTCACCACAACTCTCAGTACAATCCCATCCATTTCGCCCGTGGCCAAGGACATAGCATATGTACTATCTATAATGTAATTTTTAACAATGGCTGCTCCAGGGAACAAAACATAACTTTGGGGTGGGGGGGGGAAGAAACAATATACTTCAGCCATCGAGCCACCTTAGTTGAATCATTTCTCAAGCCAGGCATTCTGCTCTCCCTCTGAAAATCCTAACTCCACTCCCGGCTGTAACATGCACCCACATGGCCATGTGAACATAAAGCAGGACTTTGTAATAAAAAAAAAGAGACCAGTCTGCACCACCTGGTCTGATGGTTGTCTGGAAAATGTTCCATGACCTTTACTGAAAAAGGCTGGCCTCAAGCCAACACGTTTTAAAACACAAACACTTTGCACCAGGGCTGAGCTGACAGCCACACATGACATGGATACAGGTGTGAACAGTGTGCCCCCAGCAGCCAAACCCCCCCCCCCACCCAGGGAAACTATCAGTAACCATGGCAACAGGAAATATTAACCCTCACATACGGTCAATCCAGTGGATGGATAAAGTGGCACAATAATGAGACAAGCAATTTAAATTCTTGCTGATAAACTTACTAACAAACCGACAGGATTAGCAGACCTCGGCCCAGGCGGCGGGTTTTTCCTGAAGTAATCCTCACAAAATGGGAACTGCCCAGCTTGGCTCCCGCTGCGACTAGGCCCAAGAGCAGCGACATCTCCGGCTCGCTTCCGGGACAGGAAGCTGCGGGCGACCCGGGTCGGTGCATGCGCGCTGAGAGGGGCGGGGCGGGGCGGGGCGGGGCATGGGGTTGGTGGGGGGGGGGGGGGGGGGCGGATGTTGTAGTCCTGTGACGTCAGCAACCCGAAGACAGGGAACTACAATTCCCAGGATTCAACCAGAGGCTTGTGACGTCATGCACCTGCAACCCCCCCCCCCCTTTGCTTCCCCACCCCCACCGCCCATGCAGCTTATGTTCGAGGGGATATTGTCTCTGTCTTAAACAAAAATCTGGTTGATAATGTTTTAGGGCTCAGACTACTGCTGCTGTGTGTTTGCTTTAATGAGATCGTGAAATATAAATCACAGAATCACACAGTGCAGAAGAGGCCCTTCGGCCCATCGAGTCTGCACTGACATGTGAGAAACACCTGACCTACCTACCTAACCCCATTGACCAGCACTTGGCCCATAGCCTTGAATGTTATAACATGCCAAGTGCTCATCCAGGTACTTTTTAAAGGATGTGAGGCAACCTGCCTCCACCACCCTCCCAAGCAGTGCATTCCAGACCGTCACCACCCTCTGGGTAAAAAAGGTTTTTCCTCACATCCCCCCCCTAAACCTCCTGCCCCTCACCTTGAACTTATGCCCCCTTGTGACTGACCCTTCAACCAAGGGGAACAGCTGCTCCCTATCCACCCTGTCCATGCCCCTCATAATCTTGTACACCTCGATCAGGTCGCCCCTCAGTCTTCTCTGCTCCAACGAAAACAACTCAAGTCTATCCAACCTCTCTTCATAACTTAAATGTTCCATCCCAGGCAACATCCTGGTGAATCTCCTCTGCACCCCCTCCAGTGCAATCACATCCTTCCTATAATGTGGCGACCAGAACTGTGCACAGTACTCCAGCTGTGGCCTCACCAAGGTCCTACACAACTCCTACATGACCTCCCTACTTTTGTAATCTACGCCTCGATTGATAAATGCAAGACCTTCTTTCTTTAAAGGAACAAAGCACCCCTAGATTATCCCTAGCATAAAACCAATTACATCTCTACCTCTCTTCAGTTCCAAAGAAGAGTCATATTGGACTTGAAACTTTAACTCTGTTTCTGTCTCCACAGATGCTGCCAGACCAACTGAGTTTTTCCAACACTTTCTGTTTTTATTTCTAGATTTATCCTGTCCGTTCAGGAGCGAAATTTCTGCACACAGAGTGGGTTAGAAGTTTGGAACTCTGTTCTGCTAATAGTAGTTGAACAGAAGTAGGCCATTTGGCCCATCGAACCTGTTCCGCCATTCGGCCCATCGAACCTGTTCCGCCATTCAATAAGATTCATGGCTGATCTGCGATCGAACTCCATATACCCACCATTCCTCCCTATCCCCTTATACTTCTGGTTAATGAAAATCTATCAATCTCAGGTTTAAAAATAAAAATTGACCTGGCATCAACTGCCTTTTGTGGAAACCTCTGCCCCCCACATAAGTTTTTCCTAAGTCACTCCTGAGCAGTTTGGAGAAATCTAAGAATGCTTTGTTTCTTTAAACAAAGAAAGACTTGCATTCACATAGCACCTTTCGCAACCTCAAGGTATGTTTTAGGGATGTAGGAAATGTGACGGACAATTTTTGCGCAGCAAGCTTCCACAAGCAGCAAATACAGATATTTATAGACCGGATAACCTGTTTTAGTGATGTTGAATCAGGGATAAATATTGGCCAGGACACCAAGGATAACTGATAAAAACAAAAAACTGTGGGATGCTGGAAATCCAAAACAAAAACAGAATTACCTGGAAAAACTCAGCAGGTCTGGCAGCATCGGCGGAGAAGATAAGAGTTGATGTTTCGAGTCCTCATGACCCTTCGACAGAACTGAACAGAACAGAACAGAACAATCAGTTCTGTCGAAGGGTCATGAGGACTCGAAACGTCAACTCTTTTCTTCTCCGCCGATGCTGCCAGACCTGCTGAGTTGTTCCAGGTAATTCTGTTTTTGTTTTCACCAAGGATAACTGCTCTGGTTTTCTTTGAATAATGCCATGGGATCTTTTACATCCTCTTGAGAGGGTAGATAGTACCTCTGTTTAATGTCTCATCTGAAAGATGACAACTCCAACAATACAACACACCCTCAGTGCCAGATTGGAGTATCAGTCTAAATATTTGTGGTCAAGTTTCTGGAGTGGGCTTCTGAACCCAGAACATTCTGACTTGGAGTCAAGAGTGCTAGCAACTGAGCCACAACTGACACTTCGGGTTTCATGATTTCAAGATGTCGTGTTGGATTTAATTTAAAAGAATAGTTTTGTCCATCGTCAATCGGGCATGTTACTAGTGTTCTAGCTGATTATTAATTTTATAAGATTAAGCAATCACTTTTACATAGGTCTGTAACTTTGCAGAAAGTACTTTTCTACAACATGCTATCCCTAATTTTACAACAGTTTAGCCCGGTATGGTTTTAGGTGAAAGCTAGAAGAACGAGAAAGTAATTCTGCCTACACCAAGCAATACCTGTCACTTGTACATGCCATTTACATTACTCCAGTGCCTGTATTACAATTTTGTATTTAAGAACTTGTTAAAAGCTCCAATCAATTCTTAATGTGCCTATCCAGTGATTTGCTGACTACTACAAGCTAGGATGATCTCAGGCTCTGTGTGGAATAGCTGATTCAGTTGGCTTCAGCCAGCCTCTTCTCCTGTTGTATAAATTGTTGTGATTGTTGGCAATTTGGCATTCTTGTGTTTGACCTGATGAGTGCAAGACAAAAAGCTTCGACAACATATCTCTTTTTTCAGCAATATACAGTTAATTTTTTCGCAAAACAAAGGGATATTGCTGAGATATGGGAATAGGCTAAATTCAATGTCAGTAAGCGTGAGATGATGGAGTTTGGTTAGAATGAAATGACAGCAACTGTTATACTTTGAATGAAAGTAAGGTTGGTGCTGTGAAAGATCAGAAGAATTGGGAGAACGTTTATAGGAGATTAAAGGAAGAGCCTCAGATTGATAAGGCAGGTTAAAAAGCGAGAGTAATTTTAGGTTTTATCACTATATCAAGATGTTGAAGTCAAGAGTTAAAGACAAGCTTACATAAAACCTTAATAAGACCCCAGTTAGAGTGCTCTGTGCAGAATTGGGCTACAAACTATAGGAAGAATATTGAGGCTTCAGAGAAGGAACAGCACAGATTCACAAGGGTAATGTCTGGTATGTGGAAATATAATTATGAAGCAAATTGAACTTGAACAATGCAGATTACAATATGATTGAAGTGTTTAAAATTATGATAGGATGGGTCAGGGTGGATAAACTGCATCCAGTAGTTGAGGGATCTAGATAAAAGAGCAAGGTAAATTCTTTATAAAGAGGTGTGAGGCTGTAACATTCACATGTTGGAGAATTTATATAGAAACTTCCATTGTTTTAATCTAAGGAGAAATAGCAGTGATATTAGTTGAGGGATAAATATTGGCCAGGAAGCCAGAAGAACTTCCCTATTTTCCATTCACCAGAGGACAGGGGAGACTCATCTGACAGACTGCATTTCTGACAGTGTAGCACTCCCTCACAGAGTTGTTAGTCAGCCTGGATAGGATGCTCAAGTCCTGTAGTGGGACTTTAACCCACAGCTTTTTGACTCGATGGTGGAAGTGCTACCATTGAGCCAAGACTGTCATCTTAGCTAGTGGATGAGGTTATATAAGAATTCAAGATTAGGCAGGACATGGAGTAAAGAAAAATGTGATCAGGGCTATTTGCTCACATGGAGATCAATGGTATAGTGGGCAAAGGTGAGGCTGTTCTCCTTAGAGGAGAGAAGGTTCAGAGATTTGTTAGATGTATTTAAAATCATGAGGGATCTGGATAGCATAAACGAAGAGAAACTGTTCCCATTGGCAGAAGTTCAAGAACACTAAGGTGATTAACAAAAGAACCAGAGATGAGACGAGGAATAACCTCTTCATGCAACAAGTGCTTTGGAGCTGGAATGCACTGGCTGATTGTATAGTGGAGACATTTATACAGAAACTTCCATTGTTCTAATCTAAGGAGAAATAGCAGTGATATAATTTGAAGGATAAATATTGGCCAGGAAACCAGAAGAACTTCCTTATTCAACTGTGGTTTTCAAAAGGGAGCTGGATAATTATCTGAAGAGAAAAGGTTTTATTAGGCTACAGGGAAAAGGTTGAGTGGGAGTAGCTGTTGCAGACACTTGACACAAAGACAATGTGCTGAATGGTCTCCTTTTGTGCTGTAACCATTCTACGATTCTAGTATAGATACATTCAAGGAACTTGATAAACACGTGAGGAAGAAAGAAGCTGAGGGTTACCCTGATAGTGTGATCAAGAAGGGTGGGAGGAGGCTTGTGTGGAACATAAACACCAACATAGATGAGGTGGGCCAAATGGCCTGTTTCTGTGCTATAAATTACATGTAAAGCTGCCAGCTGGGAATACAAACAGTATATCATGTCTCACATCCTCAGGCCATAACAGCCAAAGAATTAATGTGAATCACTCTCTCTCACCACACTCTCTCTCCCTGCCAATCTCTCTCTCTGCCCGCCCCACCACTCTCTCCCCCGGCACACTCTCTCTCCCCCACCCCCTCACACTCTGTCTCCCTCCATCCCCTCACACTCTTTCTCTCACACAGTCTTCAGCCACTCACTTACTCAGACGCCAGTGGGTTACACTGCTCCAGCTGCCTCGCCTCGGCCCTATCACTCTGGCTGCCTCGCCTAGGCCTTGCCACTCCAGCTGCCTCGCCTAGGCCTTGCCACTCCAGCTGCCTCGCCTAGGCCCTATCACTCCGGCTGCCTCGCCTAGGCCCTATCACTCTGGCTACCTCACCTAGGCCTTGCCACTCCGACTGCCTTGCCTAGGCCTTGCCACTCCAGCTGCCTTGCCTAGGCCCTATCACTCTGGCTACCTCGCCTAGGCCTTGCCACTCCAGCTGCCTCGCCTAGGCCCTATCACTCCAGCTGCCTCACCTAGGCCCTATCACTCTGGCTACCTCGCCTAGGCCTTGCCACTCCAGCTGCCTCGCCTAGGCCCTATCACACCAGCTGCCTCGCCTAGGCCCTATCACTCTGGCTACCTCGCCTAGGCCCTATCACTCCAGCTGCCTCACCTAGGCCCTATCACTCCAGCTGCCTCGCCTAGGCCCTGCACCGCCACTCCATCCCTTGCCTGGGCCCCCCACCGCTGGTCTGGCTGCCTCGCGCTCTGGGCCCTAAAACTTAGCTTCAATGCTTACCTTCCCACTCTTTGCTGCTCTTCCAATCATAGGCTGGTTTCTCTCTGATTTGCTGCCAATAGGTTCACTGGTAAGCCTATCAGCAGCAAATGCAGGGAGGAACCAGCCTGTGATTGGATCTGAGCAGCTTTACAGCATTTTTCAAATACCTGTCACTTGAATGTCCAGGTTTGGCGGGTTGCATTGAATTGACAAGACTGTTTGAAATTGAAGGTGTCGGAGCAGCGCTCTGGTGTGCTCTGGCAGCACTACAGCTTGAGCCAATTGGCCTATTTCCATGTTATAACTTCCATTTTTTTTATCATGTGGTATGGCAAGGCTAGCATTTGTTGCCCCTGAGAAAATGGGAGTGAGCTGCCTTCTTAAACTACTGCAGTCCATATGGTGAAGGTACACCCACAGTGCTGTTAAGAAGGGAATTTCAGGTTTTTGACCTAGTGACAGTGAAAGCAATGCCAATATAGTTCCAAGTCAGGAAGGCGTGTGACTTGAGGGAGAAGTTGCAGGCGGTGATGTTCCCAAGTGTCTGCCGCCCTTATCCTTCTAGGGAGTAGAGGTCAGGTGTGTCACTGAATAAATAGTTACTTCAGAGGTGTACACTCCTCAATAGTACAAATGAGTAGCCTTACATAGACAGGGAAGTCTGTGCAGTGTTAACTGAGGATAACAATAGAGTTGCTGCAATTTGATGCCAGTGCCTCTGGATTAAAAATTGGCCAGAGCTTTTCCTTCTGATTACTCTTCAATGATCCCAGCCAAGTAAGAACAAAGGCTTATGAAGAACATCGGTGCAGAAATCAAAATCATTTAAATTTGATGGGGAGGAGAGAGCAAGAAGATAACCAAATACCAGAAAAGAACATAAGAACATAAAAACATAAGAACATAAGAAATAGGAACAGGAGTAGACCATTCGGCCCCTCGAGCCTGCTCCACCATTCAATATGATCATGGCTGATCTTCTTGTGTTTCGATTTCCACATTCCCATCTAACCCCAATAACCTTTGATTCCCTTGCATAACAATAATCGATCTATCTCTACCTTAAAAATATTCAATGACCCCACATCCATCACCTTCTGAGGCAGAGAATTCCAAAGTTGTACAACCTTCTGAGAGAAAAAAATTCTTCTCATCTCTGTCCTAAAAGGGTGACCCCTAATTTTAAATTTTGCCCCCTAGTTCTGGACTCACCCACAAGAGGAAACATTGTTTCAACGTCCACCTTGTCAAGGCCGTTCAGGATCTTGTATACTTCAATCAAGTCACCCCTCACTCTTCTAGACTCCAGTGGAAACAAGCCCAGTCTGTCCAATCTTTCCTCATAAGACAGCCCACTCATTCCAGGTATCAATCTAGTAAACCTCCTTTGAACTGCCTCCAATGCATTTACACCTGTCCTTAAATAAGGAAACCAAAACTGCACACATAATTTGAGATGTGGTCTCACCAATATCTTGCATAACTGAAACATAACGTCCTTACTTTTATGTTCAATCCCACTTGCAATAAAGGATAGCATTCCATTAGCCTCTTTAATTACTTGCTGTACCTGCATACTAACTTATTATGACTCATGTACTAGAACACCCAGATCCCTCTGCAGCTCGGAATTCTGCAGCTGTTCTCCATTTAAGTAATTCTCTGCATTTTTGTTCTTCCTTCCAAAGTGAACAACTTCACATTTTCCCACATTAAATTCCATTTGCCAGATCTTTGCCCACTCACTTAACCTATCTATATCCATCTGCAACTTCCTCATGTTCTCTTCACAACATACTTTCCTTCCTATCTTTGTGTCATCTGTAAATTTAGCTACCATGTCTTCACTTCCTTCATCTAAGTCATTGATGTGAATCATAAAAGGTTGGGGCCCCGGCACAGACCCTGTGGGACTCCGCTCGTCATATCCTGCCAATCGGAAAAAGACCCATGCTGATATGTTACCCCCTACACCATGCTCTTTTACTTTCCGTAATAACCTTTGATGTGGCACCTTATCAATTGCTTTCTGGAAATCCAAATACAATACGTCTACAGGCTCCCCTTTATCCACTGCGCAGGTTACTCCTTCAAAAAACTCCAATAAATTGGTTAAACATGATTCTCCTTTCACAAAAACCATGCTGGCTCTTCCTGATTACCTTGAGCTCTTCTAAGTGCCCAGCTATAACCTCCTTAATGATCGATTCTAATAACTTCCCCATGACAGACGTCAAGCTAAAAGACAAATTGCGACATAGCAGATAGTCAACAGGTGGGTATAGACAATGATAGTGCCAAGTCAGTGCCAACTGAGCTACTGGTTCGTGATATTTAATAGCTTCACATGGCTTAGATCATTGCCTTCCTCTAATTACAGGATCAGATCTCCGATAATGTAAGCACTCCTGAAATGTGTCTGCTGTTCCAAAATTTCTGATTCGATTACAAGTTGAGGACAAGCTTCAGTTCCTGTAGGAAGTGCAAATCAATGTTCACAATTCACTTTTAAGTGAGTGAGCCACAGTGTTTTGATGTTAGGATCCCACCCCGCTACCCATCACCCGCCACCCTCCTCCCCCTTCCAGACTCCGACATCTCTCCATCCTGCCCTCCTCTCGCCAGCTGTGGCCCAGTGCCTCAAGCTTTCCCGCACACCAGCCAATTCGGAGCCTGAGGGAAAAAAACACTTAAATATGTTTAGAATTGGCAAGAATTTGGGTTACCTGTATTCCCAGGTTTCCCAGCTTCTATGATCCCCACCTCCCCAGAAATATTTGGCTCATATTCAATTTAATGTCAAAGTAGTAATTTGTAGTACCTATCTAATTGGAAAGTAAAAATTTGGTTTCCCCAGTTAGGAAATGAAGAAGTGAATGAGGGCAATTGTAGACTGAGAGATTCCAAAGATGTACGTGTCACAAATGGTAACTTAGAGCATTGCATTGAATAGGTTAAATATGAAATCCATCCCTAACTTATTGAATGTTATGACTTCAACACCTGGTCTCTAAGGAAGCTCAGATCATCCACCCAAAGTTGTTGCTTTTGTCAGCAATTCTACTGATATCCTCAGCGTTAATTAAACAATTAAACTCAGGGCAGAGACAGCCATCTTTCCTGATCCTCACAAGCCTGCGCTTATATACCTCAGCTAGAAATAAAGTGTTGAACTGCAGCTTTAAAACAACTGCACACTGGAAAAGGTTGTGAACACATGGTTGCTTTTCAGTTGTTCCAACTATAGGTGAATTCTGCATATTAAACCATATTGCAGAACAAACCTCTTGAAGTTGTTGTTTTCATGTGGCATTTCTATACTTTTATTATGGTTCATAAAGGGCCTCAGTGTAATGTGGACTTTGACAGTGTTGCTGATTTTACATTGAAAATGTTCAATTATGGAAAGGAACACTGCTAAATTGGTGTGTTGTTTAAACATTAAAGCATGTTAACTTGTGTTAGCTTGAATATTGTGAAATCCTCTCAAAGGATTATAAATGTTACTCAACGAAAATCCAAAAGGGAATTGAATAAAATGGCAAAATCCAACTCAAGTCATCATGTAATAACCAGCAAAGCAGAGACCTGCTTTTCCCCTCTCTAGTCTATGAACAATTCTTGCAACCTTCCTGCTGTTGTCACAAGGAGAACAATTGAGTCTGCGTTTCTGCAAACTTTCTTTCCTTTCTCCCTGCTCTTCTGAAGGCATTGACTTTTTCCTGGGCAGTGTTTCTTTTGTATCACTATTTAACACAGCTATTATTACCAATTTAACCTAAACAGTGTTGGCAAATTGCTCAACAGCTAAACCCAGCCCTGTGCACACATTCATACTTCCAACTGAAAGCCTCAGTTCCTAGTTGAGAGGCACTAATACAATTGCTGAGGACGGAATCCAGAGCATTCCTACCTGTAGCTCAGCTGCTTACTCCTTTAATGAGCTGAGCCACTGGGGGAAACTGAGGTAACCAGGTAAGGTCAACACAACTGAAGAATATGAAATAACAACAGAAAATTCTGGAGATGCATGGCAAGCATGTTGACATTTGTAACCTGCAAGTGGATTATGTGCAAATGAGCAACGTTCTACATGATTCAATATCAGACCATGTGGTGAGTGTAAAGAATAAGATGTTTGTCAATGTTGGGTTGCATTTATCATGCATTCCAAGCCAACCAAATGTTTCATAGTCCCTCTGTGCAGTCTGCACAGTTAATGAGTTACTTGCTCCTCTGAGACCAGACATAGATGCAGTGGTCTGATCAGAGCATCGCAGAATTTGATTATGACTTCCTCTAACTGGTCTGCTACCATTTAAACTACATATTACATCATTATGAAGTATATCATTATGCAGGAGCAGAGGGCCCTGGGTGTATATGTGCATAAGTCATTGAAGGTGGTAGGACAGGTTGAGAGAGCGGCTACTAAAGCATACAGTATCTGTGGCTTTATTAATAGAGGTATTGAGTACAAGAGCATAAGAGCAAGGAGATTATGTTCAACTTGTATAAGACACTAGTTAACCCTCAGCTGGAATATTGCATCCAGTGCTGAGTGCTGCACTTTAATAGAGATGTGAAGGCATTGGAGAGAGTGCAGAAAGGATTCATGAAAATGGTTCAAGGGATGAGGAGCTTCAGTTATGAAGATAGGTTGGAGAACTTGGGACTGTTTTCCTCAGAGAAGACAAGGCTGAGAGGCGATTTAATAGAGGTATTCAAAATCATGAGGGGTCTGGACAGGCTACTTAGGGAGAAACTGTTCCTACTCATGAAAGGATTGAGAATGAGAGGGCACAGATATAAAGTAATTTAAACTTTTTCAGGTGTCAAGTGCTTAAGGTCTGGAATGCACTGCCTGAGTGTGTGGTGGGGGTGGTTCAATTGAGGCATCCAAAAGGGAATTAGACTGCTATCTGAAAAGGATAAATGCAGGGTTATAGAGAAAAGATGGGGGAATGGCACTTGGCAAAATGCTCATTTGGAGAGCTGGTGCAGACACAATGGGCCAAATGGCCTCCTTCTGCACAGTAACAATTCTATGATTCTGTGATATTGGCTTAGCTGGTTGCAGCTGTGATTTGCCAGATATATTAAATTTTGAGTTTACTATCATCTTCAACTAGGGTTGCCAACCCTCTAGATTGTCCAGCTGTCTCCGAGAATGGGGCATAATTCTCCCAAACACTACTGCTAGCAGCACAGGAGAACTTTGCCCTTTAAATTTCACACTGCAATGGCCTCTCACTCTGTGCTGTCACTGCCTGCTACTGCAGAGAAGACCACACCTTGGTGATGTTACCCTCCACAGCCCCTGCTTAGGAATTACTAGAAACAGGATCAGCAAGTTGCTGAGAGGAAGGGAAGAGAAAGGCGGAGGAGGGAGAGGCGTGAAACTAGGGTGAACAGGAACTAGGATAGCACGTTTTTAGATGTGGTCACCCTACAGCTTACGGAAGTGCAGACAGAGAGGGAATGGGTGACCATCAGTCTGAAGACAGGTACCTGGCAGGTAGTCAGGAAATCCCCAGGGTGCAGCTCGCTCGAGAACCGTTTTTCTGTGTTGGAAAATGGTGAGAGTGACGGTTCCTCTGGGGAGTGCAGCAACACTCATGGCACTGTGAGTGGCTCAGCTGCAAGGGGAGGGAGAGGAAAAAGAGGGGAAGAGCAATACTGGTAGGAGACTCGATAGTAAGGGGAACAGACAGGCATTTCTGTAGCCGTAGACGTTGCCTCCCTGGTGCCAGGGTCAAGGATGTCACTGAACAGCTGCAGGGCATTCTAAAGGGGGAGTCTGAACAGATAGAGATCGTGGTGCATATTGGTACCAACGACATAGGCAGAAAGAGGGATGAGGTCCTACAAGCAGAATTTAGGGAGCCAAGAAACAGATTAAAAAACAGGACCTCAAAGGTAGTGATCTCTGGATTATTTCCGGTCACGTGCTGGTGAGTATAGAAATAGGAGGTTAGGCCAGATGAATGCGTGGCTGGAGAGAAGGTGCAGGAGGGAGGGATTTAGATTTCTGGGGCATTGGGACAATTTTGGGGGGCAGTGGGACCTGTACAACGGACGGGTTGTACCTGAACCGGAATGGGACCAACATCCTTGTGGGGAGGTTGGCTAGTGCTGTTGGGGAGGGTTTAAATTAACCTGGCAGGGGGATGGGATCCTGAGAGGAGGTTCAGCAGGGGGAGATGCACAGCCAAAATTAGAAGAGAGAGCAAGTGAGTCTGGAAGGCATAGAAATTACAGGCCAGTTAAGGCACAAGGCAGTTTGGCAAAGTTGGATGGTATTTATTTTAATGCAAGGAGTCTGACATATAAAGCAGATGAGTTGATGTCATTGCTGTCACAGAGACATGGTTGAGAGAGGAGCAGGATTGGCAGCTCAATATTCCAGGATATAGAGTCTTCAGGCGAGATAGGGAAGGAAGTAAAAGAGGATTGTAATTGTATTGTAATATTGATCAAAGAATCAATTACAGCAGTTAGGAGAGATGACATCTTAGAAGGCTCCTCAAATGAAGCCATATGGGTAGAACTGAAAAACAAAAAGGAGCAATCACATTGCTGGGACTGTACTATAGGCCCCCAAACAGTCAGGGAGAAATAGAAGAGCAGATATGTAGGCAAATTTCAGAGAAGTGTAAAAATAATAGGGTAGTAATAGTCGAGATTTCAATTTCCACAACATTAACTGGATTTAATCATAGTGTTAAAAACAAAGAAAACTGCGGATGCTGGAAATCCAAAGCAAAAACAGAATTACCTGGAAAAACTCAGCAGGTCTGGCAGCATCGGCGGAGAAGAAAAGAGTTGACGTTTCGAGTCCTCATGACCCTTCGACAGAACTTGATTTTGAGTCCAAGAAAGAGTTGAAATATAAGCTGGTTTAAGGTGTGTTTGTGGGGGGCAGAGAGAGAGAGAGAGAGAGAGGTGGAGGGGGGGTGTGGTTGTAGGGACAAACAAGCAGTGATAGAAGCAGATCATCAAAAGATGTCAGAGACAATGGTACAAAAGAACACATAGGTGTTAAAGTTAAAGTTGGTGATATTATCTAAACGAATGTGCTAATTAAGAATGGATGGTAGGGCACTCAAGGTACAGCTCTAGTGGGGGTGGAGGGACCATAACTTTTATGATATCACCAACTTTAACTTTAACACCTATGTGTTCTTTTGTACCATTGTCTCTGACATCTTTTGATGATCTGCTTCTATCACTGCTTGTTTGTCTACACAAGCACCTCTCTCTCTCTCTATCTCTCCGCCCCGCCACACACACACCTTAAACCAGCTTATATTTCAACTCTTTCTTGGACTCGAAATCAAGTTCTGTCGAAGGGTCATGAGGACTCGAAATGTCAACTCTTTTCTTCTCCGCCGATGCTGCCAGACCTGCTGAGTTTTTCCAGGTAATTCTGTTTTTGTTTTTAATCATAGTGTGATTGGTTTAGAGGGAGCAGAATTCTTAAAATGCATCCAGGAGAGCTCCTAGAAGGTCCTACAAGAGAGGGTGGTCCTGGACTTAATTTTAGAGAATGAAGCCAGGCAAGTGGTAGAGGTATCAGTGAGGGAGCATTTTGCAGATAGTGATCATAACTCTATTAGATTCAGGGTTGTTATGGAAAAGGACAAGGATGGGACAGAAATCAGAGTTCTAAATTGGGGGAAGGCCGATTTTAATAAGATCAGATATGATTTGGCCAGAGTGGACTGGGAGCAGCTACTTTTAGGTAAATCTGCATCAGAGCAGTGGGATTCATTCAAGAAGGAAATAGGGAGAGCACAGGGCCAACATATTCCAGTAAAGACAAAGGTGGGACCAACAAATCCAGGGAACCATGGATGTTGAGATATACAGGATTGGATAATGAGAAAAAGGGAGGCTTATGACAGATACCGAGGACTCAAAACAGCGTAAGCCCTAGAGGAGTATAGAATGTGTACGGGGGAACTTAAAAAGGAAATTAAGAGAGCAAAAAGGGGACATGAAAAAACATTGGCAGGTAAAATAAAGGAAAATCCAAAGTTATTTTACAAGTACGTTAAGATTAAGAGGATAACTAGTGAAAAAATAGGGCCTATTAAGGACCATAATGGTAATTTGCGCGTGGAGCCGGAAGACGTAGGTAGGGTTCTAACTGAATACTTTGTGTCGGTGTTCACAAGTGAGAGGGACAATATGTGTATGGAAATCATGCATAAGGATTGTGATATAATTAAAGAAATTAGCATGGAAAGGGAGGAGGTTCTAAGTGGTCTGGCAGGCTTAAAAGTAGATCAATCTCCAGGACCGGATGAAATGTGTCTCAGGCTGTTGAGTGAGGCAAGGGAGGAGATAGGGGCACTGGCAATAATTTTCAATACCTCTCTGGCCACAGGAGAGGTGCCAGAGGACTGGAGGACAGCCAGTGTGGTCAAGAAAGGAGGAAGGGATAAACCAGGGAACTACAGGCCAGTCAGTTTAACCTCAGTGGTGGGGAAACTATTGGAAGCAATTCTGAGGGACAGAATTAATCTGCACTTGGAGGGGCAGGAATTAATCAGGATAGTCAGCATGGTTTTGTTAAGGGGAGGTCATGTCTGACCAATTTGATTGAATTTTTTGAAGAGGTGACCAGGTGTGTAGATGAGGGCAATGTATTTGACATGGTCTATTTGGATTTCAGCAAGGCTTTTGAAAAAGTCACGCATGGGAGGCTGACAACGAAGGTAAGAGCTCTTGGGATCCAAGGCAATTTGGCAAATTGGAATCAGAATTGGCTGAGTGGCAGGAAGGGAGAGTGATGGTCGAGGGGTGTTTTTGTGACTGGATTCCTGTGTCCTCCACAGTGGGGTTCCACAGGGATTGGTGTTGGGTCCCTTGTTGTTTGTGGTATATATAAACGATTTAGACTTGAATGTAGGAGGGTTGATCAGTAAGTTCACGGATGACCCAAAAATTGGTGGGGTGGTAAATAGTGAGGAGGATAGTCTTAGATTACAGGAGGATATAGACGGGCTGGTCAGATGGGCTGATCAGTGGCAAATGGAATTTAATCAGGATGAGTGTGAGGTGATGCACTGGGGCAGGACAAACAAGGCACAGGAATACAGATGAATGTTAGGACCCTGGGAAGGACCGAGGATCGGAGGGACCTTGGTGTGCATGTCCACCAGTCCCTGAAAGTAGCAGGACAGGTAGATAAGGTGGTTAAGAAGGTATATGGGATACTTACCTTTATTAACCAAGGCATAGAATATAAGAGCAGGGAGGTTATGCTGGAACTGTATAAAACACTGGTTAGGCCACAGCTGGAGTATTGCATGCAGTTCTGGAATCCGCATTATAGGAAGGATGTGATTGCACTAGCGAGAGTGCAGAGGAGATTTACCAGGATGTTGCCTGGGCTGGAGAGCTTTAGTTATGAGGAGAGATTGGATAGACTGGGGTTATTTTCCCTGAGATTGAGGGGGGACATGATTGAGGTGTATAAAATTATGAGGGGAATAGATAGGGGAGATAAGAAGGATTCCCCTTGGTGGAGGGATCAATAACCAGGGGGCATAGATTTAAGGTAAGGGGCAGGAGGTTTAGAGGGGGATGTGAGGAAGAATTTTTTCACCCAGAGGGTGGTGGGAATCTGGAACTCACTGCCTGAAAGGGTGGTAGAGGCAGAAACCCTCATAATATTTAAGAAGTATTTGGATGTGCACTTGCAATGCCATGGCAAACAAGGCTGCGGGCCTAGTGCTGGAAAATGGGATTAGAATAGTTAGGTACTTGTTTGACAGGTGCAGACTCGATGGGCCGAAGGGCCTTTTTCTATGGTGTAGACCTCTATGACTCTAGGGGGCAGGTGAGAGGGAGATAGATGAAAGGGGGAGATGGAGACTCTTGAGGAAGAATGGGGAGATTTAGGGAATGGGAGTTTGGGGAGAAAAGGCAGAATAGGATTGGGCAGTGGCTGAGGGAGGCTGGGCAATGGGTCCAGCATTTCCAGCAGAGCAGGCAGCAATGTTGTGAATGGGAATGGCACCAAGACAGAAACAGCCAGTAAAGAGATATAAAACCTGTGGAATTTACTGTGCTAAACAGTGAAAGATTGTTTCCACTTGTTAGCAAATGGAGAATAAAGGGACTGAGAACTGTCACTTAAAGAACCAATGAGGAAGAGAGGACATTTTTCAGCAGAGGGTTAACATAGGAAAATTTACCACAAGTGACTATTGAGGCAGAGAGTAGAACATGACTTAAGATGTAATGTGATAAGTGTTTGAAAAGGAGGAATAAAAAATGATCTGGGTGAGTGAGGTTACAGTAAGCAGGGTGTTAAGACTGCTGCCCTTTCTACAGTCTCTCAGTTTGCTTCAGGTTGCTCTGTGCTGACTCATTTTGACACATTAAATCCAAATCCATAGACCCTAGTTCAGAGCGTTCACCCTCACATAGGATTTGAGTCCAAACCAAAGTCCAAAGAGAGATAAAGCCTGTTAAAAGTGACATTGACTGGGTAGACTGAACACAGTTTGTGCAATACAAGAGGATTCTGGTTGTAGCTGCCGAATGAATATCAGTGATTATGGGATTGCCACTAATTATAGGAAGGATATTTGGGGTGTTAAACCTATTACAACCAGCTATTTGCAGACTATCAATGGGTTATTTATTCCAAAAGCAAGTACTGCAGATGCTGGAAATCTGGAATGAAAATAGAAATTGCTGGAAATACTGAGCAGGCCAGGCAGAATCTGTGGAGGGATAATGTTTCAGTTTGATGACCTTTCATCAGAACTGCAAAAAAAAGAGATGCAACAAGTTTCAAGCAAGTACAGAGGCAAGGAAAAGGAGAAAGAAAAGAACAAAAGGCAAGGTCTGTGATAGGGTAGAAAGCGGACAAAATGATAGTGTAAAAGAAAAGGGTATGGTAATGGGGCAAGAACAAGAAGAAAACATAAGGATAGAGAAGGTGTGAATGACAACAGCAGAAGAACTGCCAGCAGCTGCTGTCTGCAAAAATAGGAGCGGTGGTTATGAACTGAAAATTTTTAATTGTGTTGAGTCTTGGATGGCTGTAAAGTGTATAATCTAAAGATGACGAGCTACACCTTGAGCTTCATTAGGAAGCTGAGAGCAGGAGTTGGCTGGGGGGAATGATGTTTGCAGACTAAATGGAGGCATTCAGAAAATCTGTGTTTAGTCTCCTCACTGTAGAGGACACCGCCACGTGAGCAGCACTGTAGTATACTAAATTGAAAGTGCAAGTAAATTGTTGTTTCACCTAGAAAGAGTGTTCAGTGCCCTGGATGATGGGAAGGAAGGAGCTAAAAGTGCACATATTGCATCTCCTGCACTTGCATGGGAAGATACCATGAGAAGTGAAAGGGCTGTTGGGGGTGTTATGTCAATAAGACATGAAAAGAAATCAATACTGTGTATATCATGGCTTCGTTTTTTTTTTGCTATTTTTAAAATGGACTTTCTGCTGAACCAAAAAGATGGCTGCTATATGTCACACGATTACAGGTTTGGTCTTTGTCCTGGAAGCTATCAACTGGGGTTACAAGAACAAAAGAGTCCTCCTCTCATCATCATGGAATCTCACACCCAATTGTAAAGACATTATAATCATGAAACCAGGGGCTCGCAGATCGAAACTCATTATGCCTGCAAAGTTGTTAACAGATCCATCTCACACCTGGGACTGTCCAGGTCCATTTCAAAAGGAGACTACTGAGGGGACAATGGACATCATTTACATCTTGATAAGCTTACCCCTCTAGCGGAGTCAGAGGATCTGATTAGACAATGACTCCCTGACAACAGAACCTCAATATGGATGGTAACTCTTTCAAAAGTTAATAGTTAATGGCTGGGACAATATCAGCCCTGAAACCAAGGCCAGTCCCAGATACTAGATAAATATCCTTTTTGACATCACTATGAAGAAAGAAGGCCACGTGACTGGAGTGCCCATTTCAAAATCTTTATATGGAATGTGGCATCATCAGAACGGATGCAGCAGAGAAACTGGACTAATTGAATAATGTCCCTACAGGAAGTAAGGTGAGAGTAAATATAATCAAGGTAGCTATGGGAGTCAGTGGATTTATAGTAGATACTGGTTGACAGTCTATCCCCAGAAATGGAGATGGAAAATTCAAGGGAGGGAAGAGTTTAAGATGGACCTGGTGAAGGTGAGAGGGGTATAAATTGCAAGTAAAAATTATGAAATTTTCCAATTCAAATGAGAACTGGAAAATACATTGATGTACTGGGAAAAGCAGGGGGGGATCTGAGTAGGACTGAGACAATGAATATTCCACATATCCCAAGGAAAAGGCAGCCATAGCTTGGATCCATTGGAACACCTGGCACTTGGAGGAAGTAAGTGGAGTCAAAGGAAATTTTTTCAATATTATACTGTTGGCTCTGGCTCAGTTGGTAGCATACTTAACTGAGTCAAAAGGTTGTGGATTCAAGTCCCACTCCAGCATAAAAATCAAGGCTGAAATTCCATTACAGTATCAAGGGATTGCTGCACTATTAGAGGAGCTGTCTTTTTGGATGACATGTCAAACCAAGGCCACTCTCAGGTGGGTGTAAGAGCTCTTTATTGAGGAGCAGCTAAATTCTCCCAGGTGTCCTGGCCAATATTACTCTTTCAATCAACTTCACAAAAACAGAGTATCTGTCATTTTCACATTGCTTTTTGTTAGTGCTTGCTGTGTGCAAATTGGCTACCACATTGCCAACATGGCAACAACCACAATTCAAAAGTACTTAATTGTCTGTAAGGTGCTTTGGGAAAGTCATGGAAGGTGCAATATAAATGCAAGTTTTTTTTAAACCTGTGTTTCCCTTCTTCAGCTGCTCAGAGATGGTCTCCTGCTTCGTGAAACTTCTCAAACGGCTGCTGGTGTGAAACTATGTTCGAAAATTCTCAATCAGAGGGGGCTCAACCTTTTATAAGGTATAGGGAATAACATTTGCCAACATCACATGGCCAACCATCTGATAACACTTTCAACTAGAGTTGCTAATGTTATATTTAACTGATTCAACACCATTCATGAAGAATGGGTTACCCGTTTTGTTTGGCTCCATTAAATAGCTCATTTTTTTTCTCCAACTTTCAGTCCGCAACCTAAACATTAAGTTAGGTTCTGATGAAGAAGCATATGGACTCGAAACGTTAACTCTGTCTTCCTCTCCACAGATGCTGTCAGACCTGCTGTTTGTCCAGCAATTTTTGTTTTTGTTTCAGATTTCCAGCATCCACAGTATTTTGCTTTTATCTAAACATTAAGTTGTCATTCCTCTTGACAGTTGGTGACACACCTGCCACATATTTTATACCAATTTGTTTTTATTTCCCAATTCCAAGTTTCTGTTAATTTGATTGTTATGGAGATAAAATGTAAAACATGGCATTTTTGTTAAATGATGAGAGAGACAGAACCAGTGTAGCAGTGAGCTCCCCCACTCCAATGACCCTGCCTGCTCTGTTCTCCTGAGGCGCATGCGCGCAGCGTTGCGAGCCGGTGCGCGGGCGTGTGCAGCGGCATTGTGGGATAGCGGAGGACCGTGCGCGGCGGAATTGTGGGATAGTGGAGGACGTGCGCGGCGGCATTGTGGGATAGTGGCAGAGCCGAGCGGATGGTAAGAGACGGCCCTGGTGAAATGGCGGATGTTCACAGCCAGGAGGAAGAGGCGGACTGGCGCCGGAACGAGCGGCTGACGGCCACCTTGGAGGAAGAGTAAGGGGAGCATTCGTTACAGATACGGATAGAATTAATTTGGCGGCAGCGATTATAAATAAGCCTTCCGTTAGACCTCGTGTGTGTGTGTGTGTGTGTGTGTGTGTGTGAATGAGTGGGAGAGAGCCGGTGCGCGGCGGTCGCGCTGTTTGTGGTTCAAATAATAACGAGCGGCCTTGGTTACCCCCGCCCCCCCCCCCCGGCGGGACCGGAGCGCTCGGGCAGCCCGGCCGCGGCTGCCGTTCCCCCAGTTCCCACAACACGCGCGCCGGGGCCGCCGCTCTTCCGTCTGGTGGTCTGAGCGCAATAAGTTTCCACCCGGCCGCTGAAAGTCATCCGGCTCTTGTGGGCCTCGCTCAACATGTGAGCGACATAGGCCAGACTGGTTTGTTGTATCGGGAGAGGAGGGATGGCTCCGCCCTTCACTTTCCTCCCGGATCCCACATTATTCCCCACCCTTCTCATTAACGCGTCCCTCTATGCTGAGTTCATTATCCTTTCATTTCCACAGATATTGCCTGACCTGCTGAGGGTCCCCAGCATTTTTTGTCTCTGTTTCCTTACTCTTCCTGTCGAGTTATTTATCTTGTAATTCTGAATTAATTATCCTACTTTGTGATTATCTATTGTGTTTTCTAATATAAGTTAATATTTTTGTTGCAAGTGGTCTACCTGCTTGCCTTTTTCACTTTGATCTACAAGTCAGTTTACTAGGCTAATAGGTTGTATTGGACTAGATGAATTTGTCTAAAGTTGGTCTTTTCTAAATACTGACAATGCATTTAACTCACATAAGTAACCAAATCTTCTTGCAGTTAAATGTTGCCATATTACATCCTCAAAATATTTTAAAGTTCTTAAGACAATGGATTATATTTGAATACAGTATTTACTGTTAGTATACAAAGATAGTTTCAGCATGGAGAGCAAATGAATGCATGACCAGATGATTGGTTTTTGGTGATGTTAGTTGAAGGACAATGATTTGCAAGAACACAGGAAGAATTTCTCACTCTGCTTTAGTTTTATAGGTTTTTTTCTGTCAACTGGAGGTGGCAGGCAGGATCTCAGTTTAATGTCTCACCTGACATCTCCAGCAATATGGTTGCCCCTTGTCTTCCCAGATTGGACTTCATATGCTGAGCATGAAGTCGAGCTGACATTTTAGCATTTTAATACTCTGACAAGCAGACCTGTCGATTGCCACTTTCTACAATGAAAATAAATTCAACTTTCTGTTCCTGTATTTGTGTCTTGTGTTTGATTTTCTTTCCCCTGTATGTTTGTAAATATCACCAGTGCTTTTTTTAATGTTCAGCCCTCCCCTGGTGATGTAAAATGAATTTGCGTGTATTTCCACAGAAATATCTCTCTTTTTTATCAAGATTGAAGCTATGTTGCTGAAATTCTTTGTCTTGCACTCAGGGTAAACATAAAATTAAATTTCATTCATAACAATTTATACTGCAAGGGAAAAGAGTGCTGATTGGTTGGGAAGCCTCCTCTGAGGCATTACCACAGAGAAAGCAGTAGGGAACTATAGGTTTCCCAAACTCCCAGGCGCAAGTCTTGAGCATATTCTTGGCTACGCAAGTGGTATTTTCTGCCAGCAGGTTGCTGCCATCAGTCCCAAAACACATTCTGCCAACCACACAATTGAGCAACATTGTGTATGAATTTTAATTCTAGTACGATGCCAGGTACATAGGCCATATGTCCCAGTGATTGCCTGATCATATCAACAGCTCGTTCCTTTGATTGTTCGTAATAAGCAGAATACAGACCGTACTCAGCCAGGCTGCACTTTCAGGACCCAAAACAAAATGTCTACACTTAGATGTGACTCTGCGATTGAGCAGCACTAGCTAATCAACTCTGAGGCACAATGCTGGATTATTTAAGATGGACCAAATGCTTCCACATCATTATATTATCTTGAGATCTTCATAAACAAATTCTCAAACATGCAAAGCTGTCAAATATTAGTTGCTTGTGACCAGTGAAGTAGTAATTCATCTTCTTAAAGAAACTGAAGTATCTCCCCGGTGAATTACAAACTTACCCTCCCAAAATGTTAACCCATAGTGCTAATAACCGCACTAACCGTCACTTTAAGATGATCAGTGGAACTTGTAACATGGCTCATTAAAAACAACATACATTCAGACTCGGGGACCTATTCTCTGCAAGCAAAGGGAATGTATTAAAGGCTTGAGTCTTTTTTGAATTACTTGGAAGCTTGCAGAGTCTATAGCCTGCCCATTGATTTCTCTATGGCAACCCCACGACCAGTCACAGCTTGTCAACCAATCAGCACCCTTTTCTCCTGTGGTATAAATTATTGAGATTGTTTGAAATTTGGCGTTCTTGTGCTTGTCCTGATGGATGCAAGATGATAAACTTCAGCAACATGCCTCATTTCCGCAATAGTCAAGTTCTGTACTGCCAAGCGACTGTTAGGAGAAATACTTTCCACGTTATGAAAGCTCCAGCTTTTTTATTCTACTCAAAACACATTTGGCGCATTTTTGAAGTTCAAGGTTGCCAGAAAGAGCAATTACAATTAATCAAAGATTGATATTTTATTATGAAATATAATTTTTAGATTTGCCTCACTTTCACTTTAAGATTCCCAAGAAAGTTAAGAGAGTCCGTTACAGAATTCAAAACTGAGATAAGATTTTAAATGTTCATTCATCTAACAAGCAGGGTGGCGAACTTAATTTTTCTTTTTCTTTTATTCATCCACGGGATGTGGGCTTTGCTGCCTGGGCCAGCATTTATTACCCACCCCTAGTTGCCCTTGAGAAGGTGGCGCTGAGCTGTCTTCTTGAACCGCTGCAGTCTATGTGATGTAGGTACATCCACAATGCTATTAGGAAGGGAGTTCCAGGATTTTGACCCAGCAACAGTGAAGGACTAGTAATATATTTCCAAGTCAGGATGGTGAGTGACTTGGAGGGGAACTTCCAGGTGGTGGTGTTCTCACCTGTCTGCTGCCCTTGCCCTTCTAAATGGTAGTGGTCGTAGGTTTGGAAGGTGCTGTCGAAGGAGCCTTGGTGAATTCCTACAGTGATCTTGTAGATGGTACACACTGCTGCTGCTATACATCAGTGGTGGAGGGAGTGAATGTTTGTGGATGTGGTGCCAGTCAAGTGGGCTGCTTTGTCCTGGATGGTGTCAAGCTTCTTGAGTGTTGTAGGAGCTGCATTAATCCAGGCAAGTGAGTTACTCGTCGCATGATTCCTGGCCTATGATGGGTTTGGAAAATTGTGCCCTTGAGCTATGGGCTGTTAACATATGGGGAGGGAAAGTTTGTAATTCATCGGCGAGATATTCAGTTTCTTTAATAAGGTGAATTGCTATTTCACTGGTCACAAGCACCTAATATTTGACAGCTTTGCATGTTTGAGAATTTGTTTATAAAGATCTCAAAATAATTACTAATGTGGGAGGCATTTGGTCCATCTTAAATCATTCATCATTGTGCCTCCCCATTGTAACTAGAAGCAGACTAGAGCTAGGAGACAGAGTTCAGGAAGAAGAGGTTTCCCATTTAAGATGAAGATGAGAATTTGTTTCTACAAGAAGGTCTTAGTCTGTGGAATTCTCTTCAGAAAGGAGTGGAGGCAGATTAATTGAATTTATTGAAGGCTGAGTTAGATTATTGATAGACATGGGAGTCAAGGATTATGGGGACAGGTACAGAGATGAGGCTGCAACCGGATCAGCCATGATCTTATCAAATGGGGGAGCAGGCTCAAAAGGCCAAATGGCCTACTCCTACTCCCAATTATATCTTAAATGATCCCAGGGCTTTTGTCACCATTTATTTTCTGGAAATTTATTCCACATATTGACCACTCTTGAAAAATTGACAGATATCTGTTTGACATGTATACTTTTCTAGTTTGAAGATCAATTCTATTCCCACAGTTTAAGATAATCCAGATTAACATTTTCCGCATTCTTGTTTGACTCTTCACTCATTTCCAGACCAAAAAACCCTTCTTTAGCCTTTGTTCATACCACTGGAGATCTGCTTTGCAGTTCTTCTTTGCTCTGCCTCGAGCACTTGAATGCTTCTTTTTGAACTGGGCACAGTGTTCAAGGTGCAGTCTTACTGCAGCATTGTAAAGTTTGATCACTACCTGTATTATACAGTTTTGGTATTATAGTTGAACACCCCTTTGCCTTTGTTTGCTACTCTGCATTACTTGCATGTTTGAATTTGTTCAAAACAGACTCTTGGGTCTGTTGGACTTCATTAGCTATTTAAACCCTACGCATGGAATTATGTGTATTGAGTAATTTGTTCTTCCTCTGTGAAGCACTTTATATTTATTTCTATTGAGTTTCATCTGCAATTGCTTGCCCACTTTCATATTTTGTGCTACTAATTCTCTGGTGTCTGAACTGCCTCCTCTAATTCCTCTATCTCCTGGTTTGAAATGGTCTGCAAATTTGACCACTTTCCATTGTGTATAGGGATCTAGGTCATTTTAAGATAGAAAAAATGCTGGTGCCAACATTGAGCCCTGAGGCAACTCAGGCAGTGCTTTCCCCCTCTTCTCCCCCATCTCTCCTCTTTTCCTCCATTTTCTGCTTTCTCCCCCACTCTGGTATAACTTCTTTCATGAGGGCAGATTGTTTCCTACCCTTGAACCATATTCTATTTCCTGGGTAAACCCTGAACACACTGAACTTCATAGCCTTTTTGAATTTACGGTAGCCAACATCATGAAGCTTATCACAGTCCATCTGGGATGTCACTTCCTTCAATTAGAGATTAAGCAGACAAGGTATTCCCCTTCTGAATCCATACTGAATTTAATGTACAGATGATGCTCAAGTTTACAACTGATAATTGATTCTATTTTACATGGAGAGGAAGCAGCACTTGATGGCTACTTGTCTGTTTTTTGCACCCTTTGTGATTATGGACACCACATTGGATCACGAACATAGGAAGAAAGAGCAGAAGTAGGCCATTTGGCCCCTAGATCCTGATCTGTCATTTAGTCATCTCAAATCTGCATCTCACCTACCCCTGATAATCTATCACCCCATTGTTTACCAAGGATCTATCTACCTCTGTCTTTAAAATATTCAAAGATTCTGCTTCCACTTCCTTTTCAGGAAGAACTCTAAAGACTCACGACCCTCAAAGAAAATATTTTTGCCTCATCTCCATTTTAAATGGGTGACCCCTTATTTTTAAATAGTGACCCCTGGTTCTAGATTCTCCCACAAGAAACATCCGTTCCACATCCACCCTGTCAAGACCCCTCCGAATCTTATGCTTCAATCAGGTTGCCGGATAGAAGCCTAGCCGGCCAAACCTTTCCTCATGAGACAACCTGCCCATTCCAGGTATTAGAATGGTAAACCTTCCAACGCATTTACATCCTCCCTTAAATAAGGTGACCAATACTGTACACAGTACTCCAGATATGGGCTCCATCATGCTCTGTATAAATGAAGCATAACCTCCCTACTTTTGTATTTAGTTCCCCTCACAATAAATAATATTCTATTGGTTTTCTTAATTACTTGCTGTACTTGCTAACTAGCCTTTTGTGATTCATACATTAAGACACTCAGATCCCTCTGCATCTCAGCTGTGCAGTCTCTCACCATTTAGATAATATGCTTCTCTTTTACTGTTCCTGCCAAATTTCCAATTTACTGATACCGCATATGTCCACTGTCTCCCACATAATGATTGTCATTATTTCACAAAACTAGTATCTCTCAGTACTCTTGGACAAATGCCATCTGTCCCAAGGATTTACTTGTTTTGAGTCCAATTAGCTTGCCTAACCTAATATTTTCATTTCATTTATAACAAGCTCATTATTGTCTTTGGAGTTGTTTGCTGGGTACCCACAAAATCTTAGTGACCGTGAATTTAAGTTTTTTCACTTGTAGAAAACTCATGAATTTGGAATCTGAGAGATATGGGACTTTCATAGCCGCAAAAGAGCCACCTGATTTTCTCACCTAGAAATAAGGCCTAAGGAACTTTCATTACTCCAAAAGGTGGTTTATTTTTATTGGTGAATTTTTAACCAGCCTTTTTAATAAAACCAATATATGAGTTTAGAATTCATTATATATGGAGAAAAGTTTTGCTGGAATCTGTAAGTGTCTAATGTCAACATTTATTAAAAATGGTCCCCACCCCCAACCCCATTTCATCTATCTTCCAGCATCCGCAGTTTTTTGTTTTTAACCCAGTTTATCTATCCTCGAGCTCAGGGGAGTTTGAATTAGGCCAAACTTGATCACCCAAAGGGACAAGTACATTTCTGACCTTGATTTCCCTTAGCCTACAATTGTAACATATCTATATGGCAGTAGCAGCAATAGGGATGTTACAATTCTGAATTAAAGTTACATTGTGGAAATTTTGAAACTTCAAGCATTTCTATTCCTGTTTGAATCCCAATTGTTGAGGTGTGGAGTAAAAACAAAAGGGAGGTGATGTGACAAGCTTGCAGCCTGCTTTCCTAGGTACTGGAATGATGCAAATATTGCAATAGTTTTTATGTTTCTTGTGCATATCATGGACCATGGAGTCCTTGTTTTTGTTTTTATGGCAATATGTGTTGATATTGTTACAATAACTTCACTGCTGATTGACTTTCAGGAAGTGGGAGTGAGAACAGAGATGGGGGGGCTTATAATGGAAAAAATGTTGAATTTTTGTGTGAAATCTTATAAAACAATAAACATGCTAAGAAAGTCAGGAAATGAGAAATTAATACAGATTTATTTGCAACATTGAATAACTTGGTTAGTAGAGTGCTTAAGAAAATTGATGGACGTGAGGAAGCTTGTAGATTATGATGAAGCTAAAGATGGATGATACGAGTAACTTGTTTGCTTATGTAACTATAGCACTATCAGATCTACCTTAAAATGTAGGCCTATCCCTGTTTCTAACTATAGTACTGAGTAGTTCACTTGGATAACATCATAAATAACTTTGCAGTACTGTAATGGAAACATTACATGGCCTGCCAGAAAGAAGTTCTTATTATATTCGGCAATTTTCATGTGGGTTAATCAATTAAATTCAGAAGTGTCAGATTTTAGTTTTTTTCCTCCTTCCCTCACATGGCTCTGCATATAAACACAGCTCTGTAGAATCTCAAAGGAGATACAGAAAATGGGGTAAACTTCCTCTGGTGCTCAGACACTTATCTGCATTCAAAGGTTTTACTCCAAACAGTTTTAAAACTCCTTATCTTTAAGGTTTTTTGAATACAAAGTTTTGGGTAGTTGATGTAGGAGATGTAATGTCCCTAAGTTTCAAAATAAAACATTGCAATGAATTGTCTTTATCATATTTCCCTAGCACTGATAGAATATAGATATGTTGCATATTAAACAATATATGTCCATAAATATCTTCTAATTTAAGTAGCAGTGCACTGAAGAGCATCACTTTTGAGAATTCTGAATTTCCCATGAGTCTTCAATGTGTTTCTAGTTTATAAGGATCTAAGACAAGCCAATGATAAGTCATTCAGCCTTTGAACTTATTAATTTAGTGCCAGTGCTTTTCTCTCAGTATCCAAATGTATTTTGAACATTCTCCATTTTTTTGTTTATGAATATTCTTAGGAAGTTTATCAATTTTTGAATAAGAAGTGCTCCTGATATTAAATTTTAGAAATAAAACATGTATCTTTTTGCCTCTGCTTCCCTGGATTACTTTGAAATCATGCGCTGTTACCTTAGACACCTCTTTAATGTTTTGTGTTTCAGCTGGGATCACCCTTGCTAATTTGCCCTCCACTTTTTCAAAGTGCATATATAAATTGGAGCTGACTGGGTTTGAACACAACAGGCACAAGTCTTGTCTGACAAGTACATTGTAAAGACATTGTATCAACTTCAACTCTGCTGTTCTAGATATAGAAGCATTCTTTTCACTATTTCCTTTGCCATGCTGAAAGTTACTTGTTGTTCTATAAACAGCTGAACATTGATAATAGAATTACCTGGAAAAACTCAGCAGGTCTGGCAGCATCGGCGGAGAAGAAAAGAGTTGACGTTTCGAGTCCTCATGACCCTTCGACAGAACTAGTTCTGTCGAAGGGTCATGAGGACTCGAAACGTCAACTCTTTTCTTCTCCGCCGATGCTGCCAGACCTGCTGAGTTTTTCCAGGTAATTCTGTTTTTGTTTTTGTTTTGGATTTCCAGCATCCGCAGTTTTTTGTTTTTATTTTTGAACATTGATAATGCCTGGAAAGGTGGGTGAGCAGTACTCCCATGATTAAGGCACTCTAATGTAAAAATAGATTATGGGCCACACCCAAGGCCCACCTTGTTGTGGAAGTATGGAAAGCAACTGGTTTTTCAGTGAGAGATTGGAGTAGTAAAAAGTGATTTTGCTTGGGGATTGTGGGTCTTTGCTTGAACTCTGCTCTGGTCAAATCTCAACACCAAAGTAAATTTATTTTTAAACTGACCTTGTATTAATTTAACTACCATTTTGTTCATTGTATACTTGTGAAGCATATTTTGTTTTCAAGATGTAGTCCGGTATAATATTGGTTCCAAATTTTTTCCTAAATCTTTTGTAACTATAATCTTTCATTCCTTGTTCATTCTAGTGAATTTTTGCTCTCCTCTGAAGCTCTTCTAATATCGCTCTTGTAATAAGAGGGCCTAAAATGGGATGGAATCTTTGAGCTGTGATGTGTAAATTGCTTTGGACAAATTCACCCCACTTCCTTGCTTTTTTATTCAGTCCCAGTGTATATCATATCCATAATCCCTTGAATCTTTTTGAATAGCCTCTTTTTTTAAAAAAAAACTGTAATTCCACAATTAAAGCTCCACAGCACTGTTTCCTCTAGCACAGCTGTAATATCTGCAGTTCCAGAATGAAAAGAAGATTGTGATGAAATTAAATCCTGCTAAGATGGTTTTATCTCCAGAGTAAGAAGATTGAAACATTTTTTGATGGTGACCTGGTTCTAGAAGGTGCTAAGAGGAAGTCAGAGAAAATATGGTACACAATCTACAAATAAAGTTTGAATCAGCATTCGGGAGTTACGTGATATCCAGATGTCACCGTAGAGATCAATTGATGTTGATTATCCATGTTTCAAACTGGTTAAATTGTAACATAAGTGTACTTAAGGTTTTTTTTTTCCATTTTGCAAGCTTCAGAACTTAAGTTCCGTGTTCCAAAGTTTCGTAGTTCTGACTCTCTCAAACAAATGTGTCTAATGTGCAGTCCGAATCTGCAACAATAGAAAATTGATGCAGTCATGCACAAAATAAATGAAGCTTTTACCTAGTATTCTCAAGTCCTGTTTTCTAAGTTGAAGAGCTTTACAATTGGTGTTTCTGTTCATTTTGCTGAGTTCAAAAAAATTACATTGTGAGTGTCCTGATTGTTTCTGATGTAAGCACTGGAATTTTTTTTTCTTTCTTATACTATGTCAGTATGATGGATATGTTTTTAATTTTGTGTAGAAAAAGGTGCAAGGCTCTCTACCTGAGGCTTAGCTTTTCTTTCTCAAAAAAGAGGAAAATTTTTTGTCATGAAATTCTTCATTTTAGTTCAAAATTCTTGTTCAGAAATCTCAGCCCCTCACCATAAAGTTCTAAGATAAAATATTTTCATATATTAATGAATCACTATTATGAAATGGAACTGCAAGAAACGTACGTTTGTAAATGTCACAAGATATGATATAGAAATTTCGATGTAATTTGAATTTTTCTTACCTTTGCAGCTCAGTCCACAAAAATAATGTAACATACAATGTGCATGTATCTTTTTGGGTTGGGGTGCGGGAAGGGTATCCTGGATGCTTCTAAACTTAGTTCCCTCTGTTTGCCAACCCCAGCAAGGGAACTGGATTCCAAACACCCACCCTTTATGCTGTATACAGAGTCTGACATGAATGTGGGGGAAAAAAGCTTCATTCTCCGTGCTGGTAAATTGTAGCTAAAGATTGGTTATTTTTCAGCTAGTTTCTTATTGTGTACATTTTGAAACTGGACTTCAAAACCCTTAGCAAGTGCTGGAGAAACCTTGAATTTGGCACTGTACTTTGTTTTTTGATGGGGGTGGGTGGATTTACTTACAGGATAGTGGTTCCTGGGCTGTGTCAGTACTTGGAGGGGTTCTCGCATGGAAAAAAATAACTAAGTCACTGCCATATAATTACATTGAATACTTCAACAGTGAACTCCGGTTCTGTATTTTTTTTTTTTGCTAGTAAGCATTTTTCTCTTGTTATCTTAGTTTGAACATCTCTCTTTTTTTGCAGTCAGGAAGCTGCAGATTCATCTGAAAAAAGTGGGAATGAAGAGAATGGGGAAGTGTCAGATGAAAATCGAGATCCAAATACAGCCCCAGGCAAAGCTATTAAACACAAGAAAAAGAAACACAAGCATCGGAGCAAACACAAGAAGCATAAGCATTCGTCAGAAGATGACAAGGAACGAAAACATAAACACAAACACAAGCATAAAAAGCATAAAAGGAAAGAGAATGAAGGCTTTGAGAAGGATGATGATCACTCAATAAAAAGACCTAAATTTGATGATTATGCTCTTCTGGAGGACTTGGAGAAACAGAGAGCAATGATAAAAGCGGAATTGGACAGTGAACTAATGGGAGGGAAAGTTCAATCAGGCATGGGTTTAATTCTGCAGGGCTATGTGTCCGACTCTGAGGAAGAGGGGGAAATCCATGAGAAGACTCGCAATGGTGAAAGAGTTGCATCTAGTCGTGATGTTTCTGAAATGTTACCTGTTAGGGACAACAAAGTTAAACGAGAGCCGATAGAATCTAAGCCTGTTTCGAAGAGGCGAAGTAAAAGCAAATCAAAAGACAGGACTAAACATGCTAAATCTGAGAAAAAGAAAAGTAGGCTGAGTTCGGAACACAGAAAAGAGAAAGAAAAAACGAGAAGCAAATCACATGAGCGAAAGCGATCAAGAAGTCCCATCAAAAGCAGTAAGCCTGTAGAAAAACCTAGGTCTCCAACATCAGCCAAAAGACGATCGCAAGAAAAGAATAAAAAATCGACTCCTGCAGAAGATGGGACTAAGTCAAAGGATCGGAAGAATATAACAAATGAAAGCAAAACAAGGGAGCGGAATAAAAAATCAAAATCTCCTCCAGTGAAAAGGAGTAAGTCAGGAGACAGAAGTCAGAGATCCAAATCCAAAGACCGTGAGAAGCGATCTAGAAAATCCGAGATGGAAAAGGAAAAAAAATCTGTTAAGTCTCCATCTAAAGAGATTCCTTCTGGAAAGGAGAATCGATCACCACTGAAGAAACATGCACTTTCTCCTAAACGGAAAAGTCTATCTCCAAAACAACATAGAGAAAAGTCGTCCAAACATAGTCGATCACCTATTATTAATGATCGCGCGCCTAAACCAAGTCAGTCTCCCTCACGGAATATGTCTCCACCCAGAAGAGCTAAAAGTAGATCTATAGAACAAAGACGGAGAGAAAGTGAACGAACAAGAGCTTTATCTCCAAGGTAATGCAACATCTTTCCTTTAAAATTTAACTGTACGATAATGTGGCTGACATTTACATTGCTAGCATGTGCTTTTCTTTGACTGTCAAACCTTTTAATTTGTCAGTTTTCATCCTAATGCCTGTAGCTCTTTGCCCCGTTAACCTGGAGGATGAGCATGTATTAGTAAATTTTTGCATCCGTTGACTGCAGCCTATACCTTTATGATGCTGTAGGACTAATTTGAGGTCACTTGGATTCTCTAGTACCCATGACACCCTACACTGTGTTCTCATTACAATTTTGATTGAAGCTACTCCAAATGGCTTGGTGCATTCCAACAGAATGCTGTTCTGACTCTCAGAATGAGGTTGAGTACCCGTTTGATGTGCACAACTGTAGAAGGTATGAATAGCCTTTCAAGATACTGCTGGGACTGCACAATCAACATGTGCCTCAGATGTCTCAAGCATCTAGATAAACTAAGCTGTCCTTTCAGAGGAGGTTAATGATGTTCCAAATTTGGTAGACAATGTTCTCCAAAAGTCCAGCCAGAATGTATCAGCCTTTGGATGCCAGGGATGACAATTGGATTCAGAACATGTATGAGCATAGATATGAAGTAGGAGAATGAGTGGGTCGCTCAGCCCCTTGAGCCTGCTCTGTCATTCAATAAGATTATGGCTGATCTGGTTTTAACTCCAGCTTCACATTCCTGCCTACCCCGATAACCTTTCTTCCCCCTTGCTTATCAAGAATCCATCTACCTCTGCCTTAAAGATATTCAAAGACTCTGCCTCAGCCACCTTTTGAGGAAGAGAATTCCAAAGTGTCAACCCTCGGAGAAAAAAATTCTTCTCATCTGTCTTAAATGGGTGACCTCTTATTATTAAACAATGACCTTGAATTCTAGATCCTCCCACAAGAGGAAGCATCCTTTCCGCATCCATCCTGTCAAGTCCCCTAAGGATCTTAAAGGTTTCAGTCAAGCTACCCCTTCCTCTTCTAAACTCCAGATACAAGCCTAGCCTGCCCAGCCTTTCCTCGTAGGACAACCTCCCCATTCCAAGTATTAATTTAGTAAACCTTCTCTGAACTAATGCATTTACATATTTTCTTAAATAAGGAGACCAATACTGTACGTAGGACTCCAGATGTGGTCTCCAATGCCTTGTATAACTGAAATATAACCTTCTTACCCTTGTATTCGAACTAACTCCCTACTATTGTGTGTCAAACTAATTGTGCCGTCTAAGGCATTGCGTTCTCTAAAACAACCAGAAGCCCTTTGGTAGACAAACATTGTAGTTTGCAGGAAGTTGGACAAAAGTCTCTGGCAATACGTAGTCAGTGGATACAATTAACGAAGGGAACAACCCTATGCACATACAAAATTGGCGGGAAGAAAAAGACCAACTAGTCCTTCGAGTTTGCCCCACAGTATGATGACAGGAGTTTCATGACTAAATACTTACTCTCTTTCCCTCCTTCCACCCCACCCCAAGCTATAAGTTCCCAAAAAAGACAAATAATGCCTAGAGCCATTAGTAGAAAAGATACTCTGGAAAATTACTCTCCCAACCCCTCAAGTGATCAAAACCAGTCCAATAGATTATATGGTTCAGCTACAAACATGCTTGTCTAACATATTTTGTGATCATTGTCACAGTCAAGAATCAGGTCAGCTCCCTCTTCAAGGCATACAGAGAATCATCACCACGCAATGGTAGCCGGCAGCAAATTCCAGAGACACTCTACCCTCTGGGAAAAGAAGATCTGCCTAAATTCCAGTCTATTCCAACTCTTCTTTGGCTTAAGTTGGTGTCCCTGGCCTCCCTCAAGCTACTAAACTGAAATACTCTTTCAATAGGTGTACGCTGTCCAGCGCTAAAATTATTTTATAGTCTTCTGTCGGGTTACCCCCAAGCCTATGTTGCTATAAATTAATTAGGCTGTGGTTCTTGAGTATGCTTGAGTAGTTGAGCTTTAAGCTAGGAATAATTCTTGTGGCTTTCCTTTGAATCTTTTCCAAGGGCTGCGTCACTCACTAAATGTGGCAGGAGAGGAGACCAAAACAGGACACAGTGCTCCAGATGCTGTCTGACCAGCAACCTGCATTGTGTTGCAGTGGTGTCCTTTGATTTATACTGAATTAATGCGTTTTAATACAGAAAAGGATCTGTATATTCTTCATCTTAATTTAGCATATGATAGTGTTAATGTGCCCTGCATAAGTCCACTCCTTGCAGAGGCATCTGCTGGGGAGAGAAGAAAACATCACGGGTATTGCAAATTCTAATGGATAGTGCAACTGTAACAGACTGATAGAAAATAAAGCTCCACATGACCATATTCTGTCAGCAGATTAGAGTAGAGTTCACCTTTCCCTGATCCATCTTAATTAACTTCAACCCAAGGAGGAGGAACCTGTCAGGATATCAAAATAGCTTTATATTCTTCCATGCAAAGATTTAAATGTATTAGGGAAGTGGGCCACATTATAGCAAATGTTTAACTCAGATAAATGTAGTATCATGCAAGTTGCTAGAACCCAATGCTGAATACACATCACTTGCAGGGAACAATACTGAATGAGGTTGAGAGGAAAGATCTAGGTGCTATTGTGCAGATCACCAAAGGTTCATGACTAATGTAGAGAAACTATAGCTAAAAGTAATGGAACATCAGGTTGAATTAATGTTTTGATTTTCACTTCACAGTGAATCATGTAAAATTCCTGATAGATTCACTTTAGTTCTGCACAACTTTCCATTCAATACCATGCACATCAATTTCAATCTGTTACATTGTGAGGTGATAGAGAAAGGGTGTTGTGTTATCCTGGGCTCCTTGCAGAAACTCTAGAAAATTGGAACCAAGTCTTTAACTGGAAGTATAAAGTCCACTGTCTAGAGCTCGGATTTGTAAAATCCATTGGACTTCTAAGATTCTTGTTAACATTTGAGCTAGAATACTCTCAACTTAAGTCCATCAGACAAAGGAGCAGAAGTAGGCCATTCAGCCCATCAAGTCTGCTCCGCCATTCAATGCGACCATGGGTGACCTGATAATCCTCAACTAATTTCCTGCCTTTTCCCCATGACCCTTGATTCTTACTGATTAAAAATCTGTCTATCTCAGCCTTGAATATACTTAATGGTCCAGCCTCCACAGCCCCCGCAGTAAAGAATTCCAGAGATTCACTACCTTTAAAGAAATTTCGCCTCATCTCTGTCTTAAATGGGCGATCCCTTACTGTGAGATTATGTCCTCTCCCATAATGGGAAACAGCCTCAATATCTACCCTGTCACAAGCCACCTAAGAATCTTATATGTTTCAATAAGGTCGCCTTTCATTCTTCTAAACTCCAATGAGTACAGGCCCGACCTACTCAATCTCTCCTCATAAGAAAACTCCTCCATACCCAGAATCATCCTAGTGAACCTTCTCTGGACTGCCTCCAATGCCAGTATATCTTTCTTTAGATAGGGGGGCCAGAACTGTTCGCAGTATTCTCGGTGTGGTTTGCCTAGTGCCTTGTACAGTTTTAGCAAGGCTTCCCTATTTTATACTCCCTTCCCTTTGAAATAAAAGCCAACATTCCATTTGCATTCCCTATTACCTGCTGAAGTTTTTGGGATTCATGCACGAGGACTCCTAAATCCGTCTGAGCTGCAACATTCTGCAGTCTTTCTCCATTTAAATAATATTCAACTCCTCTATTCTTCCGGTCAAAATGCATAACCTCACATTTTCCCGCTTATGTTCCATCTGCCAAGGTTTTACCCACTCACTTAACTTGTCTATACCCCTCTGCAGATCTTTGTGTCATCCTCACCACTTGCCTTCCCACCTATTTTTGTGTCATCCCACAAACTTGGCGATAGTACATTCACCTCACTCATCTAAATCATTAATATATATTGTAAATAATTGTGGCCCCAGCGCTGATCCCTATTGCACTCCACTAGTTACAGGTTGCTATCCTAAAAATGCCCCCCTGATCCCAACTCTGTCTCCTGTTAATTAGCCAATCTGTTATCAATGCTAATATACTACCCCCAATACCATGGGCTCATCTTATTAAGTCACCTTATGTGCGGTACCTTATTGAACACAATTTGGAAGTCCAAATACTTTACATCTACTAGTTCCCCTTTATCTAGCCTGCTTGTTACTTTCTCAGAGTTCTGATAAATTTGTCAGGCATGATTTCCCCTTCATGAAGCCATGCTGACTCTGCTTGATTATATTATGCATTTCTACATGCTCTTACATCTTTTATAATAGATGTTTTCCCAGTAATGGATGTTAAGCTAACTGGCCTATATTTACTTATTTTTTGTTTCCCTCCCTTTTTGAATAAGGGTGTTAAATTGGCAGTTTTCTAGCCTGCTGGGACTTTTCCAGAATCTAAGGATTCTTGGAAGATTACTACCAGTGAATCCACTATTTGTGAGCCTACTTCCTATAATGTCCTAGGTTGCAACCCATTAGGTCCAGGGGACTTATCAGCCTATAGCTCCATTAGTTTCCCTAATACTTTTTCTCTAGTGATAGTTATTGTATTTATTTCCTCCCCCCTCACCAACCCCACTCTTCTGCCCCTTGATTATTTAGTATTTTTGGACTGCTGTTTGTTGGAGAATTCATATTGCTTGCTAGAGGCCCCTAGTCAGAGAATCGCATATTATATCTGTGAAATAGTGAACAGTTTGATTGTGGTGTTGGAACCTCCTGAAGAAAAATATTTGTGTTGCTATTTTAATGTTTTTATTCAGCATTTGCTGATGTATTGTCTATGTTTGACAACTTTAGAACAAGGTCACGAGACGAACCAATGAACAGGCTAGAACGATCCAGGGACCTAAGTACCTCTCGGCGGTCTCCAGCACGGAGAAGGGCCAGTAGATCTCCTATTCGGCGGAGATCTCGTTCACTCCTCAGACGAAGTCGTTCTCCAAGGAGAAGAAGCCGATCTAGAAGGAGGTAAACATTACATATTTTTCTGAAATTGTGAACTTTTAGATAAATTATAATTGGGGGAAAAAGGGGAGGGCAAGATTCAACAATACAGGACTATTGTTGGGTTTTTTGAGCTGATTTTTCTCCCATAATAAAAATTTTAAATTTTTTACTGAAAATAATTGAAATGCTTTATCTGACCCTTGTTTGTATAACAATATTTTAATTCTTTGAGGGATGAGCAAAATAAAACTTGATTGATCAGAAGAGTCGAGTATTCAGCACAAAAGCACAATTTAACTTCTATTCAGACTCCCAGCTTCATGACCATGCTTGTTCCTCCAGGATATATTGAGGGGATGCTTCAGATTTCCTATTTTCACCAGATCTGTCAATTTTTTTTACATGATACAAAAGACAAAATAATTGAATTTGAAATTTTAAATTGCTTAAGAAATACACTGAAATTCCTAAATTCAATGCAAGGTGGTTAATTTAACAGATGTTTAGGATTAAGCTGCTCCTTTTTGTATACATTTGTTTCTAGACACATGTTATTTGCCCTTCTGTATTAATAAAGTTGAGCACAGCAGAATTTTATTTTTCACACTGAGTTTTATTGGCTAAAGCATTTTCTAGGTGTGCCAAAATTGTTAATTTGGTTGAACCTCATGCTGCATAATGAAAATGGGGTAAAGGACAATTTTCTTCATAAACTGTACCTAAAAATATTATAAATTCTACAACCGCTAACCTGATTCTGGTTACCTATATATTCTGGAGGTAGAGGCAAGTTGAATTAGTGCAATTGCTAACATGGCTTCACAGAATTTTATATGGAGGTGCTGTCACCAGCTCTCTGAAAGTGTTACTCATTTAGTTTCATACAATACCTTATGTTTTTATTTTGTTTAAAAAAAAAAGATGAATTTGCTTTTAAAAGTTACTTGCTGCTGTTCCTCACAGGGCATTTCATGCCCTAACAGCCAACGTCCCCTCTATATTTTTCCATTAGACGTGGCCTGTTCATTTGCCTATACATTACCTTAATGGGGACATTCCATGAGCAGCCTGTGTGGTACCTTTTGGCTTGCTGCATGGCTGCCCACACAGCTTACAGGGAATTTAAAAAAGAAAAATACTTCTAACCCCTCCTTTTTGTTCTTTAGGTGATAGGTTTATTACCTAGTTACTAATTCACTATCAGAAATAGTTATATCCCTTGTACCTCATCAAAACTCTTCATACTTTTGAACAATGTTATCAGATCCCCTCGTAACTTTTCTAGTCTCTTCTAACTAAAGTTCCTCATACCATGCCACCTTTTCCTTAAGGAGGGCACACAAACTGAACAAGCAAGTCTAATTGTGGTCTAATCACAGATTTGTATTGATTTAGCATTTTTTACCTTTTTTTCTCTATTTATGAAACCTAGGATCCAATATGCTTATTTTTTTTTTAAAAATAGCTTTATCGGCCCCCTCTCATTTAAGGATTTGTACATCTGAACCCCTAAATCATTCTCCTTAAGTTTTATTGTTTCTCTTTCCTCGTTCTTCCTATCAAACTAGCCCACTTTGCAATTCTCTGCATTAAATTCATTGCCATCTATCTGTCTAATTTGTTGACCTGCCTGTGTCTTTAAATTATTTGTGGTGCATCTTTCCTATCCATATTTTCTATCTTTAGCTAACTACTTGTTCATTTTGCCATATTTCTATTATATCCTGCACTTCAATTTTGCCAAGAATTGCTTTTTAGAAACGCATATAGACACAGCATCTGCTTATTCTCTTCAGTACAATGGAGGAGTTTACTGGTTCTATGGCTAGGAGCTGTGATGGTGTAACATTAATTTTTAAAAACATTAAAAAAAAGCAATTTTCTTCTCTCAAACACTGAGTTCCTCCCTCTTTCCAGTTGCTAATGTGGAGATCCTTGCTCTTTTTTTTTTTATCTTCCCATCCACCATTAGCCTATAGCATTTTAACTGAGAGCTGTGACTCAGAATAGCTCAGAAATTGAACCTGGGATAGTCTGGCTTATATAGGTTACTGCTAGACCAGGCAGTGCCTTTATGCATTCAGCTTCAAGAGGAGCGAATATATTTTCACACCTCTATTTCTGTGTCTGGTATGTTCAGACTACAGGCTGTTGATTATATCCAGCTCGCAAGCTCCAATTATTCAGCCTGTGAATTTCCAGTATCTTTTTTAGTTCCTACTTGTACACTTAATCTATATTTCTTCCACAATTATGTTTGCCTTCCTCAATTTAAAGACCTAAACCTCCAATGGCGTTGCATCTCCTTTTCACCAGCCTGGTAGCACACTTTTCAAACCTCTATAAAGTTCACCAAGTCAAACCAGAAAAAAAACTATTTGAAAACAAGTGTAGAGGTAAAGAATAATCCAGTGGAGATGGAGAACAGTTGGAGGGCAGTTGGTGAAAACAATCAGCAATGAAGAAAAAAAAGTCAGGGAGCAACAAAGTTTATACTGTTTTGGGATTTTGGTTTGTGTTAAAAGCTTTTGTAATGCTGTATTTTAATTAGAGAACTTGTGTATTTTAATATGCAGCATTTCTTGAATTTGATGTTATTGTTTTTATTTGTGGCCTCTGGATTCCATGCTAAGTATTGAGTCTCACAAAGAGAAAGCGCACTCCTTCCTTTATCCATTCTTTATTTCCTCACAGGTCTCTGGAGAGAGACTGGAATCGGAGAAGCAGATCTCGCAGAAGACGATCCAGGTCACGAGGTCGACGTAGACGTAGAAGTGGAAGTAGAGACAAAGAAGACAAATTTAAAGGAAGCCTTTCTGAAGGCATGAAAGTTGAACAGGAATCTTCTGACGAAAAGTAAGCTTCCTTATTTAAAAGTATTCCACAGTAACAGAACTTGCTAAAGATATACAAGAGATGAGGTTTTTAAATCTTTTAGTAAGTAGCTGTACAAGACCAGTCAGCAGGCAGCTCCATAGCATAAGATTGAACAACGGTGTCTGAATTGGGCAAGGTCACCACTGTCCAGTTACACAACATATTCTTGTTTGTAGTGAAGGATTAAATGTGCTTTGCACTGAATTTTTTTCTCCTCGAACTTCACTGCTTAGAGCAGGGGAAGAGTACTACATAATATTTCCTCTAAGTAAAAGAAATAAGAGTGTTCATATTCATTATACAGGTTAATGCAAATCAAGAAACAGTGGTGGGTAAGAATTTTTAGCTTGTAAATCACAAAAGTGTTCAGAAAAGGTGGTAAAATTGACCTTTTCCTCCGCTGTCAATTTATTTTAAAGAAAATGAAAAATGTGATTTTGTGAATTAATTTACTTTTTCGTGAACTGTCAATTCTGTTTTATACCTATTGCAGTGCCTGCTTGGTTTTATGAATGCTTTCTTTAGTTTATATAGTAAAGAATAACACAGATTTCAAAAGGAGAAACTCATGCCTTAACAACCTTATTGAGTTATTTGAAGAAGTAAGACTAGACAAGGGTAATGTGGTAGATGTAATATATTTGGATTTTCAGCATATCCTTGATAAGTTACCACCTAAAAGATTCATGCCTAAGGTTGAGATGTGGAATCAAAGGACTAGGAGCAGATTGAATTAGAAGCTGGCTACAATCCAAAACAGGTTATGGGTAGTTACTCAGTCTGGAAAAAGGTGACGGGTATTCCACAAGGAGGGGTGCTGGCACCACTGGCATTTACCCTTCCACAAATTATATTTCTAATTCAGAGTCTAAATAATTTCAAAATTTGTGGGTGATACCAAATTGTGAGGTATAGTTAATTTCGTAGAAGTGTGCCAAAACATTAATAAACTTGGAAAGTGGGCATGAAATTGGCAAATTAATTTCAGTATCGATAAGTGTGAGTAGGTGCATTTTGGCAGAAGGGATACAGAGGCTACATAACCCTTGGAAAATAAGTCAAAGTGGCATAGAGGAGCAAAAGAATCTAGGAGAACAGCTGCACAAACCTACATTGTGATGCAGATTAATAAGGTCATATAGAAGCACAAGGGTTCATTTCTAAATGAATAGAATTAAAAGTCAGAAGTTATGTTAAACTTGTACAGATCCTTGGTTAGACCACACCTAGAGTGCTATGAACAATCCTGTTTTCCAGATTATCACAAGGATTTTTTGATGTTCTTTCATGGGATGTGGGTGTTGTTGGATAGGCCAGCATTTATTTCCCATCCCTAATTGCGCTTGAGAAAGCACTGGAGAATATGCTAAAAAGATTTTACAAGAATTATAACAGAACTGAATTTATACCCATCAAAAAAGACTAAACAGGCTGAGGCACTCCTCTCTGAAAGAGGTTAAGGAGTGCCCAAAGAGAGGCTTATAAGGTTTTGAAAGGATTTGATAAGGTATATTGGAGAAAATGTTTCCACTTGTGGTGAGTCCAAAACTAGGCTTGTAAATGTTAGACAATCAACAATTCCAATAGGGAATTCAGGAGCAATTTTTTTTTAGCCCAAGTTTAGCTTATTCAGTTTGTGTTATGTAATATGTAACATTTTTCATTTTTTTTCATCTAGTCTTGAGGATTTTGATGTAGAGGAGGAAGATGAAGAAGCTGTTATCCAACAAAGGCGTGAACAGAGATTGGCAATTGTTCAGGTATGGTTTCAGGCTTTAGATTCTACCTTTGAAATAAAAAATCTATTATCTGTTCCCATTGGATTGAAGTAGTGAATGAAACCAAAACAAAAAGCAACTTAGTTAAGTCTGTTAATATTGCAATGGATGCTGTCTCAAGTAGCTTCTCTTGGCTCTTGGATGCATTTTAATTTATTGAATTGCTCCATTATTCTAAATGCTAGGAACAAGAAGATGGCACACTTTCATGCGTCTTTCAGTTGTATCCCTTTTTGTTGAAACAAAAAATGCTGGAAAATCTCAGCAGGTCTGATGGCATCTGTGGAGAGAGAGACAGAGTTAATGTTTCGAGTCGGTATGACTCTGAGCCATACAGACTCGAAACGTTAACCCTGTCTTACCATGGATGCTGTCAGACCTGCTGAGTTTTTCCAGCGTTTTTTGTTTTTGTTTCAGATTTGCAGCATCTGCAGTATTTTGCCTTTACCTTGTTTTGTTGAATCCTTTTTAGATGGCTGATGTGAGCTGTGCAATTGTGAAAATGACTTGGGTGTGGGGGAAGGAACTTTTAGTATTTCATTTGAATGGCCATTGGGACCAACTGGCCTGCCCTGGTGTTTATACTCCATGTGAACAGCCTACTACTCTAATTACCTGTTCCTACCCTGGCCTCAGTTTCCATCATTTCCATTATCTTGTATGCATTAAGACTCTTTTTAAATGCATAAATGTTGTCTTCTACTTCACGTGGCAGAGCATTCCACGTTCTTCCACTCTTCATTAATAAATTCTTTATTTGATCCTTTAGTAGCTATCTTATGCCCCACAAGTGGGAGCAGTTTCTCCACAGGCCCTATAAATCCTTTCATAATTTTAGAGTTCTTTCAGGTCTCCTCTTGCTCTCATCTCCAGCAAAAAGATTCCCAACCTGCTTAATTTTTCTTGATAATTGCAGCCTTTTAATTCTGAGCACGTCTTTGTAAATCTCTTCTGTACTTTCTCCAGCGCATTAATATCCTTCTTGTTGTATAGTGACCAGAACTGTAAATTTAAGATTATCCCCTTGCTTTTGATTTCCATTCCTTTAGAAATGAACCTGAGTACTTTGCACTCTTTACAGCTTGTCACCATGGAACAACACCCAACTTGATATTTTTATGAAACAGTATTCAAAGTTTGCTCACAAATTTCGAAGTTGTGAAGTTGTTTTGTATATTGATATGGATTTATTACCATGTACAAGACTTTGCATATTTGATATATGAGAATCTAAGCAATTCTTTTCATTCCTTACATATGCAAGTTTCACTGGTGTCTCGCTTTGCTGCTAAGGCACAATCTTAAAGAATAAGAACCAAGGATGTGAGGTAACATTTACAAATGTTAAGGTGTTGAATTAAAACTAATTTATTTTACTTTGTAGAAATATAGAAACCCAAATGAAGACAGCAACATGTCTGGATTGTCTGAACCAAACAGTCCTCAGAGCAGCACTAGAAGCCGCTCTCTTTCTCCTGATGACATTTTTGAGCGTGCTGCAGCTGATGTCAAGGAATACGAAAGGGAAAATGTTGATACCTTTGAGGCTTCTGTGAATGCCAAACGCAACCTCATGGCACTCGAGCAGAAAGAAGGTGGGATTCGGAAATTAGCTTGGATTGGGTTTGCGTTATCACTTAATCTTTGGCAGCTTGAGTGTTTCTTCTCCTTTAGCCACATGATCTCCCTGACTTCACTTTGAGGTGCAATTTATGTTGCATTCTTAATTGTTTCCCTCATTTTCAAAAATTAAGGTGCCATATATGGATTATTTATTTCCTCCTCTTGTTTAACTCCTCCTCTTCTCCACTCCTAATGACATTGGTTTCATGCAGAGTGACAGTTCCATGGTGAGCAAGCACCCTTTTAGTACCTTCCCTGAGTCGCAATACTTAAAGTATGAGCCTAAGGCAGTGAATGTTGCCAGTTTTTGCATTGTAGTTTATTCAGCCAAGATTCAACACTGTCCTCAACTGATATCTGTCACACTTTTTCAGCAAGAATTGATGATCAGGAATGGAACCCAGGTTAATTTTCTAGCCCACAATCTAGGAGTACTAAAACAGTAACCATTCCCCAGTTGCTACCCTGGCTAACTTGATACAGACTGGGAATCGAAATTTGGACTCAAAACCATTTTGGTCGTTAATTGTGAACAGTTCCATATCCTCTCCTGTGGTCTTCATTTGCAAAAGAAAATCGGTTTGAATTATTTGAGTTTAATTTCTAGCTCTGTCAGGTTCTTTGATCATTTTTCATGATGTTTTGCTTTGCAGTCTACCAAGGAATAAGTTAATTGGGTTGACCTGTGTAGAAGCTGTTTGATTTTTGTTTCTGGGTTTAAAGTGTGTTTTAAGTGACTGATTCCAATGACATCTCTTTCTTAATCGTGTGATTTTACAGAGTGAATTCAGTTCTCAACTGAACAGAAAAGTGTAACCTGACTACATCCTCTGAAAGGTCATCTTGGCCATCAGCCTGTTTTCCATGCTTGGGTCATCCTGATACAGAGATCTGAGGCTGCAGCTTCGCATGGAGTCCTCTTAAGTCTGTTACGGAATCAAGTGTAAACAGGGACCAATTACATGGCCACTTGCTTAAGGATGTGTCAATAAAGCTATATTCTGAGTCAGTTCACAAAACTGTGAATAAGACATTGTAGGGACTTTCATCATTCCTCCAGTAGTAGTTGAGGTTTCAACCTACCTTCAGGGTTCTGCATCAAGTTTGGCAGCCTAGCATCTATTTTTGCAAACCATGTGGTTGTATTGTTCCCTCTCTCTCCTATTGCCCTTCTTTGTCCCAGTGAAAGTCCCAAGAATTCTCAGTCGTTTAAGACTGTGCCATGCATCAAAGAGCTGAAAAGGTTCCTGTTTTACAACTCCCTAATGGCTTGCATATTCTGTGTACAAGAAGTTACCCATCAGAGAACTGCCATTTCATCTGAGAAAGAAACTGGGAATTTGACATGAAGCTTATACGAAAAATTCACCAAGGTGACTTAACCATTACCAAGCTCATTACTAGGTACAGACTGATGTGGGCATCACCAGTCAAATATTAAAATTAGTACACTAGTCAATCATGGATGTGGATGTCCTTGATCAAAAAACAAGGTGGCTATCTAAGGATTTGCTTTGTACCACATTGTTTAGCTGAAGATGTTCGATGTTCCACCTGACTTACTGAGGAGAATAGTGGACAGCAAACGCTTTGGTGACTGTGGGAAAGCTGTGCTGGATATCTTCAAGAAGCATCATAGAGAGGGTCTCCCCATAAAAATGAGCAACAAATTCTTCCCTCCGTGTCCAAGCTATGGTTGTTGCTTTGGATCAAACAGCCATTCATCATAGGAACTAAACATTTCTATCAATATTCCAGGGAACACATTAAACAAATATGAATAAAAAATCATAATAGTGTACACATTTTGGTTTGAATGCATGGCTTTAAAGCAATAATACTGTAAAAGCTTCCTCTTTTGGGAACCGCTTGAAAATTGCAGTCAGCATCCTAAAGCATTTTTTCTGCTTTCTGTACCAAGCAGCAAGAAACAAAATGTTGCAGCATGTTAGAGATTTTTCAAGCTCCATGATGTTGTAGTTTGCCTCTAACTCCCTTTTCAAGTTCAAGTTATGTTTTCCAACAATTTGATTTTAAAATATGACAAATATATTGTTTTCTTGGGTAGTGTCAAGAATCTCCTCTTAATGCTTTAAATATGCAGATTGCCCTTTTTCCAGTGTCTGTAGTCATGAATTTAGCCTGTTTGCAATGTTAAATTTGTATTTGAAGTCGTAGACAGTATTGTCTGAACTTAATTATTTTTCTTCACAGGAGCTGCTTCGAAGAAGCCAACAGTTCCAGATATGTTTACTGAATCCGATGACATGTTTGCTGCCTACTTTGATGTATGTATGCTCTATCTTGCTTTCAAAAGATCATGCACAGCCAAAGGCTGTGTTCAAGTCAGATCTAGTTCATCTCTCTGTGAATGTAAATGGTAAACAATGGGCCATAACTCCTGAGCTCTTCAGCCTCTGATTGTGGGAGTGGGGGGTACCCAAAGATGTGCTGGGGAACATCTCTCGGAACTTGAAAGGTAAGGGTTTGCATGGCAATTGCCTAGAAGTGCAAACTTCCTCTGGGAAATTGCCCTGTTCTGGGAACCATCCAAAAATGCAATTTCAATCTCAAACTTTGGATGATTCCAGCTGTGTTACACAAATAGTATTCAGAAAATGTTAGAATTAAAGCCTCTTCTAACTTATAAGTAACTATTGTAAAGACACAGACTGCCCCCCACCCCCAGCCCGCCCGCCCTTTCAGGACACCCCTATACCCATGACAACAACCCCCACCCCACCCCAAACTCAACCTGACTGGATACCCACCTCTTTCCCTGCCCCCCCCCCCCCCCCCCCCCACCCACCCACCCACCCACCCACCCATCCAGACCCTACCACCCCCTGACCCAACTGGACCTCCGATCCCCCCCCCCCCCCCCCCCCCCCCCAACACACACACCCGCCCAAATCCTATCCACTTTCCTTAGAGACTTATCTTCTCCCTGGCCTGCCAATTTCAGTGGGACCTTTGAACTTACCTGGTTTATGGCAGCTGGTGTGGTTAAAAAAAAGTGTGTTTCCTTCTTTGATCAGACTTTGCTGGTCTGCAACGCTGGGCTTCAGAGACAGCTATGCTGTCTGGATCTCACCCGGCACAGAAGGAGTTTTCCATAAGTAACTAGGCACAGATGCTGATTGTCACTCCGAGGAAGTTATGGCCCATTAACTGCTTTTTGTTTAACTTAATAGCTTGTGTAACAATTGCCTGGTGGTGGTGCTTTGAACATATATCTTTAGATTATGTTGAGCAGAAGCTTTGAGGCTAACATTGTAATTTCCAACCTGACTATCTTGTTTCAGATTTAGAGTACCGCAGTTGAGACTTAAGGCTTTGTTACTACCTAATCTAATATTGTGACCCACTGCAGCAAACCTTATAATTGTGATTTCAGTTAATAAGCTAGTACATCCACATCATGCGTTCAATTTGAAGTTTCAAGAGAATAATCCACTTCCAAATTATGGGGCAAGAATATACAAAATCAAAACTCTTCATGCTTGTAACTGGATTAGCTTTCATGTGTTTCCAAAAATGATTTCTTCTGTCGTCGTTTGGCTTTCCCGTTTAATCCCATGCCCAGCTGTGATTTTTATCTTTCCAGTTCACTTGTTTCGGAGATGTTCACACCTAATTTATTTTGAATCAAAATCTGAAGTGTTGGGGAAAAGTGATATCTTAATTTTATAATTTTAAATCCCATGCTCTTCAGTATTTCAATTTTTTGACAATAAATACAGCCCAAATTTTTTGATTCTAATTAATTGCAAAGGTAACACACATGGACACATGATTGGAAGAGAAATTAATGTTTATTACATTACTATGAATCAAAGTAACTTGCTTCAAGTGTGTCTCGGGGTTTCTCACATATCTAATGTTACAGCATTGAACTCACATTTAATATAAAAGCTGAACTGCAACATGGTAACTTACTATGTAGTGTCACATATCCACTATTTCTGTCTATTCCTGGACAATATCCAGGCTTGGGTTGACAAGTGGCAAGTAACATTCGTGCCATACAAGTGTCAGGTAATGATCATCTCCAACAAGAGAGAATCCTACCATCGCCCCTTGATGTTCAATGACATTACCATCACTGAATCCCCCAATATCAGCACCCTTGTTTGGGTGGTGGGGGGAGGTGGGGGTACCATTGACCAGAAATTGAACTGGACTAGCCATTTAAATACTGTGACTACAAGAGCAGGTCAGAGGTTAGGAATTGTGCGACAGGTATCCCACCCCCTGACTCCACAAAGCCTGTCCACCATCTGCAAAGCACAAGTCAGGAGTGTGATGGAATACTTACCACGCGCCTGGATGAGTGCAGCTCCCACAACACTCAAGAAGCTTGACACTTCCTAGGACAAAGTAGCCTGCTTGATTGGCACCACATCCACAAACATTCACTCCCTCCACCACCGACGCACAGTAGCAGTAGTGTGTACCATCTATAAGATGCACTGCAGGAATTCCCTAAGACTCCTTTGACATCACCTTCAAGCCAGAAGGTCCATCCTGACTTGGAAATATATCGCTGTTCCTTCACATTCACTGGGTCAAAATCCTGGAACTCCCTCCCTAACAGCATTGTGTGTGTACCTACACCACATAGACTGCAGCGGTTTAAGAAGTCAGCTCACCACCACCTTCTCAAAGGCAACTAGGGATGGGCAATAAAATTGCTGGCCAAGTCAGCAAAGACCACATCCCATGAATGAATTTTTAAAAAATGCCTTATTTCCAGAAATATAAAACTGCCAGAAGCACTTGCGTTTCTTGGATTCTATCTGTATCCCCAGCTTGGACTTAAATATCTTACCTCTAAATTATTCCCAACAAAATGTAATATCTAAGCAGTTTCGGAGAGCACCCTTAAAAATCTTTAGTCAATATGCATGGCAGGGCCACAACTTTGAAGTATAGCATATATGTAGCAGACATAGTTCATTGTATAAAAAATAAAGTAATACACTTTGTAAATAATACCAAGAGCAAATGCACCTTAAATTACAAAATTTTAAGTGGAGTAATGTTGCAGATGGACCTTGATATGCAAATACACAGGATAAGGTGGCATCAGAAATAGGTAAGACCATTAAAAAAAAAACAATTGTTGGTTTTGCATCCAGAGGTATAGAATACAAAAGAGTTAATATTGAACCTGTGTGAAACTATAGGTTATTGCTGGGGATTGTGAGAAGTTTTGGACACCTTACTGCTGGAGACCTGTCAAAGCAGTGGAAAAGTTGCAGCAAAGATTCCTTAGGATGTTAACCAGAGATATGGTGGGATTGTGATTATGAAAAGAGAATTGAGAAAGTCTTTGGCTCTTTTTCTCCTGGAGCTGAAATGTTTAAGGGATGAAGGCCTTCAAGAATATGGATGGCTATGAATATCAAACTGGTAACAATAAGGCACAGATTTAATCATAAATTGGAGAAGGGTTTGTATGAAGAATGGTTAAGATGTGCAGTTCCCTGCCACAAGTGTTTTGCAAAATGATGATTTTTATTTGACTTTATAGCTTTTAATTTTATTTTACCTATGCCCTGGAACTTACTTTGACGTAGTATTTTAGAAAAACAGCTTTTGAAAATCCATGACATTTCCTTTATCCTTTCTATTTCTACAAAAATTTTTGAGATTGGTCAAAGATAATATGCCTTTTAGAAATCTGTGCTGAATGACTTTGAATATAATTTCTTAGAGTTTAATCTTGTAGACTTGCATATTATTGGGTAGGGAGAAAAACAGATTGATTTCAAGAGTCTCAGTTGTATCCACTTGGATGCATTAATGATCAATAAAACTTTGAAGTCTAAAGTATTTTTATTTGTCTCCAGAGTGCTCATCTGAGAGCTGCTGGATTTGGGAAAGATTTCAAAGAAAATCCCAATCTCAGGGATAACTGGACTGATGCAGAAGGCTACTATCGTGAGTATTTGAAAATTATTTCCTCATCTCCTATAAGTGTTGAAAAGTGGCATAGAAAGGCTTAATGAAATGATGTTTCCTCTGCCTCAACCACATAATCTCAGCTGTTACTTTGGTGCTGTCCTGACTGAAGCGCTAACTTTCAAATCATATGTTAATCAAAGGCCCCATCTGCCTTATTAGATGAAGGTAAAACCTATTTGAAGAGAAACAGAATTTTGGTGTTCTGACCAATATTTATCCCTCAAAACAACATAAAGAAGATTTCTGTTCATTGATTTTTTTGTTTTTGTTTCCCCCCCCCCCATTATAACCCTGGCTACCATCAAAAGTTATAATTTAACTGAAAAGGGCTTTGGGATGCCATAACTTCATAAGGACTGCATAAATGCAAGTTCTTACTTTCTCATTGCCGGACCTGCTGAGTAGCTTTTCCTCTTCTGTATAATTTTTTTCATTCTAAAACTATCTTTGAAAGTGCAATTTTTGGAGAAACTTGCAGTATGATATTCTAGTTATTTTTTTTCCCAGTTGAGCAAAGTGATCCTGATAAATGTATTCAGAATATCTTCTCCTGTGTAAAATTATTTGTTTGTAATAGTAAGGATGCTAGTATGGAATGCTTGACATTGTCTGCCATTGTTGAGCACTGAAGCCTTTCCACTTCTGCAATTCACTTGCCAGGATCAAGCACATCCATGTCGGGTATAGTATTGGTTATATAGAGTTGAGCTTTCGTTACACTCATATTCAGAGGAACGCAATTGCATGCTTGTCAACTTTTCATTCTTGTTCAATATTTTATTTCCTACATAAGTTTAGATTGACTGTAGGGCTAATTTAATACTCCAAGCTGGTAGCCATGCTTGCAAGGAGTATGTGTTAGAGCCTATGGGCTGTAAACTGCCTCTTGAGTGTGACTTTCTCCTCGAACACAGGATTAGTGACTTAACGTGAATAGTCACCTGCCATTCTTATTTGATGGGTGAACCACCTCCTAATTTGTAAAACTGTATTTGCTCTCATTCTCACTCAAAGAAAAGCTGAAGCCATTAGTGCTAATTGTGGGACTTCTTTTGATGCAACAATGTTACTTGTATCCCAACGTAGGTCCCCCATAGCCCACAATCAGTTTCTCAATTATACCACAAAACTGCTACAGTCCAGGTGACCTACATTTTAGCAAGTAAATCTCTTGAGCATACCTGTTCAAATAGCCTCTGAAAATCCACGTGACATCGATGAACCTGAGCCTGTCATCTGAAATAACCATCTTATATGTAATGCTTGCTGCCTTCTAATCCTCTGGTATTATCCCTGAATTCATGGACCTTTGAAAGATTATAACTAATGCATACCCATTCTTTGACTGTTTCTTGGAATAATTTGATGCAAACTGTCTGGGACTAAGCATCTTTTCTGGCTTTATTCCTAGTAAGTCACTGTGACTGCTTTTATGTTTATACTAATTGCTCATTTTCTCCTTTGCACTGATCTCTAGTTTTCCATCATATTCATTTTAACAGAGGACTGAACTAAAAATGTTTCCCTATTTTGAAACCTTCTTGTTCTTCTGGTTCAAGGTTTTTTTTGACAAATAGAAGCTTGTTTCATTCTGCCCATGAGCAAAACATTAAATTCTGTAGTTGAGTGTCAGATTCTGTCACTAGAGAATATCCTTGTTGCTATCTAATGAACCAGAATTGTATGGTTGAACGGAAATTATATTCTCTCTTGGGGCCGTGTTGAGGAAGGCTGAAGGACTAAAAATTGGACAGCCTTGCTCAATATTAATTCCTACCTACCACCAGTGAATTTTCAGATTTGGTTCTGTAATTCAAATTATCCTTGTGGACTAGAAGGATTAATTTGTGATAAAGTTGAGGCAAGCTGAGTGTGACGGGCTGTGATGTCTGACAGTCCTACATCCCAAGATCCTTACTAGTCAAATTCTATTTCTGCAATGTTATAGATACTGAGCCAGCTCCCATGGCTTGTGGCACTGAACCATCTATTTTGGAAGTTTTTCAGGCCAAGGGCAAACCCTTGCTAAACTACTGACACAATGGCCAAAGGGATCTCTGCTAACAAATTTACATTTACCTGCCTTTAGTTGCTTTAATTGATGCTGTTGAGATGAGAGAAGAATTTTAGCTTTCTTTTGGGGGTTGGGTGTGGAGGGTTAGTTGCTGCAAGTTGCTGTTGATTTTAAGTTATTTTCTCTTCCCATATTCAGCTCTCCAAGTCTCACAACAGTTCCAGCTGAGAGGGCAAGTAAGAGACCTTCCAGGCATCTGCCAGGACTGCTATTAAGCTGGCCTCCAGGAGGCACATAAGAAGAGTCCCATGGTGACTTCTCTCTGGCACAAGCCCACATTTGACCATACTTTGGTAATGAGCATTCAAGCTCTAAAGTGGTATAAGACCGTGCTGTGAATGATATTAAGGGTTTAGAACAGGTCTATAGGTCTTGGATTAAACTGAGCTCAGACCTCACCAATCATTTAATTGACCACATTATGAAAAACTACAATATCTGCACTGAATAATTCAACCTACAGTCCTTTAGCCAACCCATTGTAAATAGGCATTTGAATGTGATAAAATGTTTTGATCTGTTATATTTGTTAGCAGTGGACAATTATATTTGTTCCCCATGATATTCTGCATAATTCAGACCGGATCTCAACCATGTTGACATGAAGTAATTAGCTGCTTCCCAATAGGGAGGAAAAGTTAAAGGGGAAATTTGACCTCCTTGTGAAGCATAGAAACTAATTCAGGTGCTTTCCTTAACCAGTGACTAATGACGCTAGTGAACCTAACAAGGTAGAGAAGCCACTGAAGAAAGAGCACACCGTAAACCTGCTGCAGGAGGTAGCATCTTAAGTAACTAACAAATTCTGAAACAAAGGTTAGGTACAGGGAAAACAGTAAATCCTGACAACCTGACCATGCATTTGTTAGTCACGAGTAATCCTCGGTCATTTAAGGAAAGGTTCTCTTACTTCCATGCAACATCATTGTTTGAGTTATAACCCATTGCAAATGTTCATCTTGCTTTGCAGGAGTGAATATTGGAGAAGTTCTTGATAAACGTTACAGTGTATACGGTTACACTGGTCAAGGAGTTTTCAGTAATGTTGTACGTGCCAGAGACATGGCAAGAGCTAGCCAGGAGGTGGCAGTCAAAATCATCAGGAACAATGAGCTCATGTAAGTCTGTTCGGAGGGGAAGTTTGAACTGTGCCAAGGTCCTGATATGAGATCATAGTTATTGTACCATTCTACACTGCCAAGTATGACTTGTATAATTGCTGCAGTATGCAAGCAACATTACTGTAGCAAAAGCATGAAATACAAGTATTTTGTGTAAGCACATGTAAAACATATAAGTACATGGTGGTGGGGGGGGATGTGGAGGAGAGAACTCTTGGTTACATTCTCCTTTCATAGACATGGGGAGCTTATATGAAATAAAGGAAAGACAAATACAGCATCTTGGCAGTCAGCCCTGCAGAGCACAATGATCCAAAACTTTGTGTGCAATGAGGTGTTTTTTTTTTTCTCTGAAAGCCTGTACAGAACAATAAACTAAAACTATTCTGACCCTAAAAAAGGACAGAGAGGTTAAGGTGTAACATTAGATTGATTCATGACTTGCTCATTCATTTTGGAGTATATTTCCATGATTGCTTTTGGGCAACTGTAACCTTGATTATAAGGAAACGTATAGTTTAATTTTGCACATGGGTTATAAAATAATAGAATATCACAACACCTAAAGGACTGTTTGGCCTCCCCTGGTTATGCCAGCTCATCGAAGGAGCTTCTTAACTTAGTCCTGCACACCAACTTATACCCCATAATCCTGCAAATTAGCCCTCTTCAAGCCCACTTACTTTCTAAAAGTTCCTATGGAATCTGTTTCCATCACCCTTTCAAGTAGTATAAATCAGATCACAACAATCCTCTGAAGAAATTTCTCCTGTTTTTACCACTAGTTCTTTTGGCGATTATTTTAAATACAACTTGACTTCTGGCTCATTTGTTGGAGGAAGTAGTTTGTTCAACCACCTTGACTTTCCTTGCCACCTCCAAATGTTTGTAAATGTACATTTCCAGGTCCTTCTGGTCCACTCAGTCATAGAATTTAGATTAAGCTGCCTGCCCATATTGATTCTCCCAAAGTGCCTCACTTCATATTTATCTGCATTAAATTGCATCTGTATCCTGTCCAACTAGTCACCAGCCTGTCAGCTTGAAGTCTGCAACTATACTTCCTTCTATTTAATTTTGTACATTAAGTTTTGCCTTCTCCGCATACTTCAAAATGGCACTCCTTATACCCAAGTCCAAGTCATTTATGAGAAGAAAAGCAATGACTCTTAACATTGACCCCTTGCATCCCCATTGCATGCTGCTCTCCAGTTAGATAAGCATTCCATCACCACTATTCTCTGTCCCTTAGCCAATAATGCAAGCAACGTAATTTTTATAATTATGTTGGGGAAAAGAAGGTAGTCAGAGGCAATGTGGGCCCTTTGAAAACCGATAATGGTGATGTTACTAGTGATAAGGAAATGGTGAACATGTTGATTAATTACTTTGCATCAGTATTCACTATAGAGGAAGAGGTTAGCATGCCAGACAACCCGAGGAAACTATTATTGGGACAGGGACTCAGTAAAAATTAATGTAAGCAAGATAACAAAATTAATGGCACTAAAAAGTGATGGATCCTCAGGACCAGATGGTTTCCACCTCAAGGTTTTAAGAGCTACGAGAGAACACTAGATTCCCAAATGATCCTTCAAAGTTTTCTTGAATTCAGGAACTGTTCCTTTAGATTGGAAAAATATGCACATCACTCTGTTATTTAAGGAAGGTGAAAGAGGGAATTATAGTCCAGTTAACCTAAAATCAGTTGTTGGAAAATTGCTAAAGTCTATAATTGACGATAGGGTGACTGAACATGAAAATATTCAACTGATCAAAGAGAGCCAGCATGGATTTGTAAAGGGTAGACTATGCTTGACAAATCTGATTAATTTTTTTCAAGAGGTGATTAAGGTAGTTTTACAGGGTCTGTGATGTTATTTATATTGACTTACAGAAGACATTTGATAAACTCATTTTTAAATGATTGGTTAAAGTTGAAGCTCCTGGAATTGAAGGCAAATTGCTGATCTGTTAGGAAATTGGCTGAGTGGAGGGCGGCAGAAGGAATAATGGGCAGGTACTTCAATTGGCAAGATGTGACTGGTGGTGTCCTGCAAGGATTTGTGTTGGGGCCTCAACTAATCACTCTATTCATTAAAACTTAGATGATGGGATTAAAAGCCACATATCTAGATTTGCCAATGACCCCAAAATAGGCGGTATTGTAAGCAATGCGGATGGAAGTGTAAAATTACAAAGAGATATTTGAGTGAATTGGCCAAACTCTGGCTAATGGATTTTAATGTAGACAAATGTGAGGTTCATCCACTCTGGATGTAAAAAGAACAGAACAGGGTACTTTGTAAATGGGGAAAACTGTGATGGTCCAAAGCGATTTGGAGTCCAGGTACATTATGAAAATGACATGAACAGTAGAGAAAACAACCAAAAAGGCTAATGGAATCCTGGTTTTTATTGAGAGCACAAGGTGGTAGAAGTCATGTTTCAGCTACAATAACCCCCTGGTCAGATCACTCCTGAAGTACTGAGAGTAGTTCTGGGCACCACACTTTAGGAAGAATATATTGATCTTGGAGGGAATACAGTTTATATTTACTAGAATGATACCTGGACTCTGAGGATTAAATTAAGAAGAGAGATTACACAAGCTAGGCTTGTATTCCCTGGAATTTAGAAGGCTATGGGTGATTTGGTGAAATTTTTGGGTTGTTAAAGGGAACAGCTAGGCTGCATTAGAAGTTATTTCAGTTGACTGCGGAGTCAAAGACAAGGGATCATAGCCTTAAAAGTTAGATCCAGATCTTTTGAGAGTGACATTAGGAAATACATTCCTTTCTGTAAAAAAGTGATGGAAGTTTGGAACACTCGATTCGAAATCAGTTAATTTTAAAACTTGTGTTTTTCTCAGCGAAAGTATTAAGGAATATTGGGCAAAGGTGAGTGTATGGAGTTAGGTTGCAGATCAGCCATGTTCTCATTGAATGATAGAAGAGGCTCCTCGGACCAAATGGGCTCCTCCTGTTCCTATGTTCCAATTTACCACTGTCCCTTTACCATGTACTTCCATTTTCCAAATAAATCTGTTACGTGTGTTTTTTTTTAATCACGTGGGCTCAGTTGGTAAGTGTTAGCTGGATATGAGTTTTGAGGAGCAATAGATTTCAGTCTCTTACTGTCATCACCCAACACTCATTGTGCACTTCCAGCAGAATTCTGCCCAGTATCTGCCTCCTTCCCAACCCAAGGAAGCTGTAGTCAGTTGTAGCACTTGGACCATCAATTATATTGTATTTTTTCTTAATTGTATAATATAATTTATTTAATTGCTGTTCAGTTTTCTTAATAAAATTAAGGCTAATTGTTGCTTGTGTTGATAGGCAAAAGACTGGTTTGAAGGAGCTAGAGTTCTTGAAGAAGCTGAATGATGCAGATCCTGATGATAAGTTCCATTGCCTGAGACTTTTTAGGCATTTCTACCACAAGCAGCATCTCTGTTTGGTCTTTGAACCTCTGAGGTAAATTGTTACTGTATAACCCTGCACACGTAAATCTCTTTTCTCACCGGCCCCTCACTACAACTACCAATATCTTGATTAGGATGTGGTAGAAACTGGATTGGGGAGAAGCAAACAAAGTGCTGTGATCAGCCTTATTAGGGATTTTTTTGCGGGCCTTGTAATATGGAGGGATTCTCGAGCCAATGTCAACTCTGGCTGCAGTGCAGAGTCCTTGGAATGGGTGTTTGCAATGTTATGTTGAAGAGTTCTGTAAAGGACCAAATGCAATTAATTAACACTATTGGAGAAACTTCATAGTTAAGTGGCTGCTGGTAATATTGAAACTGCATTGATAACTCATGTGTTACCAGGGATAAGCAAAAGTCATTAATAGGGAGAATTGGGAAAACGGACATTTTGAAAGTTAATGTCATTGTGTCAGTTCTGTGCTACATTTAGAAAAAAACGCTCGTGGAGATCAGTCTTTTTCCACATTTTGAAAGCAGCTACATCTCTACGATTAGTAAGAGTTAAACTTTTCTCAACAAATGGGCTTAAATGATTCTTAGGTAATGTTTTTAAGAAGTGTTTTCCTTGTGTCTTGGCCAATATTTCCTCCCTCAGCCAACTCACCAAGACAGAATATCTTCCCTCAGTTTTAAGCTGTCAACTCACTCATTGTCTTGAATTCCTGAGAAATAGTACTACGTAGACATATGATGCTAAAGCCACTGCAAATAACAATGGATGGACCAATGAGCTCTGGTGATTGTTTCTTGAGGTGGGTTGCCCAAGAAATTGTTTCTTCAGGTGGGTTGCCCAAGAAATTGTTTCTTGAGGTGGGTTGCCCAAGAAATTGTTTCGTCACAATGCTAGATAATTTATGATTCTTCAAAATTCACCCTGCAGAAACACACAGTGCAAGGTTAAGGCCTACTAAATCATCTTTGTTGATGTGTTCTTCTTTTGCTTTGGCATAGTGACCAAGTTAAGGAAGGAGAATAAAGGGACCCCACTATTGTGGCTCATAATCTCTTTCAGGAGCATTGTTTTGTGATTCTCCTTAGGGGTAACTGGAGGTTATCCTAATGATAAGTGGAGGATGCTTTCTATTTAAAGAAGTTAAGCATGACTCTGACCACAGTCCCAGGACAATAATTTTCTTTGATATAAAAACAGAAAATGGTGGAAATACTCAATAGGTCAGGCAGCACCTGTGGAGAGAAACAGAGTTTAGTGTTTCAAGTCTAGTTGACCTTTCATCAGTTCTGATGAAAGGTCACCTTGATCTGAAACCTTAACTTTGTTTCTTGCCACAGATGCTGCTTGACCCGCTGAGTATGTTATTTCAGATTTTTCAGCATCTGCAGTATTTTGCTTTTCTATCATTTTCTTTGAGCCAGATTTTGCCATCTAATTCTTGACATCATTTGGCACCAGTACTTCACTAATGTTGACGCTTAAATGGTTGTAAGCCCTTTGGTGGGCTACAGTCTCTTGGCATAGTTCAGCACAAAGCATTTTGGAATTAGCCAAGCATAGAATTTCTGCTCTTGATTTTTGATGTTGCAGAGAGGGTTTCAGTGCTGTGAACTGGATCTTTTCGCAGTGTTGTTTTTACTATGAACCTTAGTCTTGAGTGGTTTGGGGAGGGGAATCTCAAACTGCACGACATCTTTCTTTTGAGCAGTAAATGTTATTTTTGTTCATTCTCAGTACAAGCTTGTTACTGTAGGAAGGAGAATAAAGGGACCCCACTATTGTGGCTCATAATCTCTTTCAGGAGCATTGTTTTGTGATTCTCCTTAGGGGTAACTGGAGGTTATCCTAATGATAAGTGGAGGATGCTTTCTATTTAAAGAAGTTAGCAATAAGGAGTTTCATCTTCCTGGCCTTTACAAGCAAATTCAGAGAGTAGGAAATGAGGGGCAGTACTCACTGAGGATGTTGACAGAGTATCAGATGAAGTAGCATTTATGATTTGTTAAAGCATTTCTTTAAAAAAATACCACAAATCCAACTCTAATCCTGTTTAGAGCATTGATATTGATATGCTTTCCCTTTACCCTGCACCAGCAGTTGAAGGAAACTGAGAATCCATGATTGGTAAGGAAGTTAATTGGTTTAAAAACAGGATTTTGACCAATAGTGGAGTACTTGAGGCAAAGCTATTGTGAAACTGGAAGCAAACTGACTTTACTGTAGGAGAGATTAAAATGGAATGATTCTCATAAGATCACAGCACAATTTGCACTTGAGCACAGCTAAGCGTGTTGAGATTCTGGAAACAAGAGGGCTTGTTTGTAACATCTTCCATCTGAAGCAAAATTGAGGCTATTAGTTTTTGACTAAGACCAAATAGATGTGATTAGAAGTATTTTGGCTTTACTTGAGTATCACTTGGCATATTTTAAAAGACACAGAGCAAACTTTTTTTACTCAATTGAACCAAGTAAAAAGGATATAAGTTGATTCCCCTTGTATTTATAATTCTGTTTAAAATGAGTTTTGTGCTCCAAAAATTACATTACTGGCTAACACCTACATTTTATTATGTACTTTTATACATTTGGTACTAAAACATTTTCTTTCCTTTTTGCACAGTATGAACTTACGTGAGGTGTTGAAAAAATATGGGAAAGATGTCGGCCTTCATATAAAGGCGGTACGATCATACAGCCAACAGCTTTTCCTGGCTTTGAAACTGTTGAAGAGATGTAACATCCTGCATGCTGACATTAAACCTGACAATATTCTGGTAAATTGCAACTTTTGTCAATAATATAGGCTTAAAGAGGTAGTTTCCATCAAAAGCTTTTGATATCCTGATATTCTTGGGAAGGGGAGGGGGGATGGTGGAAGAATCTCTGTAAAATTTTATTTTTTAAAACATTTTTTTATCATTCCTAGGTAAAACGCATTGATAGGGCACTCCTTTCTCATCAGCTGAGTTTTGTAAATTCTTGAATTGCCCGGTAGATATTTGCTTGCATGGAAGGAAAAGGAGAAACAGAAGGTAGCAGAATGGCTAGATTAAGTTTGGAGTGGAAATTAGGAGGGGTTAGGATTTGTGGGTGGATGCATTTGTAAACACAGACATATTTACTTTTCAGATTTACAGCAATTGTTTTAAATTGCACCAGTGTGTTTTTAGTTTATTTGTGTGGTAGCATTGTTGCCTTGGTGTGTTGAACATTAAGATATACATTTCTTTCATGGGGAGAAAGTTTTGTTGACACCTACTCATAATACTACATATAAAATATAAGACCTGCTTAAACAGTGTGGTTCTTCACTGACTAAAGGATTGAATGTGGAAAATCCAGGAGGATAATCTGAGGGAATCTGTATGCAAGTATTAGTTTTCAGAGATGCAGATTTTTGAAGCAACTTACTACCAAATCATTCATGTACTAATTAGTCATTTGTGAAATGTTTACATCTTGGCAAACATTTGTGACTTTGACTCAGCTTCACATATGGCTGATAATGGTGTAACACCATTCCTTGTCAGATTTTACTGAACCCCTGAAATCAGTAAGTTTTTAAGTCTTTATTTATAAACACAATGGTTGGCCACCAGTTTAAGTTGATGATCAGTTTATTAGGTGCCCTTGAGATTAGTAACACAGTTGGAGATGAAGATTGTTATAGTTTTTGTGAAACTGAAGCAAACATCTAAAATCAGTATGCATTTCAACAGTAAATCATTGTGGTATGCTCTGTGATATTTTGACATGAATAGGTACAATATAAATGCCATATTATAAGATCACAAACTCTTTTCCAGTGACACTAATTTCAGAGAATCGATCAACATCTGCAATGATATTACTGAGCGCTAAGAATTCTTTAAAACAGTGTAACCATTAGTGCTGTCAAAAACTCCTGTGAATTTTCTCTGCAAATCCTTAAGAACTAATTGCCGAGTATATGCAACAATGATTTCTTCTTTACAGGTAAATGAATCCAAAACCATCCTGAAGCTTTGTGACTTTGGCTCAGCTTCACATGTGGCTGATAATGATATAACGCCATACCTCGTCAGCAGATTTTACCGAGCCCCTGAAATCAGTAAGTTTTAAGTATTTATCTAATATCTGAAGTAGATGAAAATTTGCACATTTAATTTTGCGTGATGGTAATTTGATTTCCTCCCTCTTTTTACCATCCTCCTGAGTCTACCCCGATGATTTTAAAAATTAATTTACGGGACGTGGGTGTCGGCTAGGACAGCATTTATTGCCCACCCCTAGTTGCCCTTGAGAAGGTGCTGAACTGACCTCTTGAACCGCTGCAGCCCATGTGGTGTAAGTACACCTGCAGTGCTGTTAGGAAAGCAGATCCAGGCTTTTGACCCAATGACAGTGAAGGAACTGTGCTATATTTTCAAGTCAGGATGGTGTGTGGCTTGGAGGGCAACCTCCAGCTGGTGGTGTTCCCATGTGTCTGCTGTCTTTGTCTTTCTAAATGGTAGTGGTCATGGGTTTGGAAGGTGCTACCTAAGGAGCCTTGGTGAGTTCCTGCAGTAGATGGTACACGCTGCTACCTCTGTTTGTTGGTGTCAGGGAGGCTGAATGTTTGTGGAAGTGATGCCAATCAAGTGGGCTGCTTTGTCCTGGATGGTGTCAAGCTTCTTGAGAGTTGTTGGAGCTGCACTCATCCAGGTAAGCGGAGAGTATTCCATCACGTTCCTGACTTGTGCCTTGTAGATGGTGGTCAGGCTTTGGGGAGTCAGGAGGTGAGTTACTCGTCACAGGATTCTTAGCCTCTGAACTGCTCTTGTAGCCACAGTATTTATATGGCTAGTCCAGTTCAGTTTCTGGTCAGTGGTAACCCCCAGGATGTCGATAGTGGGAGATTCAGCAATGGTAATGTCATTGAACGTCAAGGGGCAATGGTTAGATTCTCTCTCATTGGAGATGGTCATTGCCCAGCACTTGTGTGGCAATGTTACTTGCCATTTGTCGGCCCAAGTCTGGATCTTGTCCAGATCTTGCTGCATCTACATCTGCACTGACTATGAGATTAAAGTGAAGACTTTTTCTACCAAGTCTGCTGTGGTGCTGTTTTATAGCTAACTATTAGGAGTTAGCTGACATAGCATATTTGAGTTCAAGAACATAGTTTGGGGGTAAGTTATAGGTGCAAGCTTGCGTGCTGTGAAAACATGTTGGAGCGCTGCTTTATTATTTATAGGTGCCCTCTTCACCAAGCCATTAATAAAATTGTACTTTTTTGATCTGTCAAAAGATTTTTCTTCTCTTGCCACAAGTGCTTTGGGATATCTTACTACATTAAAGGACTACATGAATGCAAATTGTTCCTGATCAGTAAACGCGTTAAGGGAACTGTGAGAATTTCCTGCTAGGAATGTGCCTTTGCATCCCTTTAGGTGTTTTACTCCAATGATTTAGCTAAAATCACAAGTTCATTTTAAGAATATCTGTAATTCAGTGTTTTACCATCATTTTGAAGAGTGCCTTAGTGTAGTGTCATTTGTGTGTCTTGAATATGTACGCTTAAGAGCAAGACCCTGCTTGTATACAGTGCTGTAGATTTAGTATTTTAAGTTTTAATTTTAGCACTTTGTTTATCAAAATGCAATAAGCAGGAATGTTTCAGTACATGTGTGTATGCAAGCTTAAGTACTTTCTGTTTATCTTTTACAGTTATTGGAAAGGTTTATGATTATGCCATAGACTTGTGGTCTGTTGGTTGCACACTTTATGAGCTATACACAGGAAAAATCCTATTTCCTGGCAAAACTAATAATCATATGCTGAAACTCATGATGGACTTAAAGGGCAAAATGCCAAATAAGGTAGGAAAATGAATCTTGGAATTTGATTTATATCCGTGAGGCGATGAGAACTTTAACTTTCTGTTTATCAATCATTTGCATTTAAAATTGATGCTTTAGCAATGAATTCTCAAATTTCTTATGTCAAGTTACTAAGGAAAACTTAATTTTAAAACTAGAACTCTTTAGAAGTGGAATAATTTTTAAATTTTTGGGTAGTAAAATTTCTTATGCTGTGAGAGCGTTTAGTTTTCCTGTTATATCATTAAATCATAGTGACAAATTGATGTACACTCTTTGTATAAATATTATCATATTTGTATTAGAGGTTCATGGGTATAGTCTTATAGCCACTATGGAGACGTGGTTACAAGGAGATCAAAGCTGGGAACTAAATATTTAGGGGTGTGACTTTTTTGAAAGGACAGGCAGAAAGGAAAGTGTGGTGGGGGTAGCTTTGTTAGTATAAGATGGAATAAGTACGATGGCAAGAAATTATCTTGGATTGGAAGATGTAGAACCCATATGATGAAGGTAAGAAATAACGAGAGGAAGAAGATACTGGTGGGAGTAGCCTATAGGCCCCCTAACAGTAGCTATACTGTAGGACAGGTAATAAATCAGGAGATAATGAGGGCATGTAAAAAAGGCAGCGCATTAATCATGGGTGACTTTAATCTTCATGTACATTGGGAAAATCAAATTGGCAGAGGTAACCACAAGCAAGAATTCACAGTGTATTTGGGACAGTTTCTTAACCAGGGATCAGGCTACTTTGGATCCGGTAATGTGTAATGAGGCAGTTTTAATAAATGATCTGAGTAAAAGATCCCCCAGGAAACAGTGACCATAACATGGTTGAATTTAGCATTTGGTTTGAGTGAGAAACTTCGGTCGAAAACAACTGTGCTAAACTTAAATAAGTGTAATTACAAAGAAATGAGGGCACAGTTGGCTGGAGTGGACTGGGAAAGGAGTTTAGCAGAAAAGACGATTGATGAACAATGGCAGGTGTTTAAGAAAATAGTTCATGACTCACAACAAAGATATATCCAAGTGAGGAAGAAGGATTCTAGGTGGGGGATAAACTAACCATGGTTAACCAAGGAAGTTAAGGATCGTATCAAATTGAAAGGAAAACATAAAATGTGGCAAAGATTAATTGTATTAGTGTCTTCTACACTAGGATTGGGGAAGTTTTTAAAAACCAACAAAAGATGACAAAAAAAAGTAGAAGAAAATAAACTTTGAGATTAAACTAGCAAGTAATATGAAAATGGACAGTAAGAACTTCTTTAAATATATAAAAAGGAAGAGAGATGCCAAAGTGAACATAGGCCCTTTAGAGAATGAGGCTGGGGAAATAATGGGGAACCAGGAAATGGCAGAGGAGTTGAATAAATACTTTGCTTCACTCTTCCCCTGTAGAAGATACTAATAGAGTTCCAAAAATATTAAATAAGCTAGGGGCAAAAGGAGAGGAGGAAATAAATACAATAACTATCACTAGAGGAAAAAGTAATAGGGAAACTAATGGGGCTGAAGGCCAATAAGTCCCCTGGACCTGATGCATTGCATCCTGGGATATTAAAGCAAGTAGCTACACAAATTATGGAAGCATTGTTAGTAATCTTCCAAGAATCCTTAGATTCTGGAAAAGTCCCAGAAGATTGGAAAACTACCAATGTAATGCCCTTATTCAAAAAGGGAGGGAGACAAAAACAGGTAACGATAGGCCAGTTAGCTTAACGTCCATCATTGGGAAAATGATAAGAGTCTGTTATAAAGGATGTAATAGAGCATTTAGAAATGCATAATATAATCAAGCAGAGTCAGTATGGCTTCATGAAGGGGAAATCACGACTGACAAATTTATTAGAATTCTTTGAAGAGGTAGCAAGCAGGATAGGTAAAGGGGAACTAGTAGATGTAATATATTTGGATTTCCAAAAGACGTTCGGTAAGGTACCACACGTAAGGCTGCTTAATAAGATAAGAGCCCATGGTGTTAGTATTTTAATGAATGTTCTATCTGAAGAGAAGAATGCTTGAAGGAGATTTGATGGAGATGTGTAAAATTATGAGGGGGCTGGTCAGATTAGATAGGGACAAGCTGTTCCCACTCGTAAAAGGATCAAGAATGAGAGGTCACAGATTTAAAGTGATTTGCAAAAGAAGCAAGTAATGTGGGAAATATCTTTTTCACACAATGAGTGGTTTGGGTCTGGAATGCACTGCCTGGAAGTGTGATGGAAGCAGGTTCAATGGAGACATTCAAGTGGACATTAGATGATTATTTGAATAGAAACAATGTGCAAGGGTATGGAGAAAAGGCAGGGCAATGGCACTAGGTCATAATGCTCATTTGGAGAGCCGGTGCAGACTTGATGGGCAAAATGGCCGCCTCCTGTGCCAATAAGATTCTGTGATTAGTACAGATAGAAGATTGGCTAACTAATAGAAGACAAGAGTTGGGATAAGGGGGGCATTTTCAGGATGGCAAACTATAACTAGAGGAGTGCCACGGGGATCAGTGCTGAGGCCACAATTATTTACAACATATGTTAATTACTTAGATGAGGGAAGTGAATGTACTATTGCAAACTTTGCAGATGACACAAAAATAAGTGGGAACGCAAGCGATGAGGATGACACCGTCTACAGAGGGATATAGGCAGGTTAAGTGAGTGGGAAAAAAAACTTGGCAGATGGAATATAATGTGGGAAAATGTGAGGTTATGCATTTTGGCAGGAAGAATAGAGGAGCTGAATATTATTTAAATGAAGAAAGACTGCAGAAAGCTGCAGCACAGAGGGATATGGGAATCCTCGTGCATGAATCCCAAAAAGCTAACACACTATTTCAGCAGGCAATAGGGAAGGCACATGGAATGTTGGCCTTTATTTCAAAGGGAGTGGAGTGTAAAGATAGGGAAGTCTTGCTAAAATTATACAAGGTACTAGTTAGACCACAACTGTGAACAGTTTTGGTCCTCTTATCTAAGGAAAGATATACTGGCTTTGGAGGCAGCCCAGAGAAGGTTCACTAGGTTGATCCTGGGCATGGAGGGATTTTCTTATGAAGAGAGCTTGAGTAGATTGGGCCTGTGCTCATTGGAGTTTAGAAGAATGAGAGGCAACTTTATTGAAACATAAGATTCTTTAGGGAGCATGACGGAGTAGATGCTGAGAGGTTATTTCCCCTTGTGGGAGAGCCTAGGACCAGAGGGCATAATCTCAGAATAAGGGGTTGTTCATTTAAGACAGAGATGAGGAGGAATTTCTTCTGAGGGTAGCGAATCTGTGGAATTCTTTACCGCAAAGGACATTAGAGGCTGGGATGTTACATATATTCAAGGCTGAGGTGGACAGATTTTTAATCAGTAAGGGAATCGAGGGTAATGGAGAAAAGGCAGGAAAGTGGAGTTGAGGACTATCAGATCAGCCATAATCTCATTGAATAGCAGTGCAGACTCGATGGACCGAATAGCCTACTTCTGCTCCTACGTCTTATGTTTTTATGGTCTTATGATGTATGTGCCTTAATAAGTCAGTTGATCCTAACATTTTGTGTCCAGCTGATACAGAATCTGTAACAAAGCTTTGGAGATTCAAATAGGCTTTTATTTTTAAAACAGGGAAGTATTCCTGCAGTACAGTGGGCTTTTCATTCATTTGTGGGTTGTGAGCGTTTCTGGCAAAGCCAGCATTTATTGTCCATCCCTAATTGCCCTTAAGGTGGTGAGCTGCTCTCTTGAACCAATGCAGTCCATATGGTGTAGGTACAACCACAGTGCTGTTTGGGAGGGAGTTCCAGGATTTTGACCCAGCACTTTAAACAGTTGAACTGGCTAAGATCATCTCTATCTTTATTTTTATTGTCAAAAAGCCAACTGTCTTACTGGCTGTTTGCTAAAACTAAAAGCTGCATTAGTACTTGGATGCTGGTGCAAAGGACTCTGCATGCTTGGAATTTTGAATTGTCTGTGGAGGTTGAACTACATTCACTGTATATGGAAGGCCAGACCTAAGGTCGGTACATTAGTGTTTTTCCTGTTTGTTGTATTCTTTACCACACTTGAGCTCCACCGCAGCTCAGTAAGTCTTTTCAAGTTTTGTTTTTTCTATTTAAAATAAAGTTCTGTTCTATGGATGTGCATCTTTATGAAAATTATAAAATCACTCACAGAAACTTTTAATAACACCTTCCTATGTTTTTAAGAATTTTTTTTTTGTCAGATTTTAAAGCTCAGATGCAATGTTGATGCTTGAATCATGCTTTTTTTTTCCTGTGGAGTGGTTTATGCTATTACTTATTAGCACTAGTTATCGCTATATTTTACAAATCTCTATTTTCTCCTTTGCCATTCTATTTTGCATGATACTGTGAGGGCAGCAAACAGTTGTGTAGACCATTTCAGTATTTGGTGCTGCAGCTACATTTTTCTATGATTTATTAAAGATCAGGTTCTTTGAGTAGTAAAATGTATTTCTGGTTTACTTATTGTGTATTTGTACAATTATGTAAAACTGATTTAATTCTTTTCAGATGATCAGAAAAGGTGTTTTCAAGGACCAGCACTTTGATCAGAATCTGAACTTCATGTACATTGAAGTGGATAAAGTGACAGAAAGGGTTAGTACACTACAGCTTCTGTTGTATTTTAAAGCATAGTCCTTAGTATGTTCCCATTAAAAGACTGACCTTTAAAGGCAAAGAGTTGGGAGACCTTGAATTTAAAAGTAGTGTATTTTCTATTGGACAGTTCAAAATTATATTCTTCATTTTCCTGACTTTAGATTGCTGTACAAAACAACTTTTGTTCAAAAAAAATCAATCATGTCATTCAGATCAGTGTGTTCCTTATGTTGCTAACCACAAGAAATCTTTGTAGTTGAAATGAGAGGAAACCTTGACTATTGTGTTGAATGCCACACTTGAATTCAACGTCTGTAGCAGTGTACAAAGATATAAAATAAAGAACAATTGAAACTTCATGAGGAAAAACAAACATGAGAGAGAGTTGTCCTGGGCCCCTCCTGTATCTCTGCATTTTGCTGTGAGTTGGGGGATGTTCTGAAAGGCCCATGGAGGCTAGAGAAGGAAAAATTAGGTGGGATGTTTTTGTTGTAATATTTTGCCACCTCTTTTATATCTCTCTTCAGTCTCTGGCCATGTGAGTGGGTAGATGATCCACTCCCAATCTTTAGACTTGCCAGTTTGTGACTATCGTTTGGAAGTATGTAAAAACAATCCAGGTCATTTCACCTGAATGAATGAAGCTTCTCCAGGGTATTCCAGCTGGCACAAATAACTTGGGAGTTGTGGTAATACTTTATTTAGTGCTACATTATATTGAAGTTTATTTTCTGTTCAACCCTGTGCACAATCACAATATATTGAAAATGAAATATTATCTTATCAAATATTAATTTAATATATTTTTTACCTGATGTTAAAAAAAACATTGTGATAAATAGAATGAAACGCAAATATATCTTTATCAAATTAGGCTAAAAGTTTTTTAAATGAATCCGCTTAAGATAACACTGAACTTCAACAGTTGGCTAAAAGTGCTTTTAAATGGGAAATTCCAGTGTGCTCCCACTACCAGCACAAAAGACCAAAAAAAAACTCTTGGCTCCTTAATGAACCAAAGAGTGAATTTTATTTCCATCATGAATTGCTTTCTCTGAACTAAGTATTGCAAGAATTGTGGCTGTTGAACACAATTCAATGCCTGATTTCTGCATAAACATTCTTACCTCTTTTTCCAAAAATAATAAGCTGTGAAATGCATTCTATTATACTTTGTGGTAGTAGGGTTTCAAAATGTTGTGCATATGAGTGTGCCAAACTTTCAATAACTCCTATGGAAGTTGAATTTTGAGGTTTTTGCAGCTGATACTGCTTGTAGTTGCTTTGGGAGAGTGTTTGAGTAGCAACTGTGGTTTCAAGAAGGATAAAAATAACAGCAGAACAGGTAGCAGTTACAAACAATCTAATGATGCTGCAAGTGGAAACATTTCTGAGACTGTGTGTGTATATAGCAGTTGGGACTAGATAGTGTGAGGAAATGCACCACTGTTCCTGTTGCCTGTTTTAATTTAAGAGATGTTATATTGATGTTGAGTAATGCTATTGACTAAATCATTATAATTCTCTTGGCATATATGGTACGCATTGCAACTGTCTACTCTTCAATCCGCAAATCCAAGTTCAAGTACCATGGATTTGTGCAAAAGTTTATTGTCTTCAAAAATTTGATGACTGAGATTCAGTGAAATTTAAATATTTTAAAAAGCAATTTGAAATACTAATTGATTTCAATCCTTTGATCCTATAAAATCCCCCAAATAAAAATGCCTTGCAGAAGTCTAAAGAATCAACATTAGATGTCCATGTTTAGATACATTTGTGATGTGTTTTAAATCCTTATCGTCAATGCAGAGGGCCCAGAATCTGAACATAATTTGAAAAGAACATTAATGTATGGACAATAATATCAAAGCCAAGCAATTCTGAATATTCCAACAGTTCTAATTTACCAACAATGTTTCAGAAGAATGTTAAAGATTTGCAGCAAATTTGCTGTTCAAGTCCTCTATCACAAAGCATTTAACAGCTAATCGATTACCTTGTAAATTATAGTTTGCTATTTTTTAGACATATACAGCAGCCAATTTGCACAGAGCATCCTCTCATAAACAGCAATAACATGACAAGTAATTCCACATTTTATGGTTTTGGTTGAGGTGGACAGGTGTAAATACTTCTCAGGAGGAGGTCCCTTCCTCTTCGAATAGATCTCTTACTTTTGCTTGAGAGGGCAGACAAAGTCTCAGTTTAACATCGTGTCTAATAAAAACGGCATCCAGTGATACAGTAGCCCTCCCTTGCCGGCCCCCGCCCCCTGCCTAATCCCAAAGAATACAGCACTGGAGCGTTAATTTCGATTGTGTGCTACAACTCGAGTGGTGCATGAACTCGCAACCGTCTGACTCAGGTGTCAAGGCTGATGCTTTATTATGGAAAATATGCTATACTCTATACTGTTTGGAGATCATGCCTTCAGCATTGTATGAATTGTGCAAAGGTTTGTTTACTTGTAAAGTTTGATTATCTATGAATTCATGTTTTGTTTCAAATTAAACAACATTCTGGGATCCATGATTTACATAAATAAGGATATAAAACACAAACTACTAACAACCATTACTGTTCTTAGATATGCTTGTTGCTTTGGTATGGTGTAAAAATGATAAATGTAACAATAATCTGAGCATGGAGAACAAATGGAAGAAACTTGTGGCATACACAATCCTTACTACAGGTGGTAAGATCCACAAAACCTACTGAATTACATTTTCTATAACCTAACAAAAGATGTTTGGATCTAATACTGTGAAAGCATAGAATGCAGCAGAAACTTTTTAATTGGAACACCCTGACAGTGAGCAATTAGTTCTTCTACACAACTCTTGTAGAGTGTAGAGTATGGATTAGTACCTGAGCTACAGTATCTTTGCAATGTGATGATTGAGACTTGCACCCTGCAGAAAGTTAAGCGTGTTGACAATTAGAGAAGAATCTACTCCAAGGTGGATAACTTGTCTTTAAGTTCACTACATGTTCTGCTCCATTACACTTCAACTGTGATGCCGCTAGCCCATTATACTTCTCTGTGTGACTATTTGCATCTGACTTTGCAAATCAGTATGAAACTGTTAATGTTACTTGAAACTTTAACGCCTCTAAATTTAAAATGTTTTAGTGTTGCAGGCTCAATTGTTGTTGCACACAACTTTCAGCTTGCTTTGTTTTCGAATATGATGCTTTGAAAAATTTGTGTTACTGATGTTACTAAGTGCATTAACTCTCAGTATTCTGCATGTACAAAATATTGAAGCACATGATGCATCCAAAGACTGAAATTCTTTTTGCTCTGCTTTAGGAGAAAGTCACTGTTATGAGCACTATTAATTCTACGAAGGACCTGTTGTCTGACATGATTGGTTGTCAGCGTTTGCCAGAAGACCAGCGTAAAAAAGTTCACCAGCTCAAGGACTTGCTGGAGCAGATTCTCATGTTAGACCCAGCCAAACGCGTCAGCATTAACCAGGCACTGCAGCACCCATTCATTCAGGAGAAGATTTAATCGGAGGATTTAACGGGTTTGAGCAATTAAACAAAGACTGGCAAAGTCAGAAAAAAGTATTTTAGTATATGTGAAACACGATGTTTACCGTGAAATATGCATGAAGTTAAGTTAAAAGAGAAATGTTACTTCTAGTAGGAATATGAGTCAATGTAAATATACTGATTTGTTTTTCCAAATGTTTTCTTCATACTTTCACTGTAGTTTTGTTGAATTGTTTTAACAGCTAAGACTGCACACAAACTGTTTATTAAAAAAAAAATTTTAAGATCTTGTAAACAGTGGTGTTTTTGAAGAATTTTGGCTGCAACTCTGCAAAATGCGCCTTTGTTTTTGTGCAGGCTTAGCCCATCCTTGTCTCTAAAATAATGGCCGAGGTAAAATGATATTTATATTCACATTTTCCTAGGTGTGTGTACGCAGGCCAGCATGCCCTTGGTGTACTCAGTGCCGAAGGGGTCTGTCCCTACCTGTGCCTGCTCGCAGGGATGGTCACATCATTTAAAGCAGGTTGTGTACCACTTTCAGTACACTGAAGGTAAGCTAAACCATCAACATTACTGGTGTATTAGCATTCATTGTCACAGATAGGCACAGCTCATGAATGAGAAGTATTAGCATCATGGCAGAATGCCTTGCATGCTGGCGAATGTGATAAGATATTAACTAGCTTGTGAATTTGCTAATGTACTGCTGAAACTATGCCAATTTATAGACTTTCAGTGCAGGGAAGCTTGATGATATAGCACCTTCAGTGTACTGTTTATCACCATTTGACACTGTTATAGAATTGTGGTAGAAATTTGTCAATGCCATAAAATTCTGTTTCTTAGTAAATCTGTACCTATAGTCCATTAATAAACAGAAACAGTTTCGTTTAGTCATTAAAATGGAAAAGATTGGGATTTTATATTTCTTTGTAGATGGCTAAAATATGACATTTTCTGAATTTTTAAATTAAAATTAAGAAATTGTTTTACAGTAAGAATTTCCTTTGCTACGTTATGTGCATTGGTTTCATTATTTGTGATCATGTTGTCTCTCAATACAGGCAAACATAACCTTCCACTCTTGAGCAAAGAAGCTGCTTTTTAAAGCGGTAATTGCTTCTTTACCTTTTTTCTTTTGTACATTTAATTTGGCATTTAGTTTTTTTAAGATAAGTTGTGATGACTTTAAATTTTAGCTCTGCACTTGGCCCCTTCACTGGCACAACTCAATATTGATTTCAGACTGGAAAAGAACCCGTTAACTGTTTGGCTTCAGTTTGCATGATAGTTTGTTTGAGATTCAGTAAGCCTTGCACCTATGGGGAAATCCATTCATAAATCCTTTGATATCCTCCTATTGGAATAAACCCCCAAAGAAAAGTAACCTTCAAAGACTAGCTGATCAGAGCTTAGTGTTAAGCTGTTAGTACCTTAGTACTAAGGCCTGCAGACTCTTAAACAGCCAGTGAAGGAGTTAAAATAATTGCACAATGCCTTTGCTTATACTTGTATGTATATATATATATATATATAAAAGGTAAGTTGGGGCATTTTGTCAGACAGCAGCAAACTCTTCCTGCACCTAAAGTTACCCATGCAGAATACTGAAGGATTTTGGTATGTATTTATAGATATATTGGTGAATAAAGTGTTCATTTTGAACAAACATTATTATAGCTATTTCACAGTGGTCCGAATGTGCAGTCAAGTCTCTGTACAGCTATAAAACTACAGTGGTGACTTGCTGATCTGATCTGTTTTTTTATTTTATTATCCCAATTGTCTTGGTATGAGATGTTTAATGAGCGTCATTTTCTATGTAAATGTGACATTTTTATCCAACAACCTTTTGTACAAAGTAAAAAAAGTAAGATTATCAAGTCACAAATCAATGCACTCAACGTAAATTGCCTTTAGTTGCTGTAAGCCTTTCACTTACTATTTCAAAAAAAATAAAAATTGGTAAAAATGATTTAAGCAAAGGAGTAGTTGGTCAGTTTCCTAGTGTCTCTTCAAATCAGTTTAGATAATGTTCTAACTTACTGTGAAAATACCTGTTAAGAGGTGATGATACTTATTGGAAATCAGAGTAATGCCAGTTAAAGGTCACCACAATTCACAAAGCTGTTTGGAAGTCTGATCCAGTTACCCTGTTACTGCAAAATGACTAATGTTTTGTACTGTTTTCTTACTTCCCTTCGATGGTGCTGAGAGAGAAAGGAAAGCACGTTATGTTGCTAAGCTGGAAGGCAACAGGCCACGCCGCCTATTCCATGGGCCCTACTTTGAATGAGACACCTTCTCCTTCACCTTCTCCACAAGGTCATTTCTGACGGCATGCCTAGATAAGCATTTCATACCAGATGAAAAGTGCATTTCTTGCAACTGTTATCTTTAAAGAAAATAAAACACGTTTCTTTGAATAGCTGACACTTCTAAGGATTCTTTGCTTTGCTCCAGTTGAATTGTGATGTATATAAACTTTTTAAAATTAAGTTTGAGAGCTTCAGACTTGAGGTGTTTACTCAAAATTTATTTAAATTCCTTATTGTTATGCAGAATTTTTTCACAGGCTTTTTTTTTAAAAAGAAAAGCACAGCAAAACTTAAGGGATCAAGGTGTTTCTTTACTTGTTCTCTGTCTCTTAGGTGCACCCTGATGGGAGACGATGCATATTGCAAGAAAATGAAGACTGAATTAAGGTTTCTGTCCCATAAAGACAACACTTACAGTGACTTTAAGTAACTGGAATATCACTGTTTGCTTGTGATTTTTTTCAATTAATATAGTGTCTTTAAAGTCCTTCACTGATAAATCTCAATTGACAAGGACCAGTATTTTGCCTTTATTGTTACTCTTCTGGTGAAAGATTGACAAATTATTGGCAGGTTTAAATGAACCATGCAGGCTTTAAATTGATTTCGGCTTTTGGGTAGTTCATTTAATAAGGCAAGGTGGTGCAAGTTTGGCCTATAGTTGTTACCTTGTAAAATCGAGGAGCCTGACACTTGGATCTTTACCAGTGACTTTCGCAATTTCAGAAACTAAAATAATCCCACTTTTTGTTGGATGCTATCTCTATAGTGAAAGGAATGATTTGCTACAAGTGCAGTAAGGTTTTTAAAAGAGCTGTAATTCTGTAAGTCCAGCTTGAACTCTGCATTATAGTCTCTGGTAGTAAGTTTTGGTTATCTTAAGACTTTTGTTTTCTTGTGATTGTGTTTTCACTAGTGATTTTTTTTTTTTTTTGCAGGATCTATTTGGGTTATATGTGAAAACTTTAATATATATCAAAATTGACATAGCAGATAATCCACACCTCAGTTATCATTTTGAATGTCCTAACTACCATTATAGCAGGCAATACCCAAGTTTGACTCTCATTTCGCATAGACCTAGTTAAATATTATACTATAATAGCATTTTTGGTGCAGGGAATCTAGTTAAGCAGAGTTTATAAATAGACAGGGTTGAGAGGTGATTCATAAGTAAGCTTGTTTCATGTTTGAATCATGTTATACTATTTTCTTATTCTGTGTTTTATTTCATAGGTAGGGACCACAAATGTAAAATGCCTACACCTGCGAATGATGATTCATTATCTTAGCTTCAACACAAGTTACTGACAGCAAAAGAATTCTTCAGTATTGAATGAAAGTGAAGACAGTGGTTTCACACTTATTTTTCAATACGGTTATACCCAGAAGTATAATTGTATTGCTGTTTGTTGAAATATTTCAGATTTAAATTGCAGATATATGTATATACTATGCAAGCATTCAACCTGTTTTACTAACCTTGGGTGCTGATCATTCTGAAACATCCTAAACTCCATTAGTTCAATAAAATATCTTAAAACTCCAGACATCTTGGTGGTGGACTAGAATGCTCATTTCTAAGTGTTGAAACCTCAGTAATGTATGCATTTTGTATTGTCTAGCTGCAACATTGTAAATGTATTACTTTGTCAACACTTAAAATATTTTTTGTTAATTGCTAATTGAATCCCTTTCATTAAAAGAATTTAGTATCAAAGTGTTTCCTTTTAAGAATTTGTTATTGATGAGCAAAGCTCGATTTTTAAGCTCTGGTCACTGAAGAAAACTTCCCATGGGCACTTTTACAAAGCATGTTTGTTTTTCTCCTCCTGTTAATGTTAAGAATATTGTGGAAAGGAGCGTAGGCCATGCATCCCTTCAGGTCAGCTCCTCCATTCAATCAAATCATGGCTTATCTGCACCTCAACATCATTTACCCACCTTTGCTTCATATTCCTTGGTACGCTTACTAACAGAAAATGTATCTGTGTTGGAAGTGTTAGCTGTCCTTTTGCGGGAGAGTTCCAGATTTCTATGACCTTTTTGGGAAGTGCTTCCTGATGTCACTCCTGAATGGCAGCCTGGCTCTAATTTAATGGGTATCCCCTTGTTTTGATTCCCCTAAGAAGCAATAGCTTCTCTAGATCTACCCTATCAAACTTTTTTTAAAAAAAAATGTAAAACCCTTTATCAGATCACTCCTCAGGGAATGCAAACTGAGATTATGCAATCTCTCATCATAATTTTACTTTTAACCCCTTCCATGGCCAATAAATCCTTCCTGAAGTATAGTGCCCAAAACAATGCAATATTCCTGATGGCATCTGACCAAGGTTCTGCAACTGATTTTTTGTTTTGTGTACTTGGGTTTAAATCACCTTGTTCCTCTACAGTTTGTAGTTTCTCGCCAATTAGAAAAAACTCCAGTTTATCTTTCTTGGATCCGAAGTAAGTAACCTCATGCTTCCCTGCATTGATTTCCATTTATAATAATTTTGCCCAGTCACTTAATCTGTGTCCCTCTTCTCCCATCTACATTATTTACTGTTCCTCCTTACCCTACTGTCACTTGCAATTCTCCATGCAGTCATCCAAATCATTAATAAATGTGGCAAAGGGAGTTCCAGGATTTTGACCCAGTGACAGTGAAAGAACAGCAACATAATTCAAAGAATAACACGTCACATCCTGCTATCCAAATTACAGACCCTTTATCCCCACTCTTGTCATCTACCACCCAACCAATTTCGAGCTACCTCAAAAGGCTATCTCTAATTTTTTTGCCCCCTCATTTTTGCCAACACATGGTGATAAATGTTGGCACCAATTTCCATTTTGAGTGGGGTGCCAGGAAAAGTTTGTGGTCTGTTTAATCACTCCTTTGTCATTGCAAATACTCTTCTAAAGTATTCCAGTTGACTTTGCTGTATTTTTCCCTCACTCAAGGCTATGCATACAACAGATCTAAAGTTTAGTCCCAAAATAGCCCTGGAATAAGGTTCTCAAATCACTCCCATTTATCTGAACACTTTACTGAAGCAAAGAATGTCACAAAAGTTAACTTGAGCTGATGGGGCCTCGCCTATCCTTCAGCTCCAAGAAATCTGCGGCCTACGTCTGTCAAAAATGAAGCATTTTGTGGAAACCTTGCCATTCACAATGCTCCTGGAATGTTTCCATAGGTCTTTGAGTTATTCATTTTAAGTTTATGTGGCTGTCTAATTACCACTATAACGGAGAGATTGGGAACATGTGGAGTAGCCTGTCGAAGGAGCAGTTGGGGTAGAATTTAATACACTCGCAGAATAAGTGTGGAAATGGCAGATGAATTTCATGTGTGGTGATGAATTTAGGTGGGAGAAATAGAGACCAAAAGAAGCTTGGAATTGTCAAACAATGGAAGACGACTAGAAATTGGAACAATTTTCATGAAGCTTTAGAAAAGCAAGTTGTGCATTAAAGTGTTATAAATGAACTTTCCCTTTAAAGGGGAGAGGATTCTCATAACAGTGATGGGATGAGAAGAGTCTCTTTTTGCTCCTACTGGCACGGGAAATCATGGAATCTTTCACCAGGAAGTTAAACGTATGGGGAGAAATCACAATATAGGCACATTGTGCGTGTAAGCAATGGACCTTTTCTAGTTTCATACTTCTAATCTATTATATCTATCAACCATAACCATTTATTACCATGTGCCACTTGTAGCCAATGCAGCTTCCTGAAACCTAATTATATAATGTTAAAACTTCACAAATGCACTACATTGAAATTTTAACTACTCAATTTTAGGGTTTGTGGAATTTCAGGCATTTTGAAAACTCGGTATCTTTCAGGATTAAAGCTATTTCCTTGTATCTTTTGGGAAGCCATATTGGGAAATTACAATACAAAACATATTAAGGAATTAGGAAAATGGTGGTGTTAAAAACTAGTTCAGTTTAGCAAGGGCTGAGTCACAAACTGATCTCTTCGGATATCTCAACAATTTGCATTTATATCAGACCTTAACATAGTGAAACATCCTCCAGTTCATAGGATCTTGGTCAAAGAGGCAGGTTTTAAGAAGTGTCTTAAAGAAGGAAAGGTTTAGGGAGGGAATTCCATGGCCTAGGGCATCAGTATGTTAAGGCATGGCTGCCAATGGTGGAGTGATTAAAATTGAAAGGTGCTCAAGAGGCAAATATCGAGTTTGCAGGACAAGACCATGGACAGGTTTAAATTAAGGATGAGAAGTAACAAAATATGTGGATGGTCAGTCCATTTGTTCTCAGCCAACAGGACGGCACAGTCTGCTGTTCCCTCAAAGATGTGCAAGGAAACAGCCTTTTCGTGCACTTCTAGAAGTTTCTGCCCCACAGTAGAATCTTTTCAACACAGTATACTGCTGATTCTGGAGTTTAGATTGTGAAATTTAACACTGAAACCCAGCCAACAGCACCTGTTGATAACTCCTTAGTCTGGTTTTCTCATTATATTGAGTTGTTTTCCAGGAATACGTTACGGCTTAATTGTATTTGGCGTCTTGCGTTTGCCCTCTTTGAGATTGGATAGTTCAGTTAACACTTCAAGTCAAAGAGATCTTTGTTTTTTTCTGTAAAACCATAGATGAGGACCATCTTCCTTTCAGCTATTAACTTGTTTTTACTAATTCTACACCCTGAATTTTGTAAAACAGATACAGGCTGATTACTCTCGTGTACTGGTATTGTGAACTGCTTAACGCTTGGAATTACATTGCATAATTTTTGCATCTTACCTGAGTTTTGTGGCAATATTTGGTCTCCCATTTGAGACATATTCCTTGGTTGTAGATCATTCCCCATCTGGTGTATCATCCTCTGGACCAAGATGAGCAGTTTGCTCTCCTTTTCTAGTTTCCTAAACATATGGGACTAAATGTTGACATTTTTCATCAGAATCATCAGATTTCGAAACAAGTATTGGGAAGTATGAAGCCATTGCCTTGGATATCGTCTACAAACTCCATTCCTTAGCCACCTCTGCCTCCCCTCTCCCTGACCGTCTGCAGCTGAACCAGGATATTTGCGACCTTGGCTTTTGTTTAATCTTGAGCTGAGCTTCCAACCCTCTAAGCTCTTTGCCTACTTCTGCCTGTTAACAGAGTCCATCTCGTCCCCTGCCTCCGCTCATTCTGAAGCCCTCAGGTGTGGTTCTGTTATGCTCAGCTTCAACTATTCAAATGCTATCCTGCCTTGCAACTTCTGTAAATTTGAGATCATCTAAAACTCTGTTGCCCATATCCCACTTCACACCAAGTGCTGTTCACCCATCAACCTTGTGCTCAGTGACCCAGAGTGGTATCTGATGGATTTAAAATTTTTCATCCTTGTTTTCAAATCCCTCCATGGTCTCTTCCCCTCCTATTTCTGTTAACTCCCACCACCTTCTAATAAACCTGCCTGTTGTGTATCTCTGATTTTCATCAATCCACCATTGTTAATTGTGACTCTATAAACTTCTCTGCTTCTCTTTTAAGAAGCAGCTCCTTAAAATATGTCTCTTTGACCTACCTTTCGGTCAACTGTCATAATGTTTCCTTATGTTGCTCAGTGTCAAATGTTGTTTGATAACATGCCTGCAAAGTACATTGCAAGGTTTTACTAAGTTAACGGTGCCATATAAATGCAAGTTTTTTTATATTTGTCCACAGCATGTGGATGTTGCTGGTTAGGCCACATTTATTGCCCATCCCTAATTTCCCTTGAGAAGGTGGTGGTGAACTATGTTCATGAAACGCTGCAGTCCATATGCTGTAGGTACACCCATAGTGCTGTTAGGAAGGGAGTTCCAGGATTTTGACCCAGCCACAGTGAAGGAACAACGATATATTTCCAAGTCAGGATGGTGTGTGACTTGGAGGTGGTGGTGTTCCCATGCACTTGCTGCCCTTGTCCTTCTAGATGGTAGAGGTTGCAGTTTTGGAAGGTGCTGTCAAAGGAACTTTGGTGAGTTACTGCAGTGCATCTTGCAGATGGCACACACTGCTCCTGGTAGTGGAGGGAGTGAATGTTCAAGTTGGTGGATGGGGTGCAAATTAATTGGCCTACTTTGTCTTATGGCTGGTCCAGTTCAGTTTCTGGTCAATGGTAACCCTAGGATGTTGATAGTGGGGGATTCAGTGATGGCAATGTCATTGAATGTCAAGGAAAAATGGTTAGATTATTTCTTGTTGGAGATGGTCATTGCCTGGCAGTTGTATGGCACGAATATTACTTGTCACTCACCAAACCAAGCCTCAATATTATCCAGGTCTTGCTGCATATGAATATGGGCTGCTATAGTATCTGAGGAGTCGCAAGTGGTGCTGAACATTGTACAATCATCTGTGATCAGCCCCAATTCTGACCTTATCATGGAGGGAAAATCATTGATGAACCAGCTGGAGATGGTTGGGCTGAGGACACTACCCTGAGGAACTCCTGCAGTGATGTCCCGGTAAGGAGAAGATTGACCTCTAACAACTACAGCCATCTTTGTGCCAGGTATGACTCCAACCAGTGGACAGCTTTACCACTGATTCCCATTAACTCCAGTTTTGCTAGGGCTCCTTGATGCCATGCTCTGTCAATGTTAAGGGCAGTCATTTTCACATCACTGCTTGACTTCAGCTCTTTTATTTGTGTTTGGACCAAGTTTTTAATGAGATCAGGAACTGAGTGGCCCTGGCAGAACCCAAACTGAGTGAGCAGGTTATTGCTGAGTAAATGCTGCTTGATAGCATTGTTGGCGACACCTTCTATCACTTTGCTGATGACTGAGAGTAGACTGATGGGGTGTAAAATGGCCGGGCTGGATTTGCCCTGCTTTTTGTGGACAGGACATACCTGGGAATTTTCCACATGCTGTCTAGATGCCAGTGTTGTGCTGGAACAGCTTGGCTAGGGGCATGGCAAGTTCTGGAGCACAAATCTTCAGGTTGGTCCAATTCATCTGAAGGTGAGCTTCACATTTGCCTCCTTTAAACCCACATACAAACTGTCTGGAAAGATGGCTTCTAGAAACTAATGTTTTGGCACCTTTCACTTCCTAGTTAATTCTGTATATTGTATTTCTAACCAGTTTCTGTGCATCCTACATCTCCTGAACTAATTCTTATAATTAGGCACAATTCTTTGTATTGTAACTGATATCCAGTTCCGGATCTCTCCGGGAGAATGGCCTCTTCTACTGAGTAATGCTACTCGTCATTCTGCCCATTGTTTCAAGGTCCACCTGCAATGTTGTGCTTGCAATTCAAATTCCCTTAAAAAGCCAACTATGTCTGCCCAGTCAATACATCTTGAAATAGACTTTAAAAGCCTTACATTCCAGATCATGGGCTAGGTTTCCCATATTTTCATCTGAACTGTTTTGGTTTGAAGTCATCCCGCTATGGTAAAGTCATGCAGTTACTGCTGCCCCATTGCTTCAGTGTCATGTCTGTACAGAGCTTGCACATGCTGGTGCAGTTATTCATTTTCTTCCTACTTATGCTTGCATTGCTCTTTGTAGTCTCCAGTTTAAGCATTTTCAATCAGTAAACATTTTCTTTACCCTTTACTTCCATTGCCAGATGGGCTGGTTCTCACTGGCTTTCTAGCCATGGGCTAATCTTGCCAATGAAACTCAATGGAAATTTGAGGAGTGGCTCGTCTTCTTTCAATTGGGCAATTTGCAACCTTCTGGATCCAACACTGATTTCAATAAATTCCGATCATCACCACTGTTCCTATGTTTTTCCACACAGCAGGTGTTGGTGACGCTCCTGCTGTGGTCGTCATCTCCTATGGCTGAGTCTTTTGTTTCTTTGCTTGTCCCATTACCGCACCTTTTCACTTGGCACCATCATCCCTTTAGTCATTTAATCTCTCCTGCCTTCCATCTGATCACAGACCTTCCCCTTGTGTTCTTCCTCCCCTCCACTGCCTTTCTTGCTTAGAAACTATTAACTCTCTAACTTCTCCAAAGTCTGACGAAAACTCAATGACCTGAAACGTTAATTCTGTTTCTCTCTCGACAGATACTAGCTGACCTGCTGAGTGTTTCCAGCATTTCATGTTTTTATTTCCAATCTCCAACATCTGCAATGTTTTGCTTTGGGGCTTATTCTGGATTGCAATCTATGTCTGCTGATCACTTCTCTTTCCTTTCAGGCATTTTGGTCAGCAAGTGATATGGAAGCCCTTCGGTTACCACTAATTCTTACTGTTTCAGCTTGTTCTCAATATTTTTCCTCATTTTCACCACAAAATGCAACTTCCTCAGATGACCCGCAGACTCCCTAAGATTTGATCCTTGGCCCCAGGTATTTACTGAATAGGATGTGCCTCAGAGTCAGAAGTTTGTAGGTTCATGTCCCACCCTAGCAAAAACGAAGATTGATACTCCAGTGCAGTATTGAGGGAATGCTGCAGTGTCAAAGGTACCATTTTTAAGATGAGATGTTAAACTGAGGCCTCGACTGCCCTCTCAGGTGGACATAAAAGGCCCCATGGAACAATTTCGAAGAAGAGCAAGGGCGTTCTCACTAATGTCCTGGCCAATATTTAATTCCTTAACCAATATTACAAAAATGTCATCTGGATATTACTGCATTGCTGTTTGTGGGAGCTTGCTGTGTGCAAATTGGCTGCTGCGTTGTTTACATTACAACACTGACTACACTTCAAAAAATGTACTTCATGTCTGTAAATCTCTTTGAAATATCCTGTTTCACTGGACATACAACAATGCTTTTTATAGTCATCTTGCTACCAGTTAGCCTGCAGGATTCAATTATGTTTTATATCACATCAAAGGGCAAATGATAACATCACCTGACAGCCTTCACAAGCAGTTAAACTATTAAACAGGTTCCTTCATGAATGGAATTATTTTCAGAAACAAACAATATCAGTAATATATGGACTGTACCATAGAAAATTTGGATGCAGTTCACAATGGGTTAAATCAGCTGGTGAGAAAAGTCATTTTAAACTCTTACAGGACTGGAGATCGTTTATTTCTTAGACCAAATGAATTAGCCTTGATCCTCAGTAAAAAGAGAAAACAGCCCTTGCATGAAACATAGGAGCCAATTTAATTAAATGCACCTTGGCAAGAAATGCCAAATTGCAGATGCATGAATTGTAGGAGCGGTATGTTCACTGTCCGCTGGAAATGGGCACACAGGCAGAGAGCAGCCTGAGGCTGGCAGGGCTAGAAAAATAGCGAGAACAAACCCATTCCTAAGTTCAGGCTTCAATGGAATGTAGGGCATTAGTGAACCAGATAAGGTTTTTACAACAATCAACAATAGGCAGGAATTGTCCAGCCGCCCCTACAGCAGGGCCAGAAAGCCATTGAAATTTCCATTCACATCGGCGAGACTGGAAGATCCCACTGGCGTGAGGGTCTGGAAAATTCCAGCCTTTGTTTCATGGCCATCATCATTGGGACAAGCTTTACATCCCAGATTTATTAATTCCACCAGCTGCTGGGGTGGGATTTGAACCTGTGTGCAGCATTAGCCCAGGACCCTAAGTTCACTAGCGATCTCACCACCATGCCGCTGTTATAGCGATGGCACTTTAATTCCTAAAGACATCAGGACCTGCTGAGTTGGCAATCCCTACTGCAGTGTGGATTCCATTCAAAGGGTATAATTAAAACTGTATTATTTTTATAAAGGTAAAAATTAAACAGAGAAAGTATAGACAAACTTATAATTTTTGCCTCAGCCTTCACTTCTGAAAGTCTACAAGTGAAGGGGGTAAAATATTTGAGCAGTAGTGTTGACTCACTCAATGAGAGCACGCAGATCTGTACCCACTTTTTTCATTTATTCGTTCAAGGGATGTGGGGGTCACTGGCTAGGCCAGCATTTATTGCCCATCCCTAATTGCCCTCGAGTAGTTGGTGGTCAGGCACCTTCTTGAACCGCTCCAGTCCATGCGAGGTAGGAACACCTAGTGTGCTGTTAGGAAGGGAGTCCCAGGATTTTGACCCAGCTCCAGTAAAGGAACGGCGATATAGTTCCAGTTCAGGATGATGTGTGACTTGGAAGGGAATTTACAGCTCCCGCTTCCTCCTTCACTTGGGGATTGCTTTAGGAGTCAGAAGTTCTGTGCTTTTTTAAATAGCAGGGTTAGTTGCGTAAATCTCTGCACTGAGTAATTAATTTAATGTCTCAGGGCTGTTAGTTTGGGATCAGTGGGAGTTTTCAGCTTCTCCCAGCACACATGGAATTTTCCACTTTGCTGCACAGAGGCTGTTGTTACTTCTGTGCTGCCAATTATGCAAATAGTGTCATTGGACACTTTACTGGAATCAATAAAAATATTGCCATGGCAATTTAATTTGGCTCAGAAAATGATATAACAATTGATTTTGGACTGTTGTAACTACATTAATTTATCTTCCTCATAAAAAAGCTTCCAAAATTGATTAAAAGTACAAAAAAAAATTATTCATCAGAATCTGCTGCTGCTGATTTAATTACATACTTAAACAGTTCTTCATAACTCCAATCAGAGCCTCAGTGCAGGAATAGGTCAGACAATCACCGCATGACTTTCTGTCCTTGATTCGAGCGTGATGAGTCTTTGCAAGGTACAGTTTTCTTTTGGGAGGGGAGGAGAGCGATCTAGCACTGCAGTTAAGTGGAACACAACCCTAATTTCTAGTACTCAAAATTGTTTTTATTTATTAGTTCATGTGATGCGGGTGTCACTAGCTAGTCCAGCATTTATTGCCCATCTCTAATTGCCCCTGAGAAGGTGGTGAACATACGAACAAGGAGCAGGAGTAGGCTATTCGGCCCCTTGAGCCTGCTCCAGCATTCAATAAGACCATGGCTGATCTGTTAGTAACCTGCTTCCAATAACCTAACATCCCCTTGCTTACCAAGAATCTATCCAGTTCTGCCTTAAAAATATTCAAAGACTCTGCTTCCACCACCTTTTCAGGAAGAGAGATCCAAATATTCATGACTCTCTGATGGAAAAAATTTCACCTCATCTCCATGTTAAATGGTTGACCTCTTATTTTTAAACAGTGACTCCTAGTTCTAGATTCTCCCACAAGAGGAAACGTCCTCTCCACATCCACCCTGTCAAGACCCCTCAGGATCTTATATGTCTCAATCAAGTCGCCTCTTACTCTTCTAAACTCCAGCAGATACAAGCCTAATCTGTCCAACCTTTCCTCATAAGATAACCCGCCCATTCCAGGTATTAGTCTGGTAAACCTTCTCTGAACTTCTTCCAATGCATTTACATCCTTCCTTAAATAAGATGACCAATACTGTACACAATACTCCAAATGTAGTCTCACTAGTGCTCTATATAACTGAAGCAAAACCTCCCTACTTTTGCATTCAATTCTCCTCATAATAAATGATAACATTCTATTAGCTTTCCTAATTACTTGCTGTACCTGCACACTAGCCTTTTACGATTCATGCACTAAGACACCCAGATCCCTCTGCTTCTCAGAGCTCTGCAATCTCTCACTATGTAGATAATATACTTCTATTTTATTCTTCCTGCCAAAATTGACAATTTCACATTTTGCCACATTATACTCCATTTGCCAGATCTTCGCCCACTCACTTAATCTATCTATATCTCTTTGTAGTCTCTTCACAAATTACTTTCCTACCTATCTTTGTATCATCAGCAAATTTGGCAAACATTCCATCCATCCCTTCTTCCAAGTTATTTATATAAATTGTAAACAGTTGAGAGCCCAGCACTGACCCCTGTGGCACATTACTCCTTACATCTTGCCAACCAGAAAAAGCCCCATTTATGCCTACTCTCTGCTTCCTTTTAGCCAGCCAATCTCCCATCCATGCCAATATGTTACCCCCATGCCATGAGTTTTTATTTGGCACAATAACCTCTGATGTGGCACTTTATCAAATGCCTTCTGGAAAACTAAGTACAGTGCATCCACTGGTTCCTGTTTATCCACAGTACATGTTACTTCCTGAAAGAACTCCAATAAATTGGTTAAACATAATTTCCCTTTCACAAAACCATGTTGACTCTGCCTGATACCATAAACTTATCCAAGTGTCCTGCTATAACTTCTTTAATAATAGCTTCTAACATTTTCCCTGTGACAGATGTTAAGCTAAATGGCCTGTAGATTACCGCTTTCTGTCTCCCTCCCTTTTTGAATAATGGAGTTACATTTTGCTATATTCCAATCTAATGGGACCTTCCCTGAATCTAGGGAGTTTTGGAAAATTAAACCCAATGCATCAACTACCTCACTAGCCATTTCTTTTAAGATCCTATGATGAAGTCCATCAGGACCCCCAGCTCCAACAATTTACTCAGTACCACTTCTGTGGTGATTGTAATTTTCCTGAGTTCCTCCCTCCCTTCCATTTCCTGATTTATTGCTGCTTCTGGGACTTTACTTGTATCTTCTATAATGAAGACTGCTGCAAAATACTTTTTCAATTCACCTGCCATTTCCTTGTTTTCCATTATCAATTCTCCAGACTCACTTTCTATAGGACCAATGCTTACTTTGTTAACTCGTTTCTTTTTTAAGTATTTATAGAAACTCTTACTATCTGTTTTTATATTTCTGGCTAGCTTTCTCTCATACTCTAATTTTCCCCTCCTTATTAATCTTTTAGTCATCCTTTGCTGTTCCTTAAATTCTGTCCTGTCTTCTGGCCTTCCACCTATCTTTGCACAATTATATATGTTTTCTTTAAGTTTGATACCATCTCTAACCTTTCTAGTTAACCACAGGTGGTGTGTCCAACCCTTGGATTTTTTCTTACTCATTGGAATGTACCTATTCTGTGTATTCTGAAACATTCCCTTAAATGTCTTCCACTGCATCTCTATTGACCTATCCCTTAACCTAATTTACCAATTCACTCTACTTTCATGCCCTCATAATTGCCCTTATTTAAGTTTAAAACCATAGACTCGGACCCACTCCTCTCTCCCTCAAACTGAATTTAATCATGTTATGGGGTCACTGCTGCCTAGGGGTGCCTTCACTATGAGATCATTAAGTAATGCCATCTCATTGCGCAATACTAGGCCTAGCATAGTCTGCTCTCTGGTTGGCTCCAGAACACATTGTTCTAAGTAACTATCCTAGAAGCATTCTATGAACTCCTCACCTACCTTTGCCCATCTGACTTTTCCAGTCTAAATATAATTTGAAATCTCCCATGATTATCGCTGTGCCTTTCTGAGAAGTTCCCATTATTTCTTAACAAAAACAGAATTACCTGGAAAAACTCAGCAGGTCTGGCAGCATCGGCGGAGAAGAAAAGAGTTGACGTTTCGAGTCCTCATGGCCCTTCAACAGAATTGCTGAATAGTTCTGAAGGGTCATGAGGACTCAAAACGTCAACTCTCTTCTTCTCCGCCGATGCTGCCAGACCTGCTGAGTTTTTCCAGGTAATTCTGTTTTTGTTTTGGATTTCCAGCATCCGCAGTTTTTTGTTTTTATCCCATTACTTCTTCCTTTATGCACCACCCTACTGTGTGGTTACTATTAGAGGGCCTGTACACGACTTCCACAAGTGACTTCTTGTATTTACCATTTCTCATCTCTACCCATCTCTGCCTTCTTAAACTGCTGCAGTTCATGTGGTGTAGGAACACCCACAGTGCTGTTACGGAGTTCCAGGATTTTGACCCAGCGACAGTAGAGAAAGGGTGATAGTGTTCCAAGTCAGGATGGTGGGTGACTTAGAGGGGAACTTGCAGGCGGTGGTGTTCCCATGCATCTGCTGTCCTTGTCCTTCCAGGTGGCAGAGATCATGGGTTTGGAAGGTGCTTTGAAGGTTTTGCTATGGTGCAGCATGCAGATGGTACACACTGCTGCCACTGTGTGTCACTGGTGGATGGAGTGAATGTTGAAGTTGGTGGATGGAGTGCCAATCAAGTGGGCTGCTTTGTCCTGGATGGTGTCAAGCTTCTTGAGTGTTGTTGGAACTGCACTCATCCAGCAAGTGGAGGGAATTCCAAAACACTCCTGACTTGTGCCTTGTTGATGGTGGACAGGCTTTGGGGAGTCAGGAGGTGAGTTACTCGCTGCAAAATTCCCAGCTTCTTGACCTGCTTCTGTAGCCACAGTATTTATATGGCTGGTCCAGTTCAGTTTCTGGTCAATGGTAACCCCCAGGATGTTGATACTGGGAGATTCAATGATGGTAATGCCATTAAACGTCAAGGGGCGATGGTTAGATTCTCTATTGCTGGAGATGGTCATTGCCTGGCACTTGTGTGGCACAAATGTTGCTTGCCACTTATCAACCCAAGCCTGTATGTTGTCCAGGTCATGAAACTCAAGCAAGAGTTTGCAACCTTGAGGCCTACCGAAGCCTTCCCCTCCGCCATAAAAATCAAAACATTTAATCCATTTACAGGGACTGCAGGAAGATTTGGCACCAAATTATTTGCAAAACCGGAACTTTATAGTGTCTGAACTCACATTAAAGTACAGATTAAAACATATGATAGCCATATCCATGCATTAAAACCATGTAACTGTACACAAATAAAATATTAGATTATTTGGGTTTCAAGATGTTACATATAGTGCAATAATTTTCAGTTTTGGCCATTTGTCTCAGATTACTTGAGTCTATACATATTGAAGTTTTCAGGTTGAATGGTATAGAAAACAAAAATGGAAGAAGGAAGTTCTATGTAATATATCGATTGCAATTTATGCCAATAGTTGTAACTTGTTTGGGCTTTTTAACTCCAATTTAAAGGAAGAATGAAAGAACTTGCATTTATATAGCATCTTTCACAAGCTCAAGATGTCCCCAAATGCTTCACAGCCAAATCATTACTTTTGGAGTTTTTGGCATGATTGTTGTTATGCAGGGAAATGCAGCTGCCAATTTGCACACAGCCAGGTCCCACAAACAACATAGGAACATAGGAAATAGGAATAGGAATAGCCCATTCAGCCCCTCGAGCCTGCTCCGCTATTCAACTAGATCATGGCTGATCTTCTACTTCATGCCAATTTACCGCACTATCCCCATATCTTTTGATGTCTTTAATTTCTTGAAATCTATCAATGTCTGTCTGAGCTTCCCAGCCCTCTGGGGTAGAGAATTCCAAAGATTCACCACCCTCTGAGTGAAGAAATTTCTGCTCATCTCAGTCTTAAATGACTTACCCCTTATTCTGAGACTGAACTCTCAGAACTCCTGGCCCGGGTAAAGGTCCTTCCTGTGTCTACCCTGTTGAGCCCTGTAAGAATTTTGTATGTTTCAGTGAAATCATTTCTCATTCTTCTAAACTCTAGGGCATACAGCAATGAGATGGCTTGTCCGATAATTTATTTTAGTGATGTCAATTGAGGGACATGGGGAGAAATCTCCTGCTCTTCTTCAAACAGTATCAAGGGATCCTTTACGTCTATCCAGGAGGAAATGCACAGCCTCAGTTTAACATCTTAACTTGTCAGCACCTCTGACAGTGCAGCACTCCCACAGCACTGCATTAAGATGCCAGCTTAAATGATGTGCTCAAGTCTCTGGAGTGGGGTTTGAACCCATGCTCTTCCAAGTCAGAGGCAAGAGCGCTACCATTGACCAAAGCTTTATGTCTGTACTTATGCTCGTAGAGAAACACTCATTCAGTTGCACAATTTATTTAAAAAGAATTTTGAAAGATTTGCACCATACTGTGAAAGTTTCAAGGATTTTAAAGTATTATAATTCATCTTTATTTCCAGCATCAAAAGTACATAATATAAGTTTTCTTTAAAATGTATACAGTATTGTTCTAAAAGTTTGTTAGACCTAGCAAACCATTTTCTGCTTCCACGTGCCTCAGATAATGAGCAATTATTTTTGATAATGTGACTAAAGGTGGTTCTCAGGATAGAAGGATCAATTAATGAATTTCTTTGCTGAGAAAACAATGTTTTGATCTTCCTTCCATAGACTTCCCTAACACTGCTTGGATATATTTCTGGTTTTTTTTGTACTTGCAGGTGCTGCTAACTGAAGATTGCTGTCGAGATAGGGGCTTCACGGATTTCACTGCAGCAAAGGCTTCAGTGTTGGCATAGTTTGGCGCAGTCCGACTCAATATTATCTGGTTTGAACTGTACATAGACCTCTTAAAATGTTTATACACGTTGCAGTTTGCTCGAAGTCGCCTCTTGAATTTTACATCATCACTAGACAACTGAAAACCTGAGGACTCGGTGCATGAGTGGGTGGAACCTATTCGGTACAGATACTTGCATTTGGCAAGCTTGCCAGGGTTTGCCTTCTTAAAGCAAACCTCGACATGTGGCGGCTGCACACAAAGGAGGTCGCACTGCCGGGATTTTCTGCTCCTTTTTGAATTTTTCCTCGAGCTGCAAGCGTTTGCAGCAGCGCTCGGCAACATCCCAGTAATTCTGCCTTTCTCCTTCTGAATCGTCATGAACTGGATCTTTTCCATCTGCACAATACGATCTATCAGCTGCTCCAGAGGTCTGTTTGGCCTGACTGGTAATGCTTCTTTCCATTTATAGTCCTCCAGCATCGACAGCTCACTGAAGTCTATTCTATTAAATGGCGGCGGGAGGAAGTCAGGATAGGGGTACAGATTCCCTTCTTGTTCATGGATGCAGCCAGATGACACACCATCAGCGTCGACAACCTTTGGGGTGAAGTCTAAACATTGCTGGAAACAGCTCGGAGGAGAAGTTTCTGAATGATCAATCTCCAAATAATTTGTCTTATTTTCGGCCGATTTCAAAATCCAAAGGGGGAAAAAAAAGTTTTGATTATTCTGCTTGATGCTAATAGGGGCAGCACGGTAATGAAAACTATCAATAGGCTTACTGTCAACTTTCCGGCTGTCACTTTCCAGCAATAGGTCTCTTTGATCATTGTTATGAGTAGACAAATGGGAAGAAAAGCCTGAAACTTCATCCACCCTTCTAGGTGGATCTAAGGTTGTCAGGCTGTTGGACAAGTGTTTGAGTTTCTCCTGATCAGAAATGATTAAAATTTCGCTCTGAAGTTTTCCAGGTTCCTCTTTTGAATACCCTCTGAAAAGTGGAATTTTGTATGAACCTCGGTTAGTAAAGGATGAAATATGAAAGGTGCATGTCCCACCAAACTTTGAATTACTCATTCGAAATCTATCCCCAAACCGGAGAGAGACTCATTCTATATGTCTCTACAAACAGAAGGCCCTTAATTTAAGGGTTTCATTCAAAAATGCTGGGAATCATGAAATTCAATCCAAAATAAAAATCAATAAAAATCCCCAAACCACGTAATAAAAATAAAATCAGACTTATTCAGTTACTAGTTGCCTTCATGGTAAAAATGCAACCATGGAATAAATCTCTACAACATGGCTAGGTAAAAATCCCCAAATTCCATGTAAAGATGCAGAACTTCACTTATAACGTGTTAAGTATTAATAATATACTGCAAATTATTTCAGGAAAATCGGATGCGACAGTGGGGGCTCACCCCTAAGTTAGTCGATCATGGATTCAAGTCCACTATGGGCTTATGCAGTTACAACATTGCAGCACCCCCTTACCACGACACTGAGGTGACCAGCTCCATCATGCCCTTAAGTCTCAGAACAAGGGTCAAACCCACAATCATCTGACACACATGCTAGAGTGCTACCATCAAGACAAGCTGACATTTACAACACATCCTGCTTTTTCCCCCTCTTTCCATTTCCATTTCCTTCCTTCCCCCCTTTCTCCTTCCTGCCCTCCTACCCCTGGCTTTGCCTTTTTCCACCTATCCCCTCTCCCATCTCTGATTCCTTGGCCAGTTGCTCTTGGTGAGTAGGAGATATTTCCACTGGTTTGGAAATTGCTGGTCCACAGCCCTGGATTTTCTATCCATTCAAATCAATGGGCTACAGGCTTGAAACTTCCATCCCTTCAGGAACTCTCTACTCAGCCTGGATGAGTGCAGTACAACACACAGGAAGCTCAAAGCCATCCAGGACAAAGCACTCCAATTAATCAGCAGCTCATCCACCACCTTAATCGTTCACTCCAACCACCACTTGCACACTGTGGCTACAATATGTACTAGTTACTGAAGGCGATGCAGCAATATGCCAAGGCATCTTTACTGTACCTTCCAAACTCGCCACCTTCACCATTTCGAAGTACGAGGGTAGTAGGTTCATGGGAACGCTAGAGCCTGCAAGGTCCCCTCTAAGTCTCACACCCTTCTGACTTGTACAAACGTCCCTGTTCTTTCATTGTTGTCATATCAAAATCCAGAAACTGCCTACCCAGGAGAATTGGGGGAATTGCTTCACTACACGATTCAAGCAGGAGACTCACCACCACTTTCCCAAAGGCCACTAGCAATGGGCAATAATTTCTGGCCTTGTGACCAATGCCCATACCACCAGAATGGAGTTTTTAATAATACTGGCCAATCGCCTGATCCTGTCCCTCCCCATCTTTCACATACCCTGCTATTCAACTACCAATGCTGCCTGAAGCTGGAATTGCCAATTCTGTTAACTTCACATGACCCTTCCAATTGCTGCCAGATGCAGGAGAGTATCCCCAATATAACGCCAGACGCTACATCCCGGCTAAAGTGCTGTGACAGCTCAGGAACTCCCCAGTGAACAATAGCATTAGTTTTGGCTCATCACTTTGTTTTGTATCCTGCACATCAGTTTAAAAAAGGCACGGAGAGTGGGAGAGACTTCAGTTTGAAAAGGGTGCGGAGAGTGGTGGGGACTTCAGTTTGAAAAGTGTGCAGAGAGTGGGAGAGACTTCAGTTTGAAAAGGACACGGAGAGTGGGAGAGACTTCAGTTTGAAAAAGGAATGGAGAGTGGGAGAGACTTCAGTTTGAAAAAGGAACGGAGAGTGGGACAGACTTCAGTTTGAAAAGGTATTGGAGAATGGGAAAGACTTCAGTTTGAAAAGGGCACGGAGAGTGGGAGAGACTTCAGTTAGAAAATGGAAGGGAGAGAGGGAGAGACTTCAATTTGAAAAGGACGAGGAGAGTGGGAGAGACTTCAGCTTGAAAAGGGAATGGAGAGAGAGAGAGATTTCAGTTTGAAAAGGGAATGGAGAATGGGAGAGACTTCAGTTTGAAAAAGGCACAAAGAGTGGCATGGAATTCAGTTTGAAAAGGGAACGGAGAGTGGGAGAGACTTCAGTTTGAAAAGGGCACGGAGAGAGGGAGAGACTTCAGTTTGAAAAGGGAATGGAGAGTGGGAGAGATTTCAGCTTGAAAAGGGAATGGAGAGAGAGAGCGATTTCAGATTGAAAAAAGAACGGAGAGTGGGAGAGACATCAATTTGAACAGGGCAAGGAGAGCGAGAGAGTCTTCAGTTTGAAAAGGGAAAGGAGAGTGGGAGAGACTTCAGTTTGAAAAGGGCATGGAGAGAGAGACTTCAATTTGAAAAGGGCACGGAGAGTGGGAGAGACTTCAGTTTGAAAAGGGAATGGAGAGTGGGAGAGACTTCAGTTTGAAAAGCGCACGGAGAGAGTGAGAGACTTCAGGTTGAAAAGGGCACGGAGAGCAGGAGAGACTTCAATGTGAAAAGCGCACGGAGAGTGGGAGAGACTTCAGTTTGAAAAGGGCACGGAAAGTGGGAGAGACTTTAATTTGAAAATGGAAGGGAGATTGAGAGAGATTTCAGTTTGAACATGGCACGCAGAGAGGGAGAGAATTCAGTTTGAAAAGGGCACGGTGAGTGGGAAAGACTTCAGATTGAAAAGTGCACGGAGCGTGGGAGAGGCTTCAATTTGAACAGGGCAAGGAGAGCGAGAGAGTCTTCAGTTTGAAAAGGGCACGGAGAGTGGGAGAGACTTCAGTTTGAAATGGGAACAGAGAGTGGGAGAGAATTAAGTTTGAAAAGGGAACGGAGAGTGGGAGAGAATTCAGTTTGAAAAGGTCATGGAGAGTGGGAGAGACATCAGTTTGAAATGGGAATGGAGATTGCGAGAGACTTCAGTTTGAAAAGGGAATGGAGAGTGGGAGAGACTTCAGTTTGAAAAGGGCACGGAGTGTAGGAGAGACTTCAGTTTGAAAAGGACGTGGAGAGTGGGAGAGACCTCAGTTTGAAAAGGGAATAGAGAGTGGGAGAGACTTCAGGTTGAAAAGTGAATGGAGAGTGGGAGAGACTTCAGGTTGAAAAGGGAATGGAGAGTGGGAGAGACTTCAGGTTGAAAAGGGAATGGAGAGTGGGAGAGACTTCAGTTTGAAAAGGGCACAGGGAGTGGGAGAGCCTTCAGTTTGAAAAGGGCACGGAGAGTGGGAGAGACTTCGGTTTGAAATGGGAACAGAGAGTGAGAGAGAATTAAGTTTGAAAAGGGAACGGAGAGTGGGAGAGAATTCAGTTTGAAAAGGGAATGGAGAGTGGGAGAGACATCAGTTTGAAATGGGAATGGAGAGAGGGAGAGACTTCAGTTTGAAAAGGGAATGGAGAGTGGGAGAGACTTCAGGTTGAAAAGGGCACAGGGAGTGGGAGAGCCTTCAGTTTGAAAAGGGCACGGAGAGTGGGACAGACTTAGGTTTGAAAAGGACACGGAGAGTGGGAGAGACTTCAGTTTGAAAAGGTCATGGAGAGTGGGAGAGACATCAGTTTGAAATGGGAATGGAGATTGCGAGAGACTTCAGTTTGAAAAGGGAACGGAGGGTGGGAGAGACTTCAGTTTGAAAAGGACACGGAGAGTGGGAGAGACTTCAGTTTGAAAAGGGAATGGAGAGATGGAGAGACTTCAGTTTGAAAAGGGAACGGAGGGTGGGAGAGACTTCAGTTTGAAAAGGACACGGAGAGTGGGAGAAACTTCAGTTTGAAAAGGGAATGGAGAGATGGAGAGACTTCAGTTTGAAAAGGGAACGGAGGGTGGGAGAGACTTCAGTTTGAAAAGGACGCAGAGAGCGGGAGAGACTTCAGTTTGAAAATGGAAGGGAGATTGAGAGAGATTTCAGTTTGAACATGGCACGCAGAGTGGGAGAGACTTCAGTTAGAAAAGGGCACGGAGAGAGGGAGAGACTTCAGTTTGAAAAGGGAACGGAGAACAGGAGAGACTTCATTTTAAAAAGGACACGGAGAGTGGGAGAGACTTCAGTTTGAAAAGGGCATGGAGAGAGAGAGAGACTTCAATTTGAAAAGGGCACGGAGAGTGGGAGAGAATTCAGTTTGAAAAGGGAATGGACAGTGGGAGAGACTTCAGTTTGAAAAGGGAATGGAGAGTGGGAGAGACTTCAGTTTGAAAAGGGAATGGAGCGTGGGAGAGACTTCAGTTTGAAAAGCGCACGGAGAGAGTGAGAGACTTCAGTTTGAAAAGGGCACAGAGAGTGGGAGAGACTTCAATTTGAAAAGGGCACGGAGAGTGGGAGAGACTTCAGTTTGAAAAGGGCACGGAGAGCAGGAGAGACTTCAGTTTGAAAAGGACGTGGAGAGTGGGAGAGAATTCAGTTTGAAAAGGGCACAGTGAGTGGGAGAGACTTCAGATTGAAAAGTGCACGGAGCGTGGGAGTGGCCTCAATTTGAACAGGGCAAGTAGAGCGAGAGAGTCTTCAGTTTGAAAAGGGAACGGAGAGCAGGAGAGACTTCATTTTAAAAAGGACACGGAGAGTGGGAGAGACTTCTGTTTGAAAAGGGAATGGAGATTGGGACAGACTTCAGTTTGAAAAGGGCATGGAGAGAGAGAGAGACTTCAATTTGAAAAGGGCACGGAGAGTGGGAGAGACTTCAGTTTGAAAAGGGAATGGAGAGTGGGAGAGACTTCAGTTTGAAAAGCGCACGGAGAGAGTGAGAGACTTCAGTTTGAAAAGGGGACGGAGAGTGGGAGAGACTTCAGTTTGAAAAGGGCACGGAGAGTGGGAGAGACTTTATTTTGAAAAGGGCACGGAGAGTGGGAGAGACTTCAGTTTGAAAAGGGCACGGAGAGAGTGAGAGACTTCAGTTTGAAAAGGGCACGGAGAGTGGGAGAGACTTCAGTTTGAAAAGGGCACGGAGAGTGGGAGAGACTTCAGTTTGAAAAGGGCACGGAGAGCAGGAGAGACTTCAGTTTGAAAAGGACGTGGAGAGTGGGAGAGACTTCAATTTGAAAAGGGCACGGAGAGTGGGAGAGACTTCAGTTTGAAAAGGACGTGGAGAGTGGGATAGACTTCAGTTTGAAAAAGGAATGGAGATTGGGAGAGACTTCAGTTTGAAAAAGGCACAAAGAGAGGGATGGAATTCAGTTGGAAAAGGGAACGGAGAGAGGGAGAGACTTCAGTTTGAAAAGGGCACGGAGAGTGGGAGAGACTTCAGTTTGAAAAAGGCACAAAGAGTGGGATGGACTTCAGCTTGAAAAGGGAACGGAGAGAGAGAGGGAGAGACTTCAGATTGAAAAGGGCAAGGAGAGTGGGAGAGACTTCAATTTGAAAAGGGCATGGAGAGTGGGAGAGACTTCAGTTTGCAAAGGGAACGGAGAGAGGGAGAGACTTCAGATTGAAAAGGGCAAGGAGAGTGGGAGAGACTTCAGTTTGAAAAGGGAATGGAGAGTGGGAGAGACTTCAGTTTGAAAAGGGAATGGAGAGTGGGAGAGACTTCAGTTTGAAAAAGGCATGGAGAGTGGGAGAGACTTCAGTTTGCAAAGGAACGGAGAGCAGGAGAGACGTCAGTTTGAAAAGGACGTGGACAGTGGGAGAGACGTCAGTCTAAAAAGGATGTGTAGGGTAGTGGGGACTTCAGTTTGAAAAGAGAACGGAGAGCAGGAGAGACTTCAGTTTGAAAAGGACGTGGACAGTGGGAGAGACGTCAGTCTAAAAAGGATGTGTAGGGTAGTGGGGACTTCAGTTTGAAAAGGGCACGGAGATTGGGAGAGACTTCAGTTTGAAAAGGGAATGGAGAGTGGGAGAGACTTCAGTTTGAAAAGGGAATGGAGAATTGGAAAGACTTCAGTTTGAAAAGGTCGCAGAAAGCGGAAGAGTCTTCAGTTTGAAAAGGGCACGGAGAGAGGGAGAGACATCAGTTTGAAAAGGGTATGGAGGGTGGGAAAGACTTCAGTGTGAAATGGGAATGGAGAGTGGGAGAGACTTCAGTTTGAAAAGGGCACGGAGAGTGGGAGAGACTTCGGTTTGAAATGGGAACAGAGAGTGGGAGAGACTTCAGTTTGAAAAGGGAATGGAGAGTGGGAGAGACATCAGTTTGAAATGGGAATGGAGTGTAGGAGAGACTTCAGTTTGAAAAGGGCACGGAGAGAGGGAGAGACTTCAGTTTGAAAAGGTCATGGAGAGTGGGAAAGACTATAGTTTGAAAAGGGAAAGGAGAGCAGGAGAGACTTCAGTTTGAAAAGGACGTGGAGAGTGGGAGAGACTTCAGTCAAAAAAGGATGTGTAGGGTAGTGGGGACTTCAGTTTGAAAAGGGCACGGAGAGTGGGAGAGACTTCAGTTTGAAAAGGGAATGGAGAGTGGGAGAGACTTCAGTTTGAAAAGGGAATGGAGAGTGGGAGAGACTTCAGTTTGAAAAGGGAATGGAGAGTGGGAGAGACTTCAGTCTGAAAAGGGAATGGAGAGTGGGAGAGACTTCAGTTTGAAAAGGGAATGGAGAGTGGGAGAGACTTCAGTCTGAAAAGGGAATGGAGAGTGGGAGAGACTTCAGTTTGAAAAGGGCACGGAAAGTGGGAGAGACTTCAGTTTAAAACGGGAATGGAGAGTGGGAGAGACTTCAGTTTGAAAAGGGAACGGAGAGTGGGAGAGACTTCACTTTGAAAAGGGAACGGAGAGTGGGAGAGATTTCAGCTTGAAAAGGGCATGGAGTGTGGGTGAGACTTCAGTTTGAAAAGGGCACGGAGAGTGGGAGAGACTTCAGTTGGAAAAGGGCACGGAGAGTGGGAGAGACTTCAGTTGGAAAAGGGCACGGATATTGGGAGAGATTTCAGGTTGAAAAAGGCACAGAGGGTGGGATGGACTTTAGTTTGAAAAGGGAATGGAGAGTGGGAGAGACTTCAGTTTGAAAAGGGAACGGAGAGCAGGCGAGACTTCAGTTTGAAAAGGACGTGGAGAGTGGGAGAGACTTCAGTTGAAAAGGGTACAGAGAATGGGAGAGAATTCAGTTTGAAAAGGGAACGGAGAGTGGGAGAGAATTCAGTTTGAAAAGGGCACGGAAAGTGGGAGAGACTTCAGTTTGAAAAGGGAATGGAGAGTGGGAGAGACTTCAGTTTGAAAAGGGCACGGAAAGTGGGAGAGACTTCAGTTTGAAAAGGGAATGGAGAGTGGGAGAGACTACAGTTTGAAAAGGGAATGGAGAGTGGGCGAGACTTCAGTTTGAAAAGGGAATGGAGAGTGGGAGAGACTTCAGTTGAAAAGGGTACAGAGAGTGGGAGAGAATTCAGTTTGAAAAGGGAACGGAGAGTGGGAGAGACTTCAGTTTGAAAAGGGAATGGAGAGTGGGAGAGACTTCAGTTTGAAAAGGGAATGGAGAGTGGGAGAGACTTCAGTTGAAAAGGGAATGGAGAGTGGGAGAGACTTCAGTTTGAAAAGGGAATGGAGAGTGGGAGAGACTTCAGTTTGAAAAGGGAATGGAGAGTGGGAGAGACTTCAGTTTGAAAAGGGCACGGAGAGTGGGAGAGACTTCACCTTGAAAAGGGAACGGAGAGAGTGAGAGACGTCAGTTTGAAAAAGGCACAGAGAGTGGGATGGACTTCACTTTGAAAAGGGAACGGAGAGTGGGAGAGAATTCAGTTTGAAAATGGCATGGAGAGTGAGGGACACTTCAGTTTCAAAAGAGCACGAAGAGTGGGAGAGACTTCAGTTTGAAAAGGGAACGGAGAGCAGTAAAGACTTCAGTTTGAAAAGGACGTGGAGAGTGTTAGAGACTTCAGTTTCAAAAGGGCACGGAGAGTGGGAGAGACTTCAGTTGGAAAAGGGCACGGAGAGTGAGAGAGAATTCAGTTTGAAAAGGGAATAGATAGTGGGAGAAACTTCAGTTTGAAAAGGGAACGGAGAGTGGAGGAGACTTCAGTTTGAAATGGGAAAGGAGAGTGGGAGAGACTTCAGTTTGAAAAGGGCACGGAGAGTGGGAGAGACGTCAGTTTGAAATGGGGACAGAGAGTGGGAGAGACTTCAGTTTGAAAAGGTCATGGAGAGTGGGAGAGACTTCAGGTTGAAAAGGTCATGGAGAATGGGAGAGACTTCAGTCTAAAAAGGATGTGGATAGTAGTGGGGACTTCAGTTTGAAAAGGGCACAGGGAGTGGGAGAGCCTTCAGTTTGAAAAGGGCACGGAGAGTGGAAGAGACGTCAGTTTGAAATGGGAACAGAGAGTGGGAGAGACTTCAGTTTGAAAAGGGAATGGAGAGTGGGAGAGACTTCAGGTTGAAAAGGGAATGGAGAGTGGGAGAGATTTCAGTTTGAAAAGGGCACGGAGTGTGGGAGAGACTTCAGTCTAAAAAGGATGTGGATAGTAGTGGGGACTTCAGTTTGAAAAGGGCACAGGGAGTGGGAGAGACTTCAGTTTGAAAAGGGAATGGAGAGTGGGAGAGACTTCAGGTTGAAAAGGGAATGGAGAGTGGGAGAGACTTCAGTTTGAAAAGGGCACGGAGAGTGAGAGAGACTTCAGTTTGAAAAGGGAATGGTGAGAGGGAGAGACTTCAGTTTGAAAAGGGAACGGAGAGAGTGAGAGACATCAGTTTGAAAAGGGCATGGTGAGAGGGAGAGACTTCAGTTTGAAAAGGGAACGGAGAGTGGGGGAGACTTCAGTTTGAAAAGTGTGCAGAGAGTGGGAGAGACTTCAGTTTGAAAAGGGCATGGTGAGAGGGAGAGACTTCAGTTTGAAAAGGTCATGGAGAGTGGGAAAGACTATAGTTTGAAAAGGGAACGGAGAGCAGGGGAGACTTCAGTTTGAAAAGGACGTGGAGAGTGGGAGAGACTTCGGTCTAAAAAGGATGTGTAGAGTAGTGGGGACTTCAGTTGGAAAAGGGCACGGAGAATGCGAGAGACTTCAGTTTGATAAGGGAATGGAGAGTGGGAGAGACTTGAGTTTGAAAAGTGTGCAGAGAGTGGGTGAGACTTCAATTTGAAAAGGGCACAGAGAATGGGAGAGACTTCAGTTTGAAAAGGGCACGGAGTGTGGGAGAGACTTCAGTCTAAAAAGGATGTGGATAGTAGTGGGGACTTCAGTTTGAAAAGGGCACAGGGAGTGGGAGAGCCTTCAGTTTGAAATGGGCATGGAGAGTGGAAGAGACGTCAGTTTGAAATGGGAACAGAGAGTGGGAGAGACTTCAGTTTGAAAAGGGAATGGAGAGTGGGAGAGACTTCAGGTTGAAAAGGGCACGGAGAGTGAGAGAGACTTCAGTTTGAAAAGGGCACGGAGAGTGAGAGAGACTTCAGATTGAAAAGGGCAGAGAGAGAGGGACAGACTTCAGTTTGAAAAGTGTGCAGAGAGTGGGTGAGACTTCAGTTTGAAAAGGGCACAAAGAATGGGAGAGACTTCAGTTTGAAAAGGGAATGGAGAGTGGGAGAGACTTCAGTTTGAAAAGGGAACGGAGAGAGGGAGAGACTTCAGTTTGAAAAGGGAACGGAGAGTGGGAGAGACTTCAGTTTGAAAAGTGTGCAGAGAGTGGGTGAGACTTCAGTTTGAAAAGGGCACGGAGAGTGGGAAAGACTATAGTTTGAAAAGGGAACGGAGAGCAGGGGAGACTTCAGTTTGAAAAGGGCGTGGAGAGTGGGAGAGACTTCAGTCTAAAAAGGATGTGGAGAGTAGTGGGGACTTCAGTTTGAAAAGGGCACAGAGAATGGGAGAGACTTCAGTTTGAAAAGGGCACGGAGTGTGGGAGAGACTTCAGTCTAAAAAGGATGTGGATAGTAGTGGGGACTTCAGTTTGAAAAGGGCACAGGGAGTGGGAGAGCCTTCAGTTTGAAAAGGGCACGGAGAGTGGAAGAGACGTCAGTTTGAAATGGGAATGGAGAGAGGGAGAGTCTTCAGTTTGAAAAGGGCACGGAGAGTTGGAGAGACTTCAGTTTGAAAAGGGAATGGAGAGTGGGACAGACTTCAATTTGAAAAAGGCCCATTGAGTGGGATGGACTTCAGTTTGAAAAGGGAACGGAGGGCAGGAGAGACTTCAGTTTGAAAAGGACGTGGAGAGAGGGAGAGACTTCAGTCTAATAAGGATACGGAGAGTAGTGGGGACTTCAGTTTGAAAAGGGCACAGAGAGTGGGAGAGACTTCAGTTTGAAAAGGGAACGGAGAATGGGAGAGACTTCAGTTTGAAAAGGGAATGGAGAGTGGGAGAGACTTCAGTTTTAAAAGGGAACGGAGAGTGGGAGAGAAGTCAGTTTGAAAAGGGAACCGAGAGTGGGAGAGACTTGAGTTGGAAAAGGGCACGGAGATTGGGAGAGATTTCAGGTTGAAAAAGGCACAGAGAGTGGGATGGACTTCAGTTTGAAAAGGGAACGGAGAGTGGGAGAGACTGCACTTTGAAAGGGGCATGGAGAGTGGGAGAGACTTCAGTTTGAAAAGGGAATGGAGAGTGGGAGAGTCTTCAGTTTGAAAAGGGAATGGAGAGTGGGAGAGTCTTCAGTTTGAAAAGGGAACGGAGAGTGGGAGAGACTTCAGTTTGAAAAGGGAATGGAGAGTGGGAGAGTCTTCAGTTTGAAAAGGGAATGGAGAGTGGGAGAGTCTTCAGTTTGAAAAGGGAACGGAGAGTGGGAGAGGCTTCAGTTTGAAAAGGGAATGGAGTGTGGGTGAGACTTCAGTTTGAAAAGGACGTGGAGAGTGGGAGAGACTTCAGTCTAAAAAGGATGTGGGGAGTAGTGGGGACTTCAGTTTGAAAAGGGCACGGAGAGTGGGGCAGACTTCATTTTGAAAAGGGCACGGAGAGAGGGATAGACTTCAGTTTGAAAAGGGAACGGAGAGTGGGAGAGACTTCAGTTTGAAAAGGGAATGGAGAGTGGGAGAGACTTCAGTTTGAAAAGGGAATGGAGAGTGGGAGAGATTTCAGTTTGAAAAGGGAATGGAGAGTGGGAGAGACTTCAGTTTGAAAAGGGAAAGGAGAGTGGGAGAGACTTCAGGTTGAAAAGGGAATGGAGAATGGGAGAGACTTCAGTCTAAAAAGGATGTGGATAGTAGTGGGGACTTCAGTTTGAAAAGGGCACAGGGAGTGGGAGAGCCTTCAGTTTGAAAAGGGCACGGAGAGTGGAAGAGACGTCAGTTTGAAATGGGAACAGAGAGTGGGAGAGACTTCAGTTTGAAAAGGGAATCGAGAGTGGGAGAGACATCAGTCTAAAAAGGGTGTGGATAGTAGTGGGGACTTCAGTTTGAAAAGGGCACGGAGAGTGAGAGAGACTTCAGTTTGAAAAGGGCACGGAGAGTGAGAGAGACTTCAGATTGAAAAGGGCAGAGAGAGAGGGACAGACGTCAGTTTGAAAAGGGAACGGAGAGTGGGAGAGACTTCAGTTTGAAAAGGGCATGGTGAGAGGGAGAGACTTCAGTTTGAAAAGGGAACGGAGAGTGGGAGAGACTTCAGTCTAAAAAGGATGTGGGGAGTAGTGGGGACTTCATTTTGAAAAGGGCACGGAGGGAGGGAGAGACTTCAGTTTGAAAAGGGCACGGAGAGTGGGAAAGACTTCAGTTTGAAATGGGAATGGAGAGTGGGAGAAACTTCAGTTTGAAAGGGCACGGAGAGTGGGAGAGACTTCAGTTTGAAAAGGTCATGGAGAGTGGGAGAGATTTCAGCTTGAGAAAGGCACAGAGAGTGGGATGGACTTCACTTTGAAAAGGGAACGGAGAGTGGGAGAGACTTCAGTTTGAAAAGTGAACGGAGAGCAGGAGAGACTTCAGTTTGAAAAGGACGTGGAGAGTGGGAGAGACTTCAGTCTAAAAAGGATGTGGGGAGTAGTGGGGACTTCATTTTGAAAAGGGCACGGAGGGAGGGAGAGACTTCAGTTTGAAAAGGGAACGGAGAGTGGGAAAGACTTCAGTTTGAAATGAGAACGGAGAGTGGGAGAAACTTCAGTTTGAAAGGGCACGGAGAGTGGGAGAGTCTTCAGTTTGAAAAGGGAATGGAGAGAGGGAGAGACTTCAGTTTGAAAAGGGCACGGAGAGTGGGAGAGACTTCAGTTTGAAAAGGGAATGGAGAGTGGGAGAGACTTCAGTTTGAAAAGGGAATGGAGATTGGGAGGGACTTCAGTTTGAAAAAGGAATGGAGAGTGGGCAAGACTTCAGTTTGAAAAGGGAACGGAGAGCAGGAGAGACTTCAGTCTAAAAAGGATGTGGAGAGTAGTGGGGTCTTCAGTCAGAAAGGGGCACGGAGAGAGGGAGAGTCTTCAGTTTGAAAAGGGAATGCAGAGAGGGAGAGTCTTCAGTTTGAAAAGGGAATGGAGAGAGGGAGAGACTTCAGTTTGAAAAGAGCACGGAGAGTGGGAGAGACATCAGTTTGAAAAAGGCACGGAGAGTGGGAGAGACTTAAGTTTGAAAAGGGAATGGAGAGTGGGACAGACTTCAATTTGAAAAAGGCCCATTGAGTGGGATGGACTTCAGTTTGAAAAGGGAACGGAGGGCAGGGGAGACTTCAGTTTGAAAAGGACGTGGAGAGTGGGAGAGACTTCAGTCTAATAAGGATACGGAGAGTAATGGGGACTTCAGTTTGAAAACGGCACAGAGAGTGGGAGAGACATCAGTTTGAAAAGGGAATGGAGAGTGGGAGAGACTTCAGTTTGAAAAGGGAATGGAGAATGGGAGAGACTTCAGTTTGAAAAGGGAATGGAGAGTGGGAGAGACTTCAGTTTTAAAAGGGAATGGAGAGTGGGAGAGAAATCAGTTTGAAAAGGGAACCGAGAGTGGGAGAGACTTGAGTTGGAAAAGGGCACGGAGATTGGGAGAGATTTCAGGTTGAAAAAGGCACAGAGAGTGGGATGGACTTCAGTTTGAAAAGGGAACGGAGAGTGGGAGAGACTGCACTTTGAAAGGGGCATGGAGAGTGGGAGAGACTTCAGTTTGAAAAGGGAATGGAGAGTGGGAGAGTCTTCAGTTTGAAAAGGGAATGGAGAGTGGGAGAGTCTTCAGTTTGAAAAGGGAACGGAGAGTGGGAGAGGCTTCAGTTTGAAAAGGGAATGGAGAATGGGAGAGACTTCAGTTTGAAAAGGGCATGGAGTGTGGGTGAGACTTCAGTTTGAAAAGGACGTGGAGAGTGGGAGAGACTTCAGTCTAAAAAGGATGTGGGGAGTAGTGGGGACTTCAGTTTGAAAAGGGCACGGAGAGTGGGGCAGACTTCATTTTGAAAAGGGCACGGAGAGAGGGATAGACTTCAGTTTGAAAAGGGAACGGAGAGTGGGAGAGACTTCAGTTTGAAAAGGGAATGGAGAGTGGGAGAGACTTCAGTTTGAAAAGGGAACGGAGAGAGGGAGAGACTTCAGTTTGAAAAGGTCATGGAGAGTGGGAAAGACTATAGTTTGAAAAGGGAACGGAGAGCAGGAGAGACTTCAGTTTGAAAAGGGAATGGAGTTTGGGAGAGACCTCAGTTTCAAAAGGGAATGGAGAGTGGGAGAGACTTCACTTTGAAAAGGGAACGGAGAGAGGGAGAGACTTCAGATTAAAAGGGACACGGAGTTTGGGAGAGACTTCAGTTGGAAAAGGGCACGGAGATTGGGAGAGATTTCAGGTTGAAAAAGGCACAGAGAGCGGGATGGACTTCAGTTTGAAAAGGGAACGGAGAGTGGGAGAGACTGCACTTTGAAAGGGTCATGGAGAGTGGGAGAGACTTCAGTTTCAAAAGAGCACGAAGAGTGAGAGAGACTTTAGTTTCAAAAGAGCACGAAGACTGGGAGAGACTTCAGCTTGAAAAGGTCATGGAGAGTGGGAAAGACTTCAGTTTGAAAAGAGAACGGAGAGCAGGCGAGACTTCAGTTTGAAACGGACGTGGAGAGTGGGAGAGACTTCAGTCTAAAAAGGATGTGGGGAGTAGTGGGGACTTCATTTTGAAAAGGGCACGGAGGGAGGGAGAGACTTCAGTTTGAAAAGGGAACGGAGAGTGGGAAAGACTTCAGTTTGAAATGGGAATGGAGAGTGGGAGAAACTTCAGTTTGAAAGGGCACGGAGAGTGGGAGAGACTTCAGTTTCAATAGGGCACAGAGAGAGGGAGAGACTTCAGTTTGGAAAGGGCAAGGAGAGTGGGAGAGATTTCAGCTTGAGAAAGGCACAGAGAGTGGGATGGACTTCACTTTGAAAAGGGAACGGAGAGTGGGAGAGACTTCAGTTTGAAAAGTGAACGGAGAGCAGGAGAGACTTCAGTTTGAAAAGGACGTGGTGAGTGGGCGAGACTTCAGTCTAAAAAGGATGTGGGGAGTAGTGGGGACTTTAGTTTGAAAAGAGCACAGAGAGTGGGAGAGACTTCAGTTTGAAAAGGACACGGAGATTGGGAGAGACTTCAGTTGGAAAAGGGCACGGAGAGTGGGAGAGACTTCAGTTTGAAAAGGGTACAGAGAGTGGGAGAGAATTCAGTTTGAAAAGGGAACGGAGAGTGGGAGAGACTTCAATTTGAACAGGGCAAGGAGAGCGAGAGAGTCTTCAGTTTGAAAAGGGAACAGAGAGCAGGAGAGACTTCAGTTTAAAAAGGACATGGAGAGTGGGAGAGACTTCTGTTTGAAAAGGGAATGGAGAGTGGGAGAGACTTCAGTTTGAAAAGGGAATGGAGATTGGGAGAGACTTCAGTTTGAAAAGGGAATGGAGAGTGGCAGAGACTTCAGTTTGAAAAGGGAACAGAGAGCAGGAGAGACTTCAGTTTAAAAAGGACATGGAGAGTGGGAGAGACTTCAGTTTGAAAAGGGAACGGAGAGTGGGAGAGACTTCAGTTTGGAAAGGGAATGGAGAATGGGAGAGACTTCAGTTTGAAAAGGTCATGGAGAGTGGGAGAGACTTCAGTTTGAAAAGGGAACGGAGAGAGGGAGAGACTTCAGTCTAAAAAGGATGTGGAGAGTAGTGGGGTCTTCAGTCAGAAAGGGGCACGGAGAGATGGAGAGACATCAGTTTGAAAAGGGAATGGAGAGAGGGAGAGTCTTCAGTTTGAAAAGGGAATGGAGAGAGGGAGAGTCTTCAGTTTGAAAAGGGAATGGAGAGAGGGAGAGTCTTCAGTTTGAAAAGGGCACGGAGAGTGGGAGAGACATCAGTTTGAAAAGGGAATGGAGAGAGGGAGAGACATCAGTTTGAAAAGGGAATGGAGAGAGGGAGAGACATCAGTTTGAAAAGGGCATGGAGAGTGGGAGAGACTTAAGTTTGAAAAGGGAATGGAGAGTGGGACAGACTTCAATTTGAAAAAGGCCCATTGAGTGGGATGGACTTCAGTTTGAAAAGGGAACGGAGGGCAGGAGAGACTTCAGTTTGAAAAGGACGTGGAGAGTGGGAGAGACTTCAGTCTAATAAGGATACGGAGAGTAGTGGGGACTTCAGTTTGAAAAGGGCACAGAGAGTGGGAGAGACTTCAGTTTGAAAAGGGAATGGAGAGTGGGAGAGACTTCAGTTTTAAAAGGGAACGGAGAGTGGGAGAGAAGTCAGTTTGAAAAGGGAACCGAGAGTGGGAGAGACTTGAGTTGGAAAAGGGCACGGAGATTGGGAGAGATTTCAGGTTGAAAAAGGCACAGAGAGTGGGATGGACTTCAGTTTGAAAAGGGAACGGAGAGTGGGAGAGACTGCACTTTGAAAGGGGCATGGAGAGTGGGAGAGACTTCAGTTTGAAAAGGGAATGGAGAGTGGGAGAGTCTTCAGTTTGAAAAGGGAACGGAGAGTGGGAGAGGCTTCAGTTTGAAAAGGGAATGGAGAATGGGAGAGACTTCAGTTTGAAAAGGGCATGGAGTGTGGGTGAGACTTCAGTTTGAAAAGGACGTGGAGAGTGGGAGAGACTTCAGTCTAAAAAGGATGTGGGGAGTAGTGGGGACTTCAGTTTGAAAAGGGCACGGAGAGTGGGGCAGACTTCATTTTGAAAAGGGCACGGAGAGAGGGATAGACTTCAGGTTGAAAAAGGCACAGAGATTGGGATGGACTTCAGTTTGAAAAGGGAACGGAGAGTGGGAGAGACTGCACTTTGAAAGGGGCATGGAGAGTGGGAGAGACTTCAGTTTGAAAAGGGAATGGAGAGTGGGAGAGTCTTCAGTTTGAAAAGGGAATGGAGAGTGGGAGAGTCTTCAGTTTGAAAAGGGAACGGAGAGTGGGAGAGGCTTCAGTTTGAAAAGGGAATGGAGAATGGGAGAGACTTCAGTTTGAAAAGGGCATGGAGTGTGGGTGAGACTTCAGTTTGAAAAGGACGTGGAGAGTGGGAGAGACTTCAGTCTAAAAAGGATGTGGGGAGTAGTGGGGACTTCAGTTTGAAAAGGGCACGGAGAGTGGGGCAGACTTCATTTTGAAAAGGGCACGGAGAGAGGGATAGACTTCAGTTTGAAAAGGGAACGGAGAGTGGGAGAGACTTCAGTCTAAAAAGGATGTGGGGAGTAGTGGGGACTTCAGTTTGAAAAGGGCACGGAGAGTGGGGCAGACTTCATTTTGAAAAGGGCACGGAGAGAGGGATAGACTTCAGTTTGAAAAGGGAACGGAGAGTGGGAGAGATTCAGTTTGAAAAGGGAATGGAGAGAGGGAGAGACTTCAGTTTGAAATGGGCATGGAGAGTGGGAGAGACTTCAGTTCGAAAAGGGAATGGAGAGTGGGAGAGATTTCAGTTTGAAAAGGGAATGGAGAGTGGGAGAGACTTCAGTTTGAAAAGGGAATGGAGAGTGGGAGAGACTTCAGTTTGAAAAGGGCACGGAAAGTGGGAGAGACTTCAGTTTGAAAAAGGAATGGAGAGTGGGAGAGACTTCAGTTTGAAAAGGGAATGGAGAGTGGGAGAGACTTCAGTTTGAAAAGGGAACGGAGAGAGTGAGAGACTTCAGTTTGAAAAGGGAATGGAGAGAGGGAGAGTCTTCAGTTTGAAAAGGGCACGGAGAGTGGGAGAGACTTCAGTTTGAAAAGGGAATGGAGAGTGGGAGAGACTTCAGTTTGAAAAGGGAATGGAGATTGGGAGGGACTTCAGTTTGAAAAAGGAATGGAGAGTGGGAGAGACTTCAGTTTGAAAAGGGAACGGAGAGCAGGAGAGACTTCAGTCTAAAAAGGATGTGGAGAGTAGTGGGGTCTTCAGTCAGAAAGGGGCATGGAGAGAGGGAGAGACATCAGTTTGAAAAGGGAATGGAGAGAGGGAGAGACTTCAGTTTGAAAAGGGCATGGAGAGTGGGAAAGACTTCAGTTTGAAAAGGGAACGGAGAGAGTGAGAGACTTCAGTTTGAAAAGGGAATGGAGAGAGGGAGAGTCTTCAGTTTGAAAAGGGAATGGAGAGTGGGAGAGACTTCAGTTTGAAAAGGGAATGGAGAGTGGGAGAGACTTCAGTTTGAAAAGGGAATGGAGAGTGGGAGAGACTTCAGTTTGAAAAGGGAATGGAGATTGGGAGGGACTTCAGTTTGAAAAAGGAACGGAGAGTGGGAGAGACTTCAGTTTGAAAAGGGAATGGAGATTGGGAGGGACTTCAGTTTGAAAAAGGAATGGAGAGTGGGAGAGACTTCAGTTTGAAAAGGGAACGGAGAGCAGGAGAGACTTCAGTCTAAAAAGGATGTGGAGAGTAGTGGGGACTTCAGTCAGAAAGGGGCACGGAGAGAGGGAGAGACATCAGTTTGAAAAGGGAATGGAGAGAGGGTGAGTCTTCAGTTTGAAAAGGGAATGGAGAGAGGGAGAGTCTTCAGTTTGAAAAGGGAATGGAGAGTGGGAGAGACATCAGTTTGAAAAGGGAATGGAGAGAGGGAGAGACATCAGTTTGAAAAGGGCACGGAGAGTGGGAGAGACATCAGTTTGAAAAGGGAATGGAGAGAGGGAGAGACATCAGTTTGAAAAGGGAATGGAGAGAGGGAGAGACATCAGTTTGAAAAGGGCATGGAGAGTGGGAGAGACATCAGTTTGAAAAGGGAATGGAGAGTGGGAGAGACATCAGTTTGAAAAGGGCATGGAGAGGGGGATAGATTTCATTTTGAAAAGGGAACAGAGAGTGGGAGAGACTTCAGTTTGAAAAGGACACGGAGAGAGTGAGAGACTTCAGTTTGGAAAAGGCACAGAGAGTGGGATGGACTTCACTTTGAAAAGGGAACGGAGAGTGGGAGGGACTTCAGTTTGAAAATGGCATGGAGAGTGAGGGACACTTCAGTTACAAAAGAGCACGAAGAGTGGGAGAGATTTCAGTTTGAAAAGGGAACGGAGAGCAGGAAAGACTTCAGTTTGAAAAGGACGTGGAGAGTGTTAGAGACTTCAGTTTGAAAAGGGCACGGAGAGTGGGAGAGACTTCAGTTTGAAATGGGAATGGAGAGTGGGAGAGACTTCAGTTTGAAAAGGGAACGGAGAGAGTGAGAGACTTCAGTTTGAAAAGGGCACAGAGAGCGGGGGAGACTTCATTTTGAAAAGGGCACGGAGAGAGGGTTAGACTTCAGTTTGAAAAGGGAACGGAGAGTGGGAGAGACTTCAGTTTGAAAAGGGCACAGAGAATGGGAGAGACTTCAGTTTGAAATGGGAATGGAGAGTGGGAGAGACTTCAGTTTGAAAAGGGAATGGAGAGCAGGAAAGACTTCAGTTTGAAAGGGGCACGGAGAGTGGGAAAAACTTCAGAGTGTTAGAGACTTCAGTCTAAAAAGGATGTGGGGAATAGTGGGGACTTCATTTTGAAAAGGGCACGGAGAGAGAGATGGACTTCAGTTTGAAAAGGGCACGGAGAGTGGGAAAAACTTCAGTTTGAAATGGGAATGGAGAGTGGGAGAGACTTCAGTTTGAAAAGGGAATGGAGAGTGCGAAAGACTTCAGTTTGAAAAGGGCACGGAGAGTTGAGAGACTTCAGTTTGAAATGGGAACAGAGAGTGTGAGAGATTTAATTTGAAAAGGGAACGGAGAGTGGGAGAGAATTCAGTTTGAAAAGGGAATGGAGAGTGGGAGAGACTTCAGTTTTAAAAGGGAACGGAGAGTGGGAGAGAAGTCAGTTTGAAAAGGGAACCGAGAGTGGGAGAGACTTGAGTTGGAAAAGGGCACGGAGATTGGGAGAGATTTCAGGTTGAAAAAGGCACAGAGAGTGGGATGGACTTCAGTTTGAAAAGGGAACGGAGAGTGGGAGAGACTGCACTTTGAAAGGGGCATGGAGAGTGGGAGAGACTTCAGTTTGAAAAGGGAATGGAGAGTGGGAGAGTCTTCAGTTTGAAAAGGGAATGGAGAGTGGGAGAGTCTTCAGTTTGAAAAGGGAACGGAGAGTGGGAGAGGCTTCAGTTTGAAAAGGGAATGGAGAATGGGAGAGACTTCAGTTTGAAAAGGGCATGGAGTGTGGGTGAGACTTCAGTTTGAAAAGGACGTGGAGAGTGGGAGAGACTTCAGTCTAAAAAGGATGTGGGGAGTAGTGGGGACTTCAGTTTGAAAAGGGCACGGAGAGTGGGGCAGACTTCATTTTGAAAAGGGCACGGAGAGAGGGATAGACTTCAGTTTGAAAAGGGAACGGAGAGTGGGAGAGACTTCAGTTTGAAAAGGGAATGGAGAGAGGGAGAGACTTCAGTTTGAAATGGGCATGGAGAGTGGGAGAGACTTCAGTTTGAAAAGGGAATGGAGTTCGGAGAGACTTCAGTTTGAAAAGGGCACGGAAAGTGGGAGAGACTTCAGTTTGAAAAGGGAATGGAGAGTGGGAGAGACTTCAGTTTGAAAAGGGAATGGAGAGTGGGAGAGACTTCAGTTTGAAAAGGGAATGGAGAGTGGGAGAGACTTCAGTTTGAAAAGGGAATGGAGAGTGGGAGAGACTTCAGTTTGAAAAAGGCACGGAGAGTGGGATGGACTTCAGTTTGAAAAGGACGTGGAGAGTGGGAGAGACTTCAGGTTGAAAAGGATGTGGGGAGTAGTGGGGACTTCATTTTGAAAAGGGCACGGAGAGCGGGGGAGTCTTCATTTTGAAAAGGGCACGGAGAGAGGGATAGATTTCAGTTGGAAAAGGGAACGGAGAGTGGGAGAGACTTCAGTTTGAAAAGGGCACGGAGAGAGGGAGAGACTTCAGTTTGGAAAAGGCACAGAGAGTGGGATGGACTTCACTTTGAAAAGGGAACGGAGAGTGGGAGAGACTTCAGTTTGAAAATGGCATGGAGAGTGAGGGACACTTCAGTTACAAAAGAGCACGAAGAGTGGGAGAGACTTCAGTTTGAAAAGGGAACGGAGAGCAGGAAAGACTTCAGTTTGAAAAGGACGTGGAGAGTGTTAGAGACTTCAGTTTGAAAAGGGAACGGAGAGAGTGAGAGACTTCAGTTTGAAAAGGGCACAGAGAGCGGGGGAGACTTCATTTTGAAAAGGGCACGGAGAGAGGGATAGACTTCAGTTTGAAAAGGGGACGGAGAGTGGGAGAGACTTCAGTTTGAAAAGGGCACAGAGAATGGGAGAGACTTCAGTTTGAAATGGGAATGGAGAGTGGGAGAGACTTCAGTTTGAAAAGGGAATGGAGAGCAGGAAAGACTTCAGTTTGAAAGGGGCACGGAGAGTGGGAAAAACTTCAGAGTGTTAGAGACTTCAGTCTAAAAAGGATGTGGGGAATAGTGGGGACTTCATTTTGAAAAGGGCACGGAGAGAGGGATGGACTTCAGTTTGAAAAGGGCACGGAGAGTGGGAAAAACTTCAGTTTGAAATGGGAATGGAGAGTGGGAGAAACTTCTGTTTGAAAAGGGCACAGAGAGAGGGAGAGACTACAGTTTGGAAAGGGCATGGAGAGTGGGAGAGATTTCAGCTTGAGAAAGGCACAGAGAGTGGGATGGACTTCACTTTGAAAAGGGAACAGAGAGTGGGAGAGACTTCAGTTTGAAAAGTGAACGGAGAGCAGGAGAGACTTCAGTTTGAAAAGGACGTGGAGAGATGTGGTGACTTTAGTTTGAAAAGAGCACAGAGAGTGGGAGAGACTTCAGTTTGAAAAGGACACGGAGATTGGGAGAGACTTCAGTTGGAAAAGGGCACGGAGAGTGGGAGAGACTTCATTTTGAAAAGGGTACAGAGAGTGGGAGAGAATTCAGTTTGAAAAGGGAACGGAGAGTGGGAGAGACTTCAATTTGAACAGGGCAAGGAGAGCGAGAGAGTCTTCAGTTTGAAAAGGGAACAGAGAGCAGGAGAGACTTCAGTTTAAAAAGGACATGGAGAGTGGGAGAGACTTCTGTTTGAAAAGGGAATGGAGAGTGGGAGAGACTTCAGTTTGAAAAGGGAATGGAGATTGGGGGAGACTTCAGTTTGAAAAGGGAATGGAGAGTGGGAGAGACTTCAGTTTGAAAAGGTCATGGAGAGTGGGAGAGACTTCAGTTTGAAAAGGGAACGGAGAGCAGGAGAGACTTCAGTCTAAAAAAGATGTGGAGAGTAGTGGGGTCTTCAGTCAGAAAGGGGCACGGAGAATGGGAGAGACATCAGTTTGAAAAGGGAATGGAGAGAGGGAGAGACTTCAGTTTGAAAAGGGAATGGAGAGAGGGAGAGTCTTCAGTTTGAAAAGGGCATGGAGAGTGGGAGAGACATCAGTTTGAAAAGGGAATGGAGAGAGGGAGAGACTTCAGTTTGAAAAGGGCATGGAGACTGGGAAAGACTTTAGTTTGAAAAGGGAACGGAGAGAGTGAGAGACTTCAGTTTGAAAAGGGAATGGAGAGTGGGAGAGTCTTCAGTTTGAAAAGGGAATGGAGAGAGGGAGAGTCTTCAGTTTGAAAAGGGCACGGAGAGTGGGAGAGACTTCAGTTTGAAAAGGGAATGGAGAGTGGGAGAGACTTCAGTTTGAAAAGGGAATGGAGATTGGGAGGGACTTCAGTTTGAAAAAGGAATGGAGAGTGGGCAAGACTTCAGTTTGAAAAGGGAACGGAGAGCAGGAGAGACTTCAGTCTAAAAAGGATGTGGAGAGTAGTGGGGTCTTCAGTCAGAAAGGGGCACGGAGAGAGGGAGAGACATCAGTTTGAAAAGGGAATGGAGAGAGGGAGAGACATCAGTTTGAAAAGGGATGGAGAGAGGGAGAGACATCAGTTTGAAAAGGGCATGGAGAGAGGGAGAGACATCAGTTTGAAAAGGACGTGGAGAGTGGGAGAGACTTCAGTCTAAAAAGGATGTGGGGAGTAGTGGGGACTTCATTTTGAAAAGGGCACGGAGGGAGGGAGAGACTTCAGTTTGAAAAGGGAACGGAGAGTGGGAAAGACTTCAGTTTGAAATGGGAATGGAGAGTGGGAGAAACTTCAGTTTGAAAGGGCACGGAGAGTGGGAGAGACTTCAGTTTGAAAAGGTCATGGAGAGTGGGAGAGATTTCAGCTTGAGAAAGGCACAGAGAGTGGGATGGACTTCACTTTGAAAAGGGAACGGAGAGTGGGAGAGACTTCAATTTGAAAAGTGAACGGAGAGCAGGAGAGACTTCAGTTTGAAAAGGACGTGGAGAGTGGGAGAGACTTCAGTCTAAAAAGGATGTGGGGAGTAGTGGGGACTTCATTTTGAAAAGGGCACGGAGGGAGGGAGACTTCAGTTTGAAAAGGGAACGGAGAGTGGGAAAGACTTCAGTTTGAAATGGGAATGGAGAGTGGGAGAAACTTCAGTTTGAAAGGGCACAGAGAGTGGGAGAGTCTTCAGTTTGAAAAGGGAATGGAGAGAGGGAGCGACTTCAGTTTGAAAAGGGCACGGAGAGTGGGAGAGACTTCAGTTTGAAAAGGGAATGGAGAGAGGGAGCGACTTCAGTTTGAAAAGGGAATGGAGAGTGGGAGAGACTTCAGTTTGAAAAGGGAATGGAGATTGGGAGGGACTTCAGTTTGAAAAAGGAATGGAGAGTGGGCAAGACTTCAGTTTGAAAACGGAACGGAGAGCAGGAGAGACTTCAGTCTAAAAAGGATGTGGAGAGTAGTGGGGTCTTCAGTCAGAAAGGGGCACGGAGAGAGGGAGAGACATCAGTTTGAAAAGGGAACGGAGAGAGGGAGAGACATCAGTTTGAAAAGGGAATGGAGAGAGGGAGAGTCTTCAGTTTGAAAAGGGAATGGAGAGAGGGAGAGTCTTCAGTTTGAAAAGGGAATGGAGAGAGGGAGAGTCTTCAGTTTGAAAAGGGCACGGAGAGTGGGAGAGAGATCAGTTTGAAAAGGGCATGGAGAGTGGGAGAGACTTCAATTTGAAAAAGGCCCATTGAGTGGGATGGACTTCAGTTTGAAAAGGGAACGGAGGGCAGGAGAGACTTCAGTTTGAAAAGGACGTGGAGAGTGGGAGAGACTTCATTCTAATAAGGATACGGAGAGTAGTGGGGACTTCAGTTTGAAAAGGGCACAGAGAGTGGGAGAGACTTCAGTTTGAAAAGGGAATGGAGAGTGGGAGAGACTTCAGTTTGAAAAGGGAATGGAGAATGGGAGAGACTTCAGTTTGAAAAGGGAATGGAGAGTGGGAGAGACTTCAGTTTTAAAAGGGAATGGAGAGTGGGAGAGAAGTCAGTTTGAAAAGGGAACCGAGAGTGGGAGAGACTTGAGTTGGAAAAGGGCACGGAGATTGGGAGAGATTTCAGGTTGAAAAAGGCACAGAGAGTGGGATGGACTTCAGTTTGAAAAGGGAACGGAGAGTGGGAGAGACTGCACTTTGAAAGGGGCATGGAGAGTGGGAGAGACTTCAGTTTGAAAAGGGAATGGAGAGTGGGAGAGTCTTCAGTTTGAAAAGGGAATGGAGAGTGGGAGAGTCTTCAGTTTGAAAAGGGAATGGAGAGTGGGAGAGTCTTCAGTTTGAAAAGGGAACGGAGAGTGGGAGAGGCTTCAGTTTGAAAAGGGAATGGAGAATGGGAGAGACTTCAGTTTGAAAAGGGCATGGAGTGTGGGTGAGACTTCAGTTTGAAAAGGACGTGGAGAGTGGGAGAGACTTCAGTCTAAAAAGGATGTGGGGAGTAGTGGGGACTTCAGTTTGAAAAGGGCACGGAGAGTGGGGCAGACTTCATTTTGAAAAGGGCACGGAGAGAGGGATAGACTTCAGTTTGAAAAGGGAACGGAGAGTGGGAGAGACTTCAGTTTGAAAAGGGAATGGAGAGAGGGAGAGACTTCAGTTTGAAATGGGCATGGAGAGTGGGAGAGACTTCAGTTTGAAAAGGGAATGGAGTTCGGAGAGACTTCAGTTTGAAAAGGGCACGGAAAGTGGGAGAGACTTCAGTTTGAAAAGGGAATGGAGAGTGGGAGAGACTTCAGTTTGAAAAGGGAATGGAGAGTGGGAGAGACTTCAGTTTGAAAAGGGAATGGAGAGTGGGAGAGACTTCAGTTTGAAAAGGGAATGGAGAGTGGGAGAGACTTCAGTTTGAAAAAGGCACGGAGAGTGGGATGGACTTCAGTTTGAAAAGGACGTGGAGAGTGGGAGAGACTTCAGGTTGAAAAGGATGTGGGGAGTAGTGGGGACTTCATTTTGAAAAGGGCACGGAGAGCGGGGGAGTCTTCATTTTGAAAAGGGCACGGAGAGAGGGATAGATTTCAGTTGGAAAAGGGAACGGAGAGTGGGAGAGACTTCAGTTTGAAAAGGGCACGGAGAGAGGGAGAGACTTCAGTTTGGAAAAGGCACAGAGAGTGGGATGGACTTCACTTTGAAAAGGGAACGGAGAGTGGGAGAGACTTCAGTTTGAAAATGGCATGGAGAGTGAGGGACACTTCAGTTACAAAAGAGCACGAAGAGTGGGAGAGACTTCAGTTTGAAAAGGGAACGGAGAGCAGGAAAGACTTCAGTTTGAAAAGGACGTGGAGAGTGTTAGAGACTTCAGTTTGAAAAGGGAACGGAGAGAGTGAGAGACTTCAGTTTGAAAAGGGCACAGAGAGCGGGGGAGACTTCATTTTGAAAAGGGCACGGAGAGAGGGATAGACTTCAGTTTGAAAAGGGGACGGAGAGTGGGAGAGACTTCAGTTTGAAAAGGGCACAGAGAATGGGAGAGACTTCAGTTTGAAATGGGAATGGAGAGTGGGAGAGACTTCAGTTTGAAAAGGGAATGGAGAGCAGGAAAGACTTCAGTTTGAAAGGGGCACGGAGAGTGGGAAAAACTTCAGAGTGTTAGAGACTTCAGTCTAAAAAGGATGTGGGGAATAGTGGGGACTTCATTTTGAAAAGGGCACGGAGAGAGGGATGGACTTCAGTTTGAAAAGGGCACGGAGAGTGGGAAAAACTTCAGTTTGAAATGGGAATGGAGAGTGGGAGAAACTTCTGTTTGAAAAGGGCACAGAGAGAGGGAGAGACTACAGTTTGGAAAGGGCATGGAGAGTGGGAGAGATTTCAGCTTGAGAAAGGCACAGAGAGTGGGATGGACTTCACTTTGAAAAGGGAACAGAGAGTGGGAGAGACTTCAGTTTGAAAAGTGAACGGAGAGCAGGAGAGACTTCAGTTTGAAAAGGACGTGGAGAGATGTGGTGACTTTAGTTTGAAAAGAGCACAGAGAGTGGGAGAGACTTCAGTTTGAAAAGGACACGGAGATTGGGAGAGACTTCAGTTGGAAAAGGGCACGGAGAGTGGGAGAGACTTCATTTTGAAAAGGGTACAGAGAGTGGGAGAGAATTCAGTTTGAAAAGGGAACGGAGAGTGGGAGAGACTTCAATTTGAACAGGGCAAGGAGAGCGAGAGAGTCTTCAGTTTGAAAAGGGAACAGAGAGCAGGAGAGACTTCAGTTTAAAAAGGACATGGAGAGTGGGAGAGACTTCTGTTTGAAAAGGGAATGGAGAGTGGGAGAGACTTCAGTTTGAAAAGGGAATGGAGATTGGGGGAGACTTCAGTTTGAAAAGGGAATGGAGAGTGGGTGAGACTTCAGTTTGAAAAGGTCATGGAGAGTGGGAGAGACTTCAGTTTGAAAAGGGAACGGAGAGCAGGAGAGACTTCAGTCTAAAAATGATGTGGAGAGTAGTGGGGTCTTCAGTCAGAAAGGGGCACGGAGAATGGGAGAGACATCAGTTTGAAAAGGGAATGGAGAGAGGGAGAGACTTCAGTTTGAAAAGGGAATGGAGAGAGGGAGAGTCTTCAGTTTGAAAAGGGCATGGAGAGTGGGAGAGACATCAGTTTGAAAAGGGCATGGAGACTGGGAAAGACTTTAGTTTGAAAAGGGAACGGAGAGAGTGAGAGACTTCAGTTTGAAAAGGGAATGGAGAGTGGGAGAGTCTTCAGTTTGAAAAGGGAATGGAGAGAGGGAGAGTCTTCAGTTTGAAAAGGGCACGGAGAGTGGGAGAGACTTCAGTTTGAAAAGGGAATGGAGAGTGGGAGAGACTTCAGTTTGAAAAGGGAATGGAGATTGGGAGGGACTTCAGTTTGAAAAAGGAATGGAGAGTGGGCAAGACTTCAGTTTGAAAAGGGAACGGAGAGCAGGAGAGACTTCAGTCTAAAAAGGATGTGGAGAGTAGTGGGGTCTTCAGTCAGAAAGGGGCACGGAGAGAGGGAGAGACATCAGTTTGAAAAGGGAATGGAGAGAGGGAGAGACATCAGTTTGAAAAGGGATGGAGAGAGGGAGAGACATCAGTTTGAAAAGGGCATGGAGAGAGGGAGAGACATCAGTTTGAAAAGGACGTGGAGAGTGGGAGAGACTTCAGTCTAAAAAGGATGTGGGGAGTAGTGGGGACTTCATTTTGAAAAGGGCACGGAGGGAGGGAGAGACTTCAGTTTGAAAAGGGAACGGAGAGTGGGAAAGACTTCAGTTTGAAATGGGAATGGAGAGTGGGAGAAACTTCAGTTTTAAAAGGGAATGGAGAGTGGGAGAGAAGTCAGTTTGAAAAGGGAACCGAGAGTGGGAGAGACTTGAGTTGGAAAAGGGCACGGAGATTGGGAGAGATTTCAGGTTGAAAAAGGCACAGAGAGTGGGATGGACTTCAGTTTGAAAAGGGAACGGAGAGTGGGAGAGACTGCACTTTGAAAGGGGCATGGAGAGTGGGAGAGACTTCAGTTTGAAAAGGGAATGGAGAGTGGGAGAGTCTTCAGTTTGAAAAGGGAATGGAGAGTGGGAGAGTCTTCAGTTTGAAAAGGGAACGGAGAGTGGGAGAGGCTTTCAGTTTGAAAAGGGAATGGAGAATGGGAGAGACTTCAGTTTGAAAAGGGCATGGAGTGTGGGTGAGACTTCAGTTTGAAAAGGACGTGGAGAGTGGGAGAGACTTCAGTCTAAAAAGGATGTGGGGAGTAGTGGGGACTTCAGTTTGAAAAGGGCACGGAGAGTGGGGCAGACTTCATTTTGAAAAGGGCACGGAGAGAGGGATAGACTTCAGTTTGAAAAGGGAACGGAGAGTGGGAGAGACTTCAGTTTGAAAAGGGAATGGAGAGAGGGAGAGACTTCAGTTTGAAATGGGCATGGAGAGTGGGAGAGACTTCAGTTTGAAAAGGGAATGGAGAGTGGGAGAGATTTCAGTTTGAAAAGGGAATGGAGAGTGGGAGAGACTTCAGTTTGAAAAGGGAATGGAGATTGGGAGAGACTTCAGTTTGAAAAGGGCACGGAAAGTGGGAGAGACTTCAGTTTGAAAAAGGAATGGAGAGTGGGCAAGACTTCAGTTTGAAAAGGGAACGGAGAGAGGGAGAGACTTCAGTTTGAAAAGGTCATGGAGAGTGGGAAAGACTATAGTTTGAAAAGGGAACGGAGAGCAGGAGAGACTTCAGTTTGAAAAGGGAATGGAGTTTGGGAGAGACCTCAGTTTCAAAAGGGAATGGAGAGAGGGAGAGACTTCAGTTTAAAAGGGACACGGAGTTTGGGAGAGACTTCAGTTGGAAAAGGGCACGGAGATTGGGAGAGATTTCAGGTTGAAAAAGGCACAGAGAGCGGGATGGACTTCAGTTTGAAAAGGGAACGGAGAGTGGGAGAGACTGCACTTTGAAAGGGTCATGGAGAGTGGGAGAGACTTCAGTTTCAAAAGAGCACGAAGAGTGAGAGAGACTTTAGTTTCAAAAGAGCACGGAGACTGGGAGAGACTTCAGCTTGAAAAGGTCATGGAGAGTGGGAAAGACTTCAGTTTGAAAAGAGAACGGAGAGCAGGCGAGACTTCAGTTTGAAAAGGACGTGGAGAGTGGGAGAGACTTCAGTCTAAAAAGGATGTGGGGAGTAGTGGGGACTTCATTTTGAAAAGGGCACGGAGGGAGGGAGAGACTTCAGTTTGAAAAGGGAACGGAGAGTGGGAAAGACTTCAGTTTGAAATGGGAATGGAGAGTGGGAGAAACTTCAGTTTGAAAGGGCACGGAGAGTGGGAGAGACTTCAGTTTGAAAAGGGAACGGAGAGTGGGAAAGACTTCAGTTTGAAATGGGAATGGAGAGTGGGAGAAACTTCAGTTTGAAAGGGCACGGAGAGTGGGAGAGACTTCAGTTTGAAAAGGGCACAGAGAGAGGGAGAGACTTCAGTTTGGAAAGGGCAAGGAGAGTGGGAGAGATTTCAGCTTGAGAAAGGCACAGAGAGTGGGATGGACTTCACTTTGAAAAGGGAACGGAGAGTGGGAGAGACTTCAGTTTGAAAAGTGAACGGAGAGCAGGAGAGACTTCAGTTTGAAAAGGACGTGGTGAGTGGGCGAGACTTCAGTCTAAAAAGGATGTGGGGAGTAGTGGGGACTTTAGTTTGAAAAGAGCACAGAGAGTGGGAGAGACTTCAGTTTGAAAAGGACACGGAGATTGGGAGAGACTTCAGTTGGAAAAGGGCACGGAGAGTGGGAGAGACTTCAGTTTGAAAAGGGTACAGAGAGTGGGAGAGAATTCAGTTTGAAAAGGGAACGGAGAGTGGGAGAGACTTCAATTTGAACAGGGCAAGGAGAGCGAGAGAGTCTTCAGTTTGAAAAGGGAACAGAGAGCAGGAGAGACTTCAGTTTAAAAAGGACATGGAGAGTGGGAGAGACTTCTGTTTGAAAAGGGAACGGAGAGTGGGAGAGACTTCAGTTTGAAAAGGGAATGGAGAGTGGGAGAGACTTCAGTTTGAAAAGGGAATGGAGAGCAGGAAAGACTTCAGTTTGAAAGGGGCACGGAGAGTGGGAAAAACTTCAGAGTGTTAGAGACTTCAGTCTAACAAGGATGTGGGGAATAGTGGGGACTTCATTTTGAAAAGGGCACGGAGAGAGGGAATGACTTCAGTTTGAAAAGGGCACGGAGAGAGGGATAGACTTCAGTTTGAAAAGGGAATGGAGAGAGGGAGAGACTTCAGTTTGAAATGGGCATGGAGAGTGGGAGAGACTTCAGTTTGAAAAGGGAATGGAGTTCGGAGAGACTTCAGTTTGAAAAGGGCACGGAAAGTGGGAGAGACTTCAGTTTGAAAAGGGAATGGAGAGTGGGAGAGACTTCAGTTTGAAAAGGGAATGGAGAGTGGGAGAGACTTCAGTTTGAAAAGGGAATGGAGAGTGGGAGAGACTTCAGTTTGAAAAGGGAATGGAGAGTGGGAGAGACTTCAGTTTGAAAAAGGCACGGAGAGTGGGATGGACTTCAGTTTGAAAAGGACGTGGAGAGTGGGAGAGACTTCAGGTTGAAAAGGATGTGGGGAGTAGTGGGGACTTCATTTTGAAAAGGGCACGGAGAGCGGGGGAGTCTTCATTTTGAAAAGGGCACGGAGAGAGGGATAGATTTCAGTTGGAAAAGGGAACGGAGAGTGGGAGAGACTTCAGTTTGAAAAGGGCACGGAGAGAGGGAGAGACTTCAGTTTGGAAAAGGCACAGAGAGTGGGATGGACTTCACTTTGAAAAGGGAACGGAGAGTGGGAGAGACTTCAGTTTGAAAATGGCATGGAGAGTGAGGGACACTTCAGTTACAAAAGAGCACGAAGAGTGGGAGAGACTTCAGTTTGAAAAGGGAACGGAGAGCAGGAAAGACTTCAGTTTGAAAAGGACGTGGAGAGTGTTAGAGACTTCAGTTTGAAAAGGGAACGGAGAGAGTGAGAGACTTCAGTTTGAAAAGGGCACAGAGAGCGGGGGAGACTTCATTTTGAAAAGGGCACGGAGAGAGGGATAGACTTCAGTTTGAAAAGGGGACGGAGAGTGGGAGAGACTTCAGTTTGAAAAGGGCACAGAGAATGGGAGAGACTTCAGTTTGAAATGGGAATGGAGAGTGGGAGAGACTTCAGTTTGAAAAGGGAATGGAGAGCAGGAAAGACTTCAGTTTGAAAGGGGCACGGAGAGTGGGAAAAACTTCAGAGTGTTAGAGACTTCAGTCTAAAAAGGATGTGGGGAATAGTGGGGACTTCATTTTGAAAAGGGCACGGAGAGAGGGATGGACTTCAGTTTGAAAAGGGCACGGAGAGTGGGAAAAACTTCAGTTTGAAATGGGAATGGAGAGTGGGAGAAACTTCTGTTTGAAAAGGGCACAGAGAGAGGGAGAGACTACAGTTTGGAAAGGGCATGGAGAGTGGGAGAGATTTCAGCTTGAGAAAGGCACAGAGAGTGGGATGGACTTCACTTTGAAAAGGGAACAGAGAGTGGGAGAGACTTCAGTTTGAAAAGTGAACGGAGAGCAGGAGAGACTTCAGTTTGAAAAGGACGTGGAGAGATGTGGTGACTTTAGTTTGAAAAGAGCACAGAGAGTGGGAGAGACTTCAGTTTGAAAAGGACACGGAGATTGGGAGAGACTTCAGTTGGAAAAGGGCACGGAGAGTGGGAGAGACTTCATTTTGAAAAGGGTACAGAGAGTGGGAGAGAATTCAGTTTGAAAAGGGAACGGAGAGTGGGAGAGACTTCAATTTGAACAGGGCAAGGAGAGCGAGAGAGTCTTCAGTTTGAAAAGGGAACAGAGAGCAGGAGAGACTTCAGTTTAAAAAGGACATGGAGAGTGGGAGAGACTTCTGTTTGAAAAGGGAATGGAGAGTGGGAGAGACTTCAGTTTGAAAAGGGAATGGAGATTGGGGGAGACTTCAGTTTGAAAAGGGAATGGAGAGTGGGAGAGACTTCAGTTTGAAAAGGTCATGGAGAGTGGGAGAGACTTCAGTTTGAAAAGGGAACGGAGAGCAGGAGAGACTTCAGTCTAAAAATGATGTGGAGAGTAGTGGGGTCTTCAGTCAGAAAGGGGCACGGAGAATGGGAGAGACATCAGTTTGAAAAGGGAATGGAGAGAGGGAGAGACTTCAGTTTGAAAAGGGAATGGAGAGAGGGAGAGTCTTCAGTTTGAAAAGGGCATGGAGAGTGGGAGAGACATCAGTTTGAAAAGGGCATGGAGACTGGGAAAGACTTTAGTTTGAAAAGGGAACGGAGAGAGTGAGAGACTTCAGTTTGAAAAGGGAATGGAGAGTGGGAGAGTCTTCAGTTTGAAAAGGGAATGGAGAGAGGGAGAGTCTTCAGTTTGAAAAGGGCACGGAGAGTGGGAGAGACTTCAGTTTGAAAAGGGAATGGAGAGTGGGAGAGACTTCAGTTTGAAAAGGGAATGGAGATTGGGAGGGACTTCAGTTTGAAAAAGGAATGGAGAGTGGGCAAGACTTCAGTTTGAAAAGGGAACGGAGAGCAGGAGAGACTTCAGTCTAAAAAGGATGTGGAGAGTAGTGGGGTCTTCAGTCAGAAAGGGGCACGGAGAGAGGGAGAGACATCAGTTTGAAAAGGGAATGGAGAGAGGGAGAGACATCAGTTTGAAAAGGGATGGAGAGAGGGAGAGACATCAGTTTGAAAAGGGCATGGAGAGAGGGAGAGACATCAGTTTGAAAAGGACGTGGAGAGTGGGAGAGACTTCAGTCTAAAAAGGATGTGGGGAGTAGTGGGGACTTCATTTTGAAAAGGGCACGGAGGGAGGGAGAGACTTCAGTTTGAAAAGGGAACGGAGAGTGGGAAAGACTTCAGTTTGAAATGGGAATGGAGAGTGGGAGAAACTTCAGTTTTAAAAGGGAATGGAGAGTGGGAGAGAAGTCAGTTTGAAAAGGGAACCGAGAGTGGGAGAGACTTGAGTTGGAAAAGGGCACGGAGATTGGGAGAGATTTCAGGTTGAAAAAGGCACAGAGAGTGGGATGGACTTCAGTTTGAAAAGGGAACGGAGAGTGGGAGAGACTGCACTTTGAAAGGGGCATGGAGAGTGGGAGAGACTTCAGTTTGAAAAGGGAATGGAGAGTGGGAGAGTCTTCAGTTTGAAAAGGGAATGGAGAGTGGGAGAGTCTTCAGTTTGAAAAGGGAACGGAGAGTGGGAGAGGCTTTCAGTTTGAAAAGGGAATGGAGAATGGGAGAGACTTCAGTTTGAAAAGGGCATGGAGTGTGGGTGAGACTTCAGTTTGAAAAGGACGTGGAGAGTGGGAGAGACTTCAGTCTAAAAAGGATGTGGGGAGTAGTGGGGACTTCAGTTTGAAAAGGGCACGGAGAGTGGGGCAGACTTCATTTTGAAAAGGGCACGGAGAGAGGGATAGACTTCAGTTTGAAAAGGGAACGGAGAGTGGGAGAGACTTCAGTTTGAAAAGGGAATGGAGAGAGGGAGAGACTTCAGTTTGAAATGGGCATGGAGAGTGGGAGAGACTTCAGTTTGAAAAGGGAATGGAGAGTGGGAGAGATTTCAGTTTGAAAAGGGAATGGAGAGTGGGAGAGACTTCAGTTTGAAAAGGGAATGGAGATTGGGAGAGACTTCAGTTTGAAAAGGGCACGGAAAGTGGGAGAGACTTCAGTTTGAAAAAGGAATGGAGAGTGGGCAAGACTTCAGTTTGAAAAGGGAACGGAGAGAGGGAGAGACTTCAGTTTGAAAAGGTCATGGAGAGTGGGAAAGACTATAGTTTGAAAAGGGAACGGAGAGCAGGAGAGACTTCAGTTTGAAAAGGGAATGGAGTTTGGGAGAGACCTCAGTTTCAAAAGGGAATGGAGAGAGGGAGAGACTTCAGTTTAAAAGGGACACGGAGTTTGGGAGAGACTTCAGTTGGAAAAGGGCACGGAGATTGGGAGAGATTTCAGGTTGAAAAAGGCACAGAGAGCGGGATGGACTTCAGTTTGAAAAGGGAACGGAGAGTGGGAGAGACTGCACTTTGAAAGGGTCATGGAGAGTGGGAGAGACTTCAGTTTCAAAAGAGCACGAAGAGTGAGAGAGACTTTAGTTTCAAAAGAGCACGGAGACTGGGAGAGACTTCAGCTTGAAAAGGTCATGGAGAGTGGGAAAGACTTCAGTTTGAAAAGAGAACGGAGAGCAGGCGAGACTTCAGTTTGAAAAGGACGTGGAGAGTGGGAGAGACTTCAGTCTAAAAAGGATGTGGGGAGTAGTGGGGACTTCATTTTGAAAAGGGCACGGAGGGAGGGAGAGACTTCAGTTTGAAAAGGGAACGGAGAGTGGGAAAGACTTCAGTTTGAAATGGGAATGGAGAGTGGGAGAAACTTCAGTTTGAAAGGGCACGGAGAGTGGGAGAGACTTCAGTTTGAAAAGGGAACGGAGAGTGGGAAAGACTTCAGTTTGAAATGGGAATGGAGAGTGGGAGAAACTTCAGTTTGAAAGGGCACGGAGAGTGGGAGAGACTTCAGTTTGAAAAGGGCACAGAGAGAGGGAGAGACTTCAGTTTGGAAAGGGCAAGGAGAGTGGGAGAGATTTCAGCTTGAGAAAGGCACAGAGAGTGGGATGGACTTCACTTTGAAAAGGGAACGGAGAGTGGGAGAGACTTCAGTTTGAAAAGTGAACGGAGAGCAGGAGAGACTTCAGTTTGAAAAGGACGTGGTGAGTGGGCGAGACTTCAGTCTAAAAAGGATGTGGGGAGTAGTGGGGACTTTAGTTTGAAAAGAGCACAGAGAGTGGGAGAGACTTCAGTTTGAAAAGGACACGGAGATTGGGAGAGACTTCAGTTGGAAAAGGGCACGGAGAGTGGGAGAGACTTCAGTTTGAAAAGGGTACAGAGAGTGGGAGAGAATTCAGTTTGAAAAGGGAACGGAGAGTGGGAGAGACTTCAATTTGAACAGGGCAAGGAGAGCGAGAGAGTCTTCAGTTTGAAAAGGGAACAGAGAGCAGGAGAGACTTCAGTTTAAAAAGGACATGGAGAGTGGGAGAGACTTCTGTTTGAAAAGGGAACGGAGAGTGGGAGAGACTTCAGTTTGAAAAGGGAATGGAGAGTGGGAGAGACTTCAGTTTGAAAAGGGAATGGAGAGCAGGAAAGACTTCAGTTTGAAAGGGGCACGGAGAGTGGGAAAAACTTCAGAGTGTTAGAGACTTCAGTCTAACAAGGATGTGGGGAATAGTGGGGACTTCATTTTGAAAAGGGCACGGAGAGAGGGAATGACTTCAGTTTGAAAAGGGCACGGAGAGAGGGATAGACTTCAGTTTGAAAAGGGAATGGAGAGAGGGAGAGACTTCAGTTTGAAATGGGCATGGAGAGTGGGAGAGACTTCAGTTTGAAAAGGGAATGGAGTTCGGAGAGACTTCAGTTTGAAAAGGGCACGGAAAGTGGGAGAGACTTCAGTTTGAAAAGGGAATGGAGAGTGGGAGAGACTTCAGTTTGAAAAGGGAATGGAGAGTGGGAGAGACTTCAGTTTGAAAAGGGAATGGAGAGTGGGAGAGACTTCAGTTTGAAAAGGGAATGGAGAGTGGGAGAGACTTCAGTTTGAAAAAGGCACGGAGAGTGGGATGGACTTCAGTTTGAAAAGGACGTGGAGAGTGGGAGAGACTTCAGGTTGAAAAGGATGTGGGGAGTAGTGGGGACTTCATTTTGAAAAGGGCACGGAGAGCGGGGGAGTCTTCATTTTGAAAAGGGCACGGAGAGAGGGATAGATTTCAGTTGGAAAAGGGAACGGAGAGTGGGAGAGACTTCAGTTTGAAAAGGGCACGGAGAGAGGGAGAGACTTCAGTTTGGAAAAGGCACAGAGAGTGGGATGGACTTCACTTTGAAAAGGGAACGGAGAGTGGGAGAGACTTCAGTTTGAAAATGGCATGGAGAGTGAGGGACACTTCAGTTACAAAAGAGCACGAAGAGTGGGAGAGACTTCAGTTTGAAAAGGGAACGGAGAGCAGGAAAGACTTCAGTTTGAAAAGGACGTGGAGAGTGTTAGAGACTTCAGTTTGAAAAGGGAACGGAGAGAGTGAGAGACTTCAGTTTGAAAAGGGCACAGAGAGCGGGGGAGACTTCATTTTGAAAAGGGCACGGAGAGAGGGATAGACTTCAGTTTGAAAAGGGGACGGAGAGTGGGAGAGACTTCAGTTTGAAAAGGGCACAGAGAATGGGAGAGACTTCAGTTTGAAATGGGAATGGAGAGTGGGAGAGACTTCAGTTTGAAAAGGGAATGGAGAGCAGGAAAGACTTCAGTTTGAAAGGGGCACGGAGAGTGGGAAAAACTTCAGAGTGTTAGAGACTTCAGTCTAAAAAGGATGTGGGGAATAGTGGGGACTTCATTTTGAAAAGGGCACGGAGAGAGGGATGGACTTCAGTTTGAAAAGGGCACGGAGAGTGGGAAAAACTTCAGTTTGAAATGGGAATGGAGAGTGGGAGAAACTTCTGTTTGAAAAGGGCACAGAGAGAGGGAGAGACTACAGTTTGGAAAGGGCATGGAGAGTGGGAGAGATTTCAGCTTGAGAAAGGCACAGAGAGTGGGATGGACTTCACTTTGAAAAGGGAACAGAGAGTGGGAGAGACTTCAGTTTGAAAAGTGAACGGAGAGCAGGAGAGACTTCAGTTTGAAAAGGACGTGGAGAGATGTGGTGACTTTAGTTTGAAAAGAGCACAGAGAGTGGGAGAGACTTCAGTTTGAAAAGGACACGGAGATTGGGAGAGACTTCAGTTGGAAAAGGGCACGGAGAGTGGGAGAGACTTCATTTTGAAAAGGGTACAGAGAGTGGGAGAGAATTCAGTTTGAAAAGGGAACGGAGAGTGGGAGAGACTTCAATTTGAACAGGGCAAGGAGAGCGAGAGAGTCTTCAGTTTGAAAAGGGAACAGAGAGCAGGAGAGACTTCAGTTTAAAAAGGACATGGAGAGTGGGAGAGACTTCTGTTTGAAAAGGGAATGGAGAGTGGGAGAGACTTCAGTTTGAAAAGGGAATGGAGATTGGGGGAGACTTCAGTTTGAAAAGGGAATGGAGAGTGGGAGAGACTTCAGTTTGAAAAGGTCATGGAGAGTGGGAGAGACTTCAGTTTGAAAAGGGAACGGAGAGCAGGAGAGACTTCAGTCTAAAAATGATGTGGAGAGTAGTGGGGTCTTCAGTCAGAAAGGGGCACGGAGAATGGGAGAGACATCAGTTTGAAAAGGGAATGGAGAGAGGGAGAGACTTCAGTTTGAAAAGGGAATGGAGAGAGGGAGAGTCTTCAGTTTGAAAAGGGCATGGAGAGTGGGAGAGACATCAGTTTGAAAAGGGCATGGAGACTGGGAAAGACTTTAGTTTGAAAAGGGAACGGAGAGAGTGAGAGACTTCAGTTTGAAAAGGGAATGGAGAGTGGGAGAGTCTTCAGTTTGAAAAGGGAATGGAGAGAGGGAGAGTCTTCAGTTTGAAAAGGGCACGGAGAGTGGGAGAGACTTCAGTTTGAAAAGGGAATGGAGAGTGGGAGAGACTTCAGTTTGAAAAGGGAATGGAGATTGGGAGGGACTTCAGTTTGAAAAAGGAATGGAGAGTGGGCAAGACTTCAGTTTGAAAAGGGAACGGAGAGCAGGAGAGACTTCAGTCTAAAAAGGATGTGGAGAGTAGTGGGGTCTTCAGTCAGAAAGGGGCACGGAGAGAGGGAGAGACATCGGTTTGAAAAGGGAATGGAGAGAGGGAGAGACATCAGTTTGAAAAGGGATGGAGAGAGGGAGAGACATCAGTTTGAAAAGGGCATGGAGAGAGGGAGAGACATCAGTTTGAAAAGGACGTGGAGAGTGGGAGAGACTTCAGTCTAAAAAGGATGTGGGGAGTAGTGGGGACTTCATTTTGAAAAGGGCACGGAGGGAGGGAGAGACTTCAGTTTGAAAAGGGAACGGAGAGTGGGAAAGACTTCAGTTTGAAATGGGAATGGAGAGTGGGAGAAACTTCAGTTTTAAAAGGGAATGGAGAGTGGGAGAGAAGTCAGTTTGAAAAGGGAACCGAGAGTGGGAGAGACTTGAGTTGGAAAAGGGCACGGAGATTGGGAGAGATTTCAGGTTGAAAAAGGCACAGAGAGTGGGATGGACTTCAGTTTGAAAAGGGAACGGAGAGTGGGAGAGACTGCACTTTGAAAGGGGCATGGAGAGTGGGAGAGACTTCAGTTTGAAAAGGGAATGGAGAGTGGGAGAGTCTTCAGTTTGAAAAGGGAATGGAGAGTGGGAGAGTCTTCAGTTTGAAAAGGGAACGGAGAGTGGGAGAGGCTTTCAGTTTGAAAAGGGAATGGAGAATGGGAGAGACTTCAGTTTGAAAAGGGCATGGAGTGTGGGTGAGACTTCAGTTTGAAAAGGACGTGGAGAGTGGGAGAGACTTCAGTCTAAAAAGGATGTGGGGAGTAGTGGGGACTTCAGTTTGAAAAGGGCACGGAGAGTGGGGCAGACTTCATTTTGAAAAGGGCACGGAGAGAGGGATAGACTTCAGTTTGAAAAGGGAACGGAGAGTGGGAGAGACTTCAGTTTGAAAAGGGAATGGAGAGAGGGAGAGACTTCAGTTTGAAATGGGCATGGAGAGTGGGAGAGACTTCAGTTTGAAAAGGGAATGGAGAGTGGGAGAGATTTCAGTTTGAAAAGGGAATGGAGAGTGGGAGAGACTTCAGTTTGAAAAGGGAATGGAGATTGGGAGAGACTTCAGTTTGAAAAGGGCACGGAAAGTGGGAGAGACTTCAGTTTGAAAAAGGAATGGAGAGTGGGCAAGACTTCAGTTTGAAAAGGGAACGGAGAGAGGGAGAGACTTCAGTTTGAAAAGGTCATGGAGAGTGGGAAAGACTATAGTTTGAAAAGGGAACGGAGAGCAGGAGAGACTTCAGTTTGAAAAGGGAATGGAGTTTGGGAGAGACCTCAGTTTCAAAAGGGAATGGAGAGAGGGAGAGACTTCAGTTTAAAAGGGACACGGAGTTTGGGAGAGACTTCAGTTGGAAAAGGGCACGGAGATTGGGAGAGATTTCAGGTTGAAAAAGGCACAGAGAGCGGGATGGACTTCAGTTTGAAAAGGGAACGGAGAGTGGGAGAGACTGCACTTTGAAAGGGTCATGGAGAGTGGGAGAGACTTCAGTTTCAAAAGAGCACGAAGAGTGAGAGAGACTTTAGTTTCAAAAGAGCACGGAGACTGGGAGAGACTTCAGCTTGAAAAGGTCATGGAGAGTGGGAAAGACTTCAGTTTGAAAAGAGAACGGAGAGCAGGCGAGACTTCAGTTTGAAAAGGACGTGGAGAGTGGGAGAGACTTCAGTCTAAAAAGGATGTGGGGAGTAGTGGGGACTTCATTTTGAAAAGGGCACGGAGGGAGGGAGAGACTTCAGTTTGAAAAGGGAACGGAGAGTGGGAAAGACTTCAGTTTGAAATGGGAATGGAGAGTGGGAGAAACTTCAGTTTGAAAGGGCACGGAGAGTGGGAGAGACTTCAGTTTGAAAAGGGAACGGAGAGTGGGAAAGACTTCAGTTTGAAATGGGAATGGAGAGTGGGAGAAACTTCAGTTTGAAAGGGCACGGAGAGTGGGAGAGACTTCAGTTTGAAAAGGGCACAGAGAGAGGGAGAGACTTCAGTTTGGAAAGGGCAAGGAGAGTGGGAGAGATTTCAGCTTGAGAAAGGCACAGAGAGTGGGATGGACTTCACTTTGAAAAGGGAACGGAGAGTGGGAGAGACTTCAGTTTGAAAAGTGAACGGAGAGCAGGAGAGACTTCAGTTTGAAAAGGACGTGGTGAGTGGGCGAGACTTCAGTCTAAAAAGGATGTGGGGAGTAGTGGGGACTTTAGTTTGAAAAGAGCACAGAGAGTGGGAGAGACTTCAGTTTGAAAAGGACACGGAGATTGGGAGAGACTTCAGTTGGAAAAGGGCACGGAGAGTGGGAGAGACTTCAGTTTGAAAAGGGTACAGAGAGTGGGAGAGAATTCAGTTTGAAAAGGGAACGGAGAGTGGGAGAGACTTCAATTTGAACAGGGCAAGGAGAGCGAGAGAGTCTTCAGTTTGAAAAGGGAACAGAGAGCAGGAGAGACTTCAGTTTAAAAAGGACATGGAGAGTGGGAGAGACTTCTGTTTGAAAAGGGAACGGAGAGTGGGAGAGACTTCAGTTTGAAAAGGGAATGGAGAGTGGGAGAGACTTCAGTTTGAAAAGGGAATGGAGAGCAGGAAAGACTTCAGTTTGAAAGGGGCACGGAGAGTGGGAAAAACTTCAGAGTGTTAGAGACTTCAGTCTAACAAGGATGTGGGGAATAGTGGGGACTTCATTTTGAAAAGGGCACGGAGAGAGGGAATGACTTCAGTTTGAAAAGGGCACGGAGAGTGGGAAAAACTTCAGTTTGAAATGGGAATGGAGAGTGGGAGAGACTTCAGTTTGAAAAGGGAACGGAGAGTGGGAGAGACTTCAGTTTGAAAATGGCATGGAGAGTGAGGGAAACTTCAGTTTCAAAAGAGCACGAAGTGTGGGAGAGACTTCAGTTTGAAAAGGTCATGGAGAGTGGGAGAGACTTCAGTTTGAAATGGGAATGGAGAGTGGGAGAGACTTCAGTTTGAAAAGGGAATGGAGAGTGGGAGAGACTTCAGTTTGAAAAGGGCACGGAGAGTTGAGAGACTTCAGTTTGGAAAAGGCACAGAGAGTGGGATGGACTTCACTTTGAAAAGGGAACGGAGAGTGGGAGAGACTTCAGTTTGAAAATGGCATGGAGAGTGAGGGACACTTCAGTTACAAAAGAGCACGAAGAGTGGGAGAGACTTCAGTTTGAAAAGGGAACGGAGAGCAGGAGACTTCAGTTTGAAAAGGACGTGGAGAGTGTTAGAGACTTCAGTTTGAAAAGGGAACGGAGAGAGTGAGAGACTTCAGTTTGAAAAGGGCACAGAGAGCGGGGGAGACTTCATTTTGAAAAGGGCACGGAGAGAGGGATAGACTTCAGTTTGAAAAGGGGACGGAGAGTGGGAGAGACTTCAGTTTGAAAAGGGCACAGAGAATGGGAGAGACTTCAGTTTGAAATGGGAATGGAGAGTGGGAGAGACTTCAGTTTGAAAAGGGAATGGAGAGCAGGAAAGACTTCAGTTTGAAAGGGGCACGGAGAGTGGGAAAAACTTCAGAGTGTTAGAGACTTCAGTCTAAAAAGGATGTGGGGAATAGTGGGGACTTCATTTTGAAAAGGGCACGGAGAGAGGGATGGACTTCAGTTTGAAAAGGGCACGGAGAGTGGGAAAAACTTCAGTTTGAAATGGGAATGGAGAGTGGGAGAAACTTCAGTTTGAAAAGGGCACAGAGAGAGGGAGAGACTTCAGTTTGGAAAGGGCATGGAGAGTGGGAGAGATTTCAGCTTGAGAAAGGCACAGAGAGTGGGATGGACTTCACTTTGAAAAGGGAACAGAGAGTGGGAGAGACTTCAGTTTGAAAAGTGAACGGAGAGCAGGAGAGACTTCAGTTTGAAAAGGACGTGGAGAGATGTGGTGACTTTAGTTTGAAAAGAGCACAGAGAGTGGGAGAGATTTCAGTTTGAAAAGGACACGGAGATTGGGAGAGACTTCAGTTGGAAAAGCGCACGGAGAGTGGGAGAGACTTCAGTTTGAAAAGGGTACAGAGAGTGGGAGAGAATTCAGTTTGAAAAGGGAACGGAGAGTGGGAGAGACTTCAATTTGAACAGGGCAAGGAGAGCGAGAGAGTCTTCAGTTTGAAAAGGGAACAGAGAGCAGGAGAGACTTCAGTTTAAAAAGGACATGGAGAGTGGGAGAGACTTCTGTTTGAAAAGGGAATGGAGAGTGGGAGAGACTTCAGTTTGAAAAGGGAATGGAGATTGGGAGAGACTTCAGTTTGAAAAGGGAATGGAGAGTGGGAGAGACTTCAGTTTGAAAAGGTCATGGAGAGTGGGAGAGACTTCAGTTTGAAAAGGGAACGGAGAGCAGGAGAGACTTCAGTCTAAAAAAGATGTGGAGAGTAGTGGGGTCTTCAGTCAGAAAGGGGCACGGAGAATGGGAGAGACATCAGTTTGAAAAGGGAATGGAGAGAGGGAGAGACTTCAGTTTGAAAAGGGAATGGAGAGAGGGAGAGTCATCAGTTTGAAAAGGGCATGGAGAGTGGGAGAGACATCAGTTTGAAAAGGGAATGGAGAGAGGGAGAGACTTCAGTTTGAAAAGGGAACGGAGAGAGTGAGAGACTTCAGTTTGAAAAGGGAATGGAGAGTGGGAGAGTCTTCAGTTTGAAAAGGGAATGGAGAGAGGGAGAGTCTTCAGTTTGAAAAGGGCACGGAGAGTGGGAGAGACTTCAGTTTGAAAAGGGAATGGAGAGTGGGAGAGACTTCAGTTTGAAAAGGGAATGGAGATTGGAAGGGACTTCAGTTTGAAAAAGGAATGGAGAGTGGGCAAGACTTCAGTTTGAAAAGGGAACGGAGAGCAGGAGAGACTTCAGTCTAAAAAGGATGTGGAGAGTAGTGGGGTCTTCAGTCAGAAAGGGGCACGGAGAGAGGGAGAGACATCAGTTTGAAAAGGGAATGGAGAGAGGGAGAGACATCAGTTTGAAAAGGGAATGGAGAGAGGGAGAGACATCAGTTTGAAAAGGGAATGGAGAGAGGGAGAGTCTTCAGTTTGAAAAGGGAATGGAGAGAGGGAGAGTCTTCAGTTTGAAAAGGGAATGGAGAGAGGGAGAGACATCAGTTTGAAAAGGGCATGGAGAGAGGGAGAGACTTCAGTCTAATAAGGATACGGAGAGTAGTGGGGACTTCAGTTTGAAAAGGGCACAGAGAGTGGGAGAGACATCAGTTTGAAAAGGGAATGGAGAGAGGGAGAGACTCCAATTTGAAAAAGGCCCATTGAGTGGGACAGACTTCAGTTTGAAAAGGGAACGGAGGGCAGGAGAGACTTCAGTTTGAAAAGGACGTGGAGAGTGGGAGAGACTTCAGTCTAATAAGGATACGGAGAGTAGTGGGGACTTCAGTTTGAAAAGGGCACAGAGAGTGGGAGAGACTTCAGTTTGAAAAGGGAATGGAGAGTGGGAGAGACTTCAGTTTGAAAAGGGAATGGAGAATGGGAGAGACTTCAGTTTGAAAAGGGAACGGAGAGTGGGAGAGAGGTCAGTTTGAAAAGGGAACCGAGAGTGGGAGAGACTTGAGTTGGAAAAGGGCACGGAGATTGGGAGAGATTTCAGGTTGAAAAAGGCACAGAGAGTGGGATGGACTTCAGTTTGAAAAGGGAACGGAGAGTGGGAGAGACTGCACTTTGAAAGGGGCATGGAGAGTTGGAGAGACTTCAGTTTGAAAAGGGAATGGAGAATGGGAGAGACTTCAGTTTGAAAAGGACGTGGAGAGTGGGAGAGACTTCAGTCTAAAAAGGATGTGGGGAGTAGTGGGGACTTCAGTTTGAAAAGGGCACGGAGAGTGGGGCAGACTTCATTTTGAAAAGGGCACGGAGAGAGGGATAGACTTCAGTTTGAAAAGGGAACGGAGAGTGGGAGAGACTTCGGTTTGAAAAGGGAATGGAGAGAGGGAGAGACTTCAGTTTGAAATGGGCATGGAGAGTGGGAGAGACTTCAGTTTGAAAAGGGAATGGAGAGTGGGAGAGATTTCAGTTTGAAAAGGGAATGGAGAGTGGGAGAGACTTCAGTTTGAAAAGGGAATGGAGAGTGGGAGAGACTTCAGTTTGAAAAGGGCACGGAAAGTGGGAGAGACTTCAGTTTGAAAAGGGAATGGAGAGTGGGAGAGACTTTAGTTTGAAAAGGGAATGGAGAGTGAGGGACACTTCAGTTACAAAAGAGCACGAAGAGTGGGAGAGACTTCAGTTTGAAAAGGGAACGGAGAGCAGGAAAGACTTCAGTTTGAAAAGGACGTGGAGAGTGTTAGAGACTTCAGTTTGAAAAGGGAACAGAGAGAGTGAGAGACTTCAGTTTGAAAAGGGCACAGAGAGCGGGGGAGACTTCATTTTGAAAAGGGCACGGAGAGAGGGATAGACTTCAGTTTGAAAAGGGCACAGAGAATGGGAGAGACTTCAGTTTGAAATGGGAATGGAGAGTGGGAGAGACTTCAGTTTGAAAAGGGAATGGAGAGCAGGAAAGACTTCAGTTTGAAAGGGGCACGGAGAGTGGGAAAAACTTCAGAGTGTTAGAGACTTCAGTCTAAAAAGGATGTGGGGAATAGTGGGGACTTCATTTTGAAAAGGGCACGGAGAGAGGGATGGACTTCAGTTTGAAAAGGGCACGGAGAGTGGGAAAAACTTCAGTTTGAAATGGGAATGGAGAGTGGGAGAGACTTCAGTTTGAAAAGGGCACGGAGAGTGGGAGAGATTTCAGCTTGAAAAAGGCACAGAGAGTGGGATGGACTTCACTTTGAAAAGGGAACGGAGAGTGGGAGAGACTTCAGTTTGAAAACAGCATGGAGAGTGAGGGAAACTTCAGTTTCAAAAGAGCACGAAGTGTGGGAGAGACTTCAGTTTGAAAAGGTCATGGAGAGTGGGAGAGACTTCAGTTTGAAAAGGGAATGGAGAGTGGGAGAGACTTCAGTTTGAAAAGGGAATGGAGAGTGGGAGAGACTTCAGTTTGAAAAGGGCACGGAGAGTTGAGAGACTTCAGTTTGAAATGGGAACAGAGAGTGTGAGAGATTTAAGTTGGGAAAGGGAACGGAGAGTGGGAGAGAATTCAGTTTGAAAAGGGAATGGAGAGTGGGAGAGACTTCAGTTTGAAAAGGGAATGGAGAGTGGGAGAGACTTCAGTTTGAAAAGGGAATGGAGAGTGGGAGAGACTTCAGTTTGAAAAGGGAATGGAGAGTGGGAGAGACTTCAGTTTGAAAAGGGAATGGAGAGTGGGAGAGACTTCAGTTTGAAAAGGGAATGGAGAGTGGGAGAGACTTCAGTTTGAAAAGGGAATGGAGAGTGGGAGAGACTTCAGTTTGAAAAGGGAATGGAGAGTGGGAGAGACTTCAGTTTGAAAAGGGAATGGAGAGTGGGAGAGACTTCAGTTTGAAAAGGGAATGGAGAGTGGGAGAGACTTCAGTTTGAAAAGGGAATGGAGAGTGGGAGAGACTTCAGTTTGAAAAGGGAATGGAGAGTGGGAGAGACTTCAGTTTGAAAAGGGAATGGAGAGTGGGAGAGACTTCAGTTTGAAAAGGGAATGGAGAGTGGGAGAGACTTCAGTTTGAAAAGGGAATGGAGAGTGGGAGAGACTTCAGTTTGAAAAGGGAATGGAGAGTGGGAGAGACTTCAGTTTGAAAAGGGAATGGAGAGTGGGAGAGACTTCAGTTTGAAAAGGGCACAGAGAGTGGGAGAGACTTCAGGTTCAAAAGGGAATGGAGAGTGGGAGAGATTTCAGTTTGAAAGAAGAACAGAGAGTGGGAGAGACTTCAATTTGAACAGGGCAAGGAGAGCAAGAGAGTCTTCAGTTTGTAAAGGGAAAGGAGAGTGGGAAAGACTTCAGTTTGAAAAGGGCATGGAGAGAGAGAGAGACTTCAATTTGAAAAGGGCACCGAGAGCAGGAGAGACTTCAGTTTGAAAAGGGCATGGAGAGTGGGAGAGACTTCAGTTTGAAAAGCGCACGGGGAGAGTGAGAGACTTCAGTTTGAAAAGGGAATGGAGAGTGGAGAGACTTCAGTTTGAAAAGTGTGCAGAGAGTGGGTGAGACTTCAGTTTGAAAAGGGCACGGAGAGTGGGAGAGACTTCAATTTGAAAAGGGAATGGAGAGTGGGAGAGACTTCAGTTTGAAGAGCGCACGGAGAGAGTGAGAGACTTCAGTTTGAAAAGGGCATGGAGAGTGGGAGAGACTTGAGTTTGAAAAGTGTGCAGAGAGTGGGTGAGACTTCAGTTTGAAAAGCGCACGGAGAGAGTGAGAGACTTCAGTTTGAAAACTGTGCAGAGAGTGGGTGAGACTTCAGTTTGAAAAGGGCACGAAGACTGGGAGAGACTTCAGTTTGAAAAGGGAACGGCGAGCAGGAGAGACTTCAGTTTGAAAAGGACGTGGAGAGAGGGAGAGACTTCAGTTTGAAAAAGGCACAAAGAGAGGGATGGAATTCAGTTGGAAAAGGGAACGGAGAGTGGGAAAGACTTCAGTTTGAAAAGGGAACGGAGAGCAGGAGAGACTTTAGTTTGAAGAGCGCACGGAGAGAGTGAGAGACTTCAGTTTGAAAAGGGCATGGAGAGTGGGAGAGACTTGAGTTTGAAAAGTGTGCAGAGAGTGGGTGAGACTTCAGTTTGAAAAGGGCACGAAGACTGGGAGAGACTTCAGTTTGAAAAGGGAACGGAGAGCAGGAGAGACTTCAGTTTGAAAAGGACGTGGAGAGAGGGAGAGACTTCAGTTTGAAAAAGGCACAAAGAGAGGGATGGAATTCAGTTGGAAAAGGGAACGGAGAGTGGGAAAGACTTCAGTTTGAAAAGGGAACGGAGAGCAGGAGAGACTTTAGTTTGAAAAGGACGTGGAGAGTGGGAGAGACTTCAGTCTAATAAGGATGTGGAGAGTAGTGGGGACTTCAGTTTGAAAAGGGAACGGAGAGCGGGGGAGACTTGAGTTTGAAAAGGGAACGGAGAGAGTGAGAGACATCAGTTTGAAAAAGGCACAAAGAATGGGATGGACTTCAGCTTGAAAAGGGAACGGAGAGAGGGAGAGACTTCAGATTGAAAAAGGCACGGAGAGAGGGAGAGACTTCAGATTGAAAAGGGCAAGGAGAGTGGGAGAGACTTCAATTTGAAAAGGGCACGGAGAGTGGGAGAGACTTCAGTTTGAAAAGGACGTGGACAGTGGGAGAGACTTCAGTCTAAAAAGGATGTGGAGAGTAGTGGGGAATTCAGTTTGAAAAGGGAACGGAGAATTGGAAAGACTTCAGTTTGAAAAGGACGCAGAGAGCAGAAAAGTCTTCAGTTTGAAAAGGGCATGGAGAGAGGGAGAGACATCAGTTTGAAAAAGGCACAAAGAGTGGGACAGACTTCAGTTTGAAAAGGGAACGGAGAGAGGGAGAGACATCAGTTTGAAAAGGGAATGGATAGTGGGAGAGAATTCAGTTTGAAAAGGGCACGGAGAGAGGGAGAGACTTCAGTTTGAAAAGGGAACGGAGAGTGGGAGAGACTTCAGTTTGAAAAAGGCACAAAGAGATGGATAGACTTCAGTTTGAAAAGGGAACGGAGAGCAGGAGAGACTTCAGATTGAAAAGGGCACGGAGAGAGAGAGAGACTTCAATTTGAAAAGGTCATGGAGAGTGGGGAAGACTTCTCTCTCTCTCTCCATGCCCTTTTCCAACTGAAGTCTTTCCCACTCTCCTTTCCCTTTTCAAACTGAAGACTCTCTCGCTCTCCTTTCTCTTTTCAAACTGATGTCTCTCCCTCTCTCCGTGCCCTTTTCAAACTGATGTCTCTCCCTCTCTCCGTGCCCTTTTCAAACTGATGTCTCTCCCTCTCTCCGTGCCCTTTTCAAACTGAAGACTCTTCCGCTCTCTGCATCCTTTTCAAACTGAAGTCTTTCCAATTCTCCATGCCCTTTTCAAACTGAAGTCTTTCCCACTCTTCGTTCCCTTTTCAAACTTAATTCTCTACCACTCTCTGTTCCCATTTCAAACTGATGTCTCTCCCTCTCTCCGTGCCCATTTCAAACTGAAGTCGTTCCAATTCTCCATGCCCTTTTCAAAGTGAAATGGACGTGGAGAGTGGGAGAGACTTCAGTTTGAAAAGGGAACGGAGAGAGGGAGACTTCAGTTTGAAAAGGACGTGGAGAGTAGTGGGGTCCTCAGTTTGAAAAGGGCACAGAGAGTGGGAGAGACTTCAGTTTGAAAAGGGCACAGAGAGTGGGAGAGACTTCAGTTTGAAAAGGGCACAGAGAGTGCGGGAGAGACTTTAGTTTGAAAAGGGCACAGAGAGTGAGAGAGTCTTCAGTTTCAAAAGAGCACGAAGTGTGGGAGAGAATTCAGTTTGAAAAGGGAATGGAGAGTGGGAGAGACTTCAGGTTGAAAAGTGAATGGAGAGTGGGAGAGACTTCAGGTTGAAAAGGGAATGGAGAGTGGGAGAGACTTCAGGTTGAAAAGGGAATGGAGAGTGGGAGAGACTTCAGTTTGAAAAAGGCACAAAGAGATGGATAGACTTCAGTTTGAAAAGGGAACGGAGAGTGGGAGAGACTTCAGTTTGAAAAGTGAATGGAGAGTGGGAGAGACTTCAGGTTGAAAAGGGAATGGAGAGTGGGAGAGACTTCAGTTTGAAAAGGGCACAGGGAGTGGGAGAGCCTTCAGTTTGAAAAGGGCACGGAGAGTGGGAGAGACTTCGTTTTGAAATGGGAACAGAGAGTGAGAGAGAATTAAGTTTGAAAAGGGAACGGAGAGTGGGAGAGAATTCAGTTTGAAAAGGGAATGGAGAGTGGGAGAGACATCAGTTTGAAATGGGAATGGAGAGAGGGAGAGACTTCAGTTTGAAAAGGGAATGGAGAGTGGGAGAGACTTCAGGTTGAAAAGGGCACAGGGAGTGGGAGAGCCTTCAGTTTGAAAAGGGCACGGAGAGTGGGACAGACTTAGGTTTGAAAAGGACACGGAGAGTGGGAGAGACTTCAGTTTGAAAAGTGTGCAGAGTGTGGGTGAGACTTCAGTTTGAAAAGGGAACGGAGAGTGGGAGAGACTTCAGTTTGAAAAGGGCACGCAGATTAGGAGAGACTGCAGTTTGAAAAGGGCACAGAGAGTGCGGGAGAGACTTTAGTTTGAAAAGGGCACAGAGAGTGAGAGAGTCTTCAGTTTCAAAAGAGCACGAAGTGTGGGAGAGAATTCAGTTTGAAAAGGGAATGGAGAGTGGGAGAGACTTCAGTTTGAAAAGGGAATGGAGAGTGGGAGAGACTTCAGGTTGAAAAGTGAATGGAGAGTGGGAGAGACTTCAGTTTGAAAAGGGAATGGAGAGTGGGAGAGACTTCAGTTTGAAAAGGGCACAGGGAGTGGGAGAGCCTTCAGTTTGAAAAGGGCACGGAGAGTGGGAGAGACTTCAGTTTGAAATGGGAACAGAGAGTGGGAGAGAATTAAGTTTGAAAAGGGAACGAAGAGTGGGAGAGAATTCAGTTTGAAAAGGGAATGGAGAGTGGGAGAGACTTCAGTTTGAAAAGGGCACGGAGTGTAGGAGAGACTTCAGTTTGAAAAGGACGTGGAGAGTGGGAGAGACTTCAGTCTAAAAATGATGCGGAGAGCAGTGAGGACTTCAGATTGAAAAGGGCACAGAGAGTGGGAGAGACTTCAGTTTGAAAAGGGCACGGAGAGAGGGAGAGACTTCAGTTTGAAAAGGGAATGGAGAGAGGGAGAGACTTCAGTTTGAAAAGGGCACGGAGAGTGGGAGAGACTTCAGTCAAAAAAGGATGTGTAGGGTAGTGGGGACTTCAGTTTGAAAAGGGAACGGAGATTGGGAGAGACTTCAGTTTGAAAAGTGAATGGAGAATGGGAGAGACTTCAGGTTGAAAAGGGAATGGAGAGTGGGAGAGACTTCAGTTTGAAAAGGGAATGGAGAGTGGGAGAGACTTCAGGTTGAAAAGGGAATGGACAGTGGGCGAGACTTCAGTCTAAAAAGGATGTGGAGATTGGTGGGGACTGCAGTTTGAAAAGGGAATGGAGAGAGGGAGAGACTTCAGTTGAAAAGGGTACAGAGAGTGGGAGAGAATTCAGTTTGAAAAGGGCACGGAGAGAGGGATAGATTTCAGTTGGAAAAGGGAACGGAGAGTGGGAAAGACTTCAGTTTGAAAAGGGCACGGAGAGTGGGAAAGACTTCAGTGTGAAATGGGAATGGAGAGTGGGAGAGACTTCAGTTTGAAAAGGGCACGGAGAGTGGGATGGACTTCACTTTGAAAAGGGAACGGAGAGTGGGAGAGACTTCAGTTTGTAAAGGGAACGGAGAGCAGGAAAGACTTCAGTTTGAAAAGGATGTGGAGAGTGTTAGAGACTTCAGTTTGAAAAGGGAACGGAGAGTGAGAGAGAATTCAGTTTGAAAAGGGAATGGAGAGTGGGAGAGGCTTCAGTTAGAAATGGTAATGGAGAGTGGGAGAGACTTCAGTTTGAAAAGGGCACAGAGAGCGGGGGAGACTTCATTTTGAAAAGGGCACGGAGAGAGGGATAGACATCAGTTTGAAAAGGGAACGGAGAGTGGGAGAGACTTCAGTTTGAAAAGGGCACAGAGAGTGGGAGAGACTTCAGTTTGAAATGGGAACGGAGAGTGGGAGAGACTTCAGTTTGAAAATGGCATGGAGAGTGAGGGACACTTCAGTTTCAAAAGAGCACGGAGAGAGTGAGAGACTTCAGTTTGAAAAGTGCACGGAGAGCAGGCGAGACTTCAGTTTGAAAAGGACGTGGAGAGTGGGAGAGACTTCAGTCTAAAAAGGATGTGGAGAGTAGTGGGGACTTCAGTTTGAAAAGGGCACGGAGAGAGGGAGAGACTTCAGTTTGAAAAGGGAACGGAGAGAGGGAGAGACTTTATTTTGAAAATGGAAGGGAGATTGAGAGAGAGTTCAATTTGAACATGGCACGCAGAGTGGGAGAGACCACAGTTTGAAAAGGGCACGGAGAGAGGGAGAGTCTTCAGTTTGAAAAGGGCACGGAGAGAGGGAGAGTCTTCAGTTTGAAAAAGGCACGGAGAGAGGGAGAGTCTTCAGTTTGAAAAGGGCACAAAGAGTGGGATAGACTACAGTTTGAAAAGGGTGTCGAGAGCTGGAGAGACTTCAGTTTGAAAAGGGCACGCAGAGTGGGAGAGACTTCAGTTTGAAAAGGGAACGGAGAGTGGGAGAGACTTCAGTTTGAAAAGGGAACGGAGAGTGGGAGAGACTTCAGTTTGAAAAGGGAAAGGAGAGCAGGAGAGACTTCAGTTTGAAAAGGACGTGGAGAGTGGGAGAGACGTCAGTCTAAAAAGGATGTGGGGAGTAGTGGGGACTTCATTTTGAAAAGGTCACGGAGAGAGGGATAGACTTCAGTTTGAAAACGGAACGGAGAGTGGGAGAGACTTCAGTTTGAAAAGGGCACGGAGAGTGGGAAAAACGTCAGTTTGAAAAGGGCACGGAGAGAGGGAGAGACTTCAGTTTGAAAAGGGCATGGAGAGTGGGAGAGATTTCAGCTTGAAAAAGGCACAGAGAGTGGGATGGACTTCACTTTGAAAAGGGAACGGAGAGTGGGAGAGACTTCAGTTTGAAAATGGCATGGAGAGTGAGGGATACTTCAGTTTCAAAAGAGCACGAAGAGTGGGAGAGACTTCAGTTTGAAAAGGGAACGGAGAGCAGGAAAGACTTCAGTTTGAAAAGGACGTGGAGAGTGTTAGAGACTTCAGTCTAAAAAGGATGTGGGGAGTAGTGGGGACTTCAGTTTGAAAAGGGCACGGAGATTAGGAGAGACTTCAGTTTGAAATGGGAATGGAGAGAGGGAGAGACTTCAGTTGAAAAGTGTACAGAGAGTGGGAGAGAATTCAGTTTGAAAAGGGAATGGAGATTGGGAAAGACTATAGTTTGAAAAGGGAAAGGAGAGCAGGAGAGACTTCAGTTTGAAAAGGACGTGGAGAGTGGGAGAGACTTCAGTCTAAAAAGGATGTGGGGAGTAGTGGGGTCTACAGTTTGAAAAGGGCACGGAGAATGCGAGAGACTTCAGTTTGAAAAGGTCATGGACAGTGGGATGGACTTCAGTTTGAAAAGGGAACGGAGAGTGGGAGAGACTTCAGTTTGAAAAGGGCACGGAGAGTGGGAGAGACTTCAGTTTGATAAGGTAATGGAGAGTGGGAAAGACTATAGTTTGAAAAGGGAAAGGAGAGCAGGAGAGACTTCAGTTTGAAAAGGACGTGGAGAGTGGGAGAGACTTCAGTCAAAAAAGGATGTGTAGGGTAGTGGGGACTTCAGTTTGAAAAGGGCACGGAGAATGCGAGAGACTTCAGTTTGCAAAGGGAACGGAGAGTGGGAGAGACTTCAGTTTGAAAAGGGAACGGAGAGAGTGAGAGACATCAGTTTGAAAAGGGCACGGAGAGTGGGAGAGACATCAGTTTGATAAGGTAATGGAGAGTGGGAAAGACTATAGTTTGCAAAGGGAAAGGAGAGCAGGAGAGACTTCAGTTTGAAAAGGACGTGGAGAGTGGGAGAGACTTCAGTCAAAAAAGGATGTGTAGGGGAGTGGGGACTTCAGTTTGAAAAGGGCACGGAGAATGCGAGAGACTTCAGTTTGAAAAGGGCATGGAGAGAGGGAGAGACTTCAGTTGAAAAGGGTACAGAGAGTGGGAGAGAATTCAGTTTGAAAAGGGCACGGAAAGTGGGAGAGACTTCAGTTTGAAACGGGAATGGAGAGTGGGAGAGACTTCAGTTTGTAAAGGGAACGGAGAGCAGGAAAGACTTCAGTTTGAAAAGGATGTGGAGAGTGTTAGAGACTTCAGTTTGAAAAGGGAACGGAGAGTGAGAGAGAATTCAGTTTGAAAAGGGAATGGAGAGTGGGAGAGGCTTCAGTTAGAAATGGTAATGGAGAGTGGGAGAGACTTCAGTTTGAAAAGGGCACAGAGAGCGGGGGAGACTTCATTTTGAAAAGGGCACGGAGAGAGGGATAGACATCAGTTTGAAAAGGGAACGGAGAGTGGGAGAGACTTCAGTTTGAAAAGGGCACAGAGAGTGGGAGAGACTTCAGTTTGAAATGGGAACGGAGAGTGGGAGAGACTTCAGTTTGAAAATGGCATGGAGAGTGAGGGACACTTCAGTTTCAAAAGAGCACGGAGAGAGTGAGAGACTTCAGTTTGAAAAGTGCACGGAGAGCAGGCGAGACTTCAGTTTGAAAAGGACGTGGAGAGTGGGAGAGACTTCAGTCTAAAAAGGATGTGGAGAGTAGTGGGGACTTCAGTTTGAAAAGGGCACGGAGAGAGGGAGAGACTTCAGTTTGAAAAGGGAACGGAGAGAGGGAGAGACTTTATTTTGAAAATGGAAGGGAGATTGAGAGAGAGTTCAATTTGAACATGGCACGCAGAGTGGGAGAGACCACAGTTTGAAAAGGGCACGGAGAGAGGGAGAGTCTTCAGTTTGAAAAGGGCACGGAGAGAGGGAGAGTCTTCAGTTTGAAAAAGGCACGGAGAGAGGGAGAGTCTTCAGTTTGAAAAGGGCACAAAGAGTGGGATAGACTACAGTTTGAAAAGGGTGTCGAGAGCTGGAGAGACTTCAGTTTGAAAAGGGCACGCAGAGTGGGAGAGACTTCAGTTTGAAAAGGGAACGGAGAGTGGGAGAGACTTCAGTTTGAAAAGGGAACGGAGAGTGGGAGAGACTTCAGTTTGAAAAGGGAAAGGAGAGCAGGAGAGACTTCAGTTTGAAAAGGACGTGGAGAGTGGGAGAGACGTCAGTCTAAAAAGGATGTGGGGAGTAGTGGGGACTTCATTTTGAAAAGGTCACGGAGAGAGGGATAGACTTCAGTTTGAAAACGGAACGGAGAGTGGGAGAGACTTCAGTTTGAAAAGGGCACGGAGAGTGGGAAAAACGTCAGTTTGAAAAGGGCACGGAGAGAGGGAGAGACTTCAGTTTGAAAAGGGCATGGAGAGTGGGAGAGATTTCAGCTTGAAAAAGGCACAGAGAGTGGGATGGACTTCACTTTGAAAAGGGAACGGAGAGTGGGAGAGACTTCAGTTTGAAAATGGCATGGAGAGTGAGGGATACTTCAGTTTCAAAAGAGCACGAAGAGTGGGAGAGACTTCAGTTTGAAAAGGGAACGGAGAGCAGGAAAGACTTCAGTTTGAAAAGGACGTGGAGAGTGTTAGAGACTTCAGTCTAAAAAGGATGTGGGGAGTAGTGGGGACTTCAGTTTGAAAAGGGCACGGAGATTAGGAGAGACTTCAGTTTGAAATGGGAATGGAGAGAGGGAGAGACTTCAGTTGAAAAGTGTACAGAGAGTGGGAGAGAATTCAGTTTGAAAAGGGAATGGAGATTGGGAAAGACTATAGTTTGAAAAGGGAAAGGAGAGCAGGAGAGACTTCAGTTTGAAAAGGACGTGGAGAGTGGGAGAGACTTCAGTCTAAAAAGGATGTGGGGAGTAGTGGGGTCTACAGTTTGAAAAGGGCACGGAGAATGCGAGAGACTTCAGTTTGAAAAGGTCATGGACAGTGGGATGGACTTCAGTTTGAAAAGGGAACGGAGAGTGGGAGAGACTTCAGTTTGAAAAGGGCACGGAGAGTGGGAGAGACTTCAGTTTGATAAGGTAATGGAGAGTGGGAAAGACTATAGTTTGAAAAGGGAAAGGAGAGCAGGAGAGACTTCAGTTTGAAAAGGACGTGGAGAGTGGGAGAGACTTCAGTCAAAAAAGGATGTGTAGGGTAGTGGGGACTTCAGTTTGAAAAGGGCACGGAGAATGCGAGAGACTTCAGTTTGCAAAGGGAACGGAGAGTGGGAGAGACTTCAGTTTGAAAAGGGAACGGAGAGAGTGAGAGACATCAGTTTGAAAAGGGCACGGAGAGTGGGAGAGACATCAGTTTGATAAGGTAATGGAGAGTGGGAAAGACTATAGTTTGCAAAGGGAAAGGAGAGCAGGAGAGACTTCAGTTTGAAAAGGACGTGGAGAGTGGGAGAGACTTCAGTCAAAAAAGGATGTGTAGGGGAGTGGGGACTTCAGTTTGAAAAGGGCACGGAGAATGCGAGAGACTTCAGTTTGAAAAGGGCATGGAGAGAGGGAGAGACTTCAGTTGAAAAGGGTACAGAGAGTGGGAGAGAATTCAGTTTGAAAAGGGCACGGAAAGTGGGAGAGACTTCAGTTTGAAACGGGAATGGAGAGTGGGAGAGACTTCAGGTTGAAAAGGGAATGGAGAGTGGGAGAGACTTCAGTTTGAAAAGGGCACGGAGAGTGGGAGAGACTTCAGTTTCAAAAGAGCACGAAGAGTGAGAGAGACTTTAGTTTCAAAAGAGCACGAAGACTGGGAGAGACTTCAGCTTGAAAAGGTCATGGAGAGTGGGAGAGACTTCAGTTTGAAAAGGGAACGGAGAGCAGGCGAGACTTCAGTTTGAAAAGGACGTGGAGAGTGGGAGAGACTTCAGTTTGAAAAGGGAACGGAGAGCAGGCGAGACTTCAGTTTGAAAAGGACGTGGAGAGTGGGAGAGACTTCAGTCTAAAAAGGATGTGTAGGGTAGTGGGGACTTCATTTTGAAAAGGGCACGGAGAGTGGGGGAGACTTCAGTTTGAAAAGGGAACGGAGAGTGGGAGAGACTTCAGTTTGAAAAGGGCACGGAGAGTGGGAAAGACTTCAGTGTGAAATGGGAATGGAGAGTGGGAGAGACTTCAGTTTGAAAAGGGCACGGAGAGAGGGAGAGACTTCAGTTTCAAAAGAGCACGAAGAGTGGGAGAGACTTCAGTTTGAAAAGGACGTGGAGAGTGTTAGAGACTTCAGTTTGAAAAGGGCACGGAGAGTGGGAGAGACTTCAGTATGAAAAGGTCATGGACAGTGGGATGGACTTCAGTTTGAAAAGGGAACGGAGAGCAGGAGAGACTTCAATTTGAAAAGGGAATGGAGAGTGGGAGAGACTTCCCTTTGAAATTGGAACGGAGCGTGGGAGAGATTTCAGCTTGAAAAAGGCACAGAGAGTGGGATGGACTTCAGTTTGAAAAGGGAACGGAGAGTGGGAGAGACTGCACTTTGAAATGGGCATGGAGAGTGGGAGAGACTTCAGTTTTAAAAGGGAACGGAGAGCAGGAGAGACTTCACTTTGAAAAGGGAATGGAGAGTGGGCGAGACTTCAGTTTGAAAAGGTAATGGAGAGTGGGAAAGACTATAGTTTGAAAAGGGAAAGGAGAGCAGGAGAGACTTCAGTTTGAAAAGGACGTGGAGAGTGGGAGAGACTTCAGTATGAAATGGGAATGGAGAGTGGGAGAGACTTCAGGTTGTAAAGGGAATGGAGAGTGGGAGAGACTTCAGTTTGAAAAGGGCACGGAAAGTGGGAGAGACTTCAGTTTGAAACGGGAATGGAGAGTGGGAGAGTCTTCAGTTTGAAAAGGGAACGAAGAGTGGGAGAGACTTCAGTTTGAAAAGGACGTGGAGAGTGTTAGAGACTTCAGTTTGAAGAGGGCACGGAGAGTGGGATGGACTTCAGTTTGAAAAGGGAACGGAGAGTGGGAGAGACTGCACTTTGAAAGGGGCATGGAGAGTGGGAGAGACTTCAGTTTGAAAAGGTCATGGAGAGTGGGAAAGACTTCAGTTTGAAATGGGAATGGAGAGTGGGAGAGACTTCAGTTTGAAAAGAGCACGAAGACTGGGAGAGACTTCAGCTTGAAAAGGTCATGGAGAGTGGGAAAGACTTCAGTTTGAAAAGGGAACGGAGAGCAGGAGAGACTTCAGTTTGAAAAGGATGTGGAGGATGGGAGAGACTTCAGTCTAAAAAGGATGCAGGGAGTAGTGGGGACTTCAGTTTGAAAGGGGCACTGGAGAGCGGGGCAGACTTCATTTTGAAAAGGGCACGGAGAGTGGGAAAGGCTTCAGTTTGAAAAGGGAATGGAGAGTGGGAGAGACTTCAGTTTGAAATGGGAATGGAGAGTGGGAGAGACTTCAGTTTGAAATGGGAATGGAGAGTGGGAGAGACTTCAGTTTGAAAAGGGCACGGAGAGTGGGAGAGACTTCAGTTTGAAAAGGGAACGGAGAGGGGGAGAGACTTCAGTTTGAAAAGGGAACGGAGAGCAGGAGAGACTTCAGTTTGAAAAGGACGTGGAGAGAGGGAGAGACTTCAGTTTGAAAAAGGCACAAAGAGAGGGATGGAATTCAGTTGGAAAAGGGAACGGAGAGTGGGAAAGACTTCAGTTTGAAAAGGGAACGGAGAGTGGGAGAGACTGCACTTTGAAAGGGGCTTGGAGAGTGGGAGAAACTTCAGTTTGAAATGGGAATGGAGAGTGGGAGAGACTTCAGTTTGAAAAGGGCACGGAGAGTGGGAGAGACTTCAGTTTGAAAAGAGCACGAAGACTGGGAGAGACTTCAGTTTGAAAAGGTCATGGAGAGTGGGAAAGACTTCAGTTTGAAAAGGGAACGGAGAGCAGGAGAGACTTCAGTTTGAAAAGGATGTGGAGGATGGGAGAGACTTCAGTCTAAAAAGGATGCAGGGAGTAGTGGGGACTTCAGTTTGAAAGGGGCACTGGAGAGCGGGGCAGACTTCATTTTGAAAAGGGCACGGAGAGTGGGAAAGACTTCAGTTTGAAAAGGGAATGGAGAGTGGGAGAGACTTCAGTTTGAAATGGGAATGGAGAGTGGGAGAGATTTCAGCTCGAGAAAGGCACAGAGAGTGGGATGGACTTCACTTTGAAAAGGGAACGGAGAGTGGGAGAGACTTCAGTTTGAAAAGTGAACGGAGAGCAGGAGAGACTTCAGTTGGATAAGGGCACGGAGAGTTGGAGAGACTTCAGTCTAAAAAGGATGTGGAGAGTAGTGGGGACTTCAGTTTGAAAAGAGCACAGAGAGTGGGACAGACTTCAGTTTGAAAAGGACGTGGTGAGTGGGAGAGACTTCAGTTTGAAAAGGGAATGGAGAGTGGGAGAGACTTCAGTTTGAAAAGGGAATGGAGATTGGGAGGGACTTCAGTTTGAAAAAGGAATGGAGAGTGGGCAAGACTTCAGTTTGAAAAGGGAACGGAGAGCAGGAGAGACTTCAGTCTAAAAAGGATGTGGAGAGTAGTGGGGTCTTCAGTCAGAAAGGGGCACGGAGAGAGGGAGAGACATCAGTTTGAAAAGGGAACGGAGAGAGGGAGAGACATCAGTTTGAAAAGGGAATGGAGAGAGGGAGAGACATCAGTTTGAAAAGGGCATGGAGAGTGGGAGAGACATCAGTTTGAAAAGGGCATGGAGAGTGGGATGGACTTCAGTTTGAAAAGGGCACAGAGAGTGGGAGAGACATCAGTTTGAAAAGGGAATGGAGAGAGGGAGAGACTTCAATTTGAAAAAGGCCCATTGAGTGGGACAGACTTCAGTTTGAAAAGGACGTGGAGAGTGGGAGAGACTTCAGTCTAATAAGGATACGGAGAGTAGTGGGGACTTCAGTTTGAAAAGGACACAGAGAGTGGGAGAGACTTCAGTTTGAAAAGGGAATGGAGAGTGGGAGAGACTTCAGTTTGAAAAGGGAATGGAGAATGGGAGAGACTTCAGTTTGAAAAGGGAATGGAGAATGGGAGAGACTTCAGTTTGAAAAGGGAATGGAGAGTGGGAGAGACTTCAGTTTTAAAAGGGAACGGAGAGTGGGAGAGAAGTCAGTTTGAAAAGGGAACCGAGAGTGGGAGAGACTTGAGTTGGAAAAGGGCACGGAGATTGGGAGAGATTTCAGGTTGAAAAAGGCACAGAGAGTGGGATGGACTTCAGTTTGAAAAGGGAACGGAGAGTGGGAGAGACTGCACTTTGAAAGGGGCATGGAGAGTGGGAGAGACTTCAGTTTGAAAAGGGAATGGAGAGTGGGAGAGTCTTCAGTTTGAAAAGGGAATGGAGAGTGGGAGAGTCTTCAGTTTGAAAAGGGAACGGAGAGTGGGAGAGGCTTCAGTTTGAAAAGGGAATGGAGAATGGGAGAGACTTCAGTTTGAAAAGGGCATGGAGTGTGGGTGAGACTTCAGTTTGAAAAGGACGTGGAGAGTGGGAGAGACTTCAGTCTAAAAAGGATGTGGGGAGTAGTGGGGACTTCAGTTTGAAAAGGGCACGGAGAGTGGGGCAGACTTCATTTGAAAAAGGGCACGGAGAGAGGGATAGACTTCAGTTTGAAAAGGGAACGGAGAGTGGGAGAGACTTCAGTTTGAAAAGGGAATGGAGAGAGGGAGAGACTTCAGTTTGAAATGGGCATGGAGAGTGGGAGAGACTTCCGTTTGAAAAGGGAATGGAGAGTGGGAGAGATTTCAGTTTGAAAAGGGAATGGAGAGTGGGAGAGACTTCAGTTTGAAAAGGGAATGGAGAGTGGGAGAGACTTCAGTTTGAAAAGGGCACGGAAAGTGGGAGAGACTTCAGTTTGAAAAGGGAATGGAGAGTGGGAGAGACTTCAGTTTGAAAAGGGAATGGAGAGTGGGAGAGACTTCAGTTTGAAAAGGGAATGGAGAGTGGGAGAGACTTCAGTTTGAAAAGGGAATGGAGAGTGGGAGAGACTTCAGTTTGAAAAAGGCACGGAGAGTGGGATGGACTTCAGTTTGAAAAGGACGTGGAGAGTGGGAGAGACTTCAGGTTGAAAAGGATGTGGGGAGTAGTGGGGACTTCATTTTGAAAAGGGCACGGAGAGCGGGGGAGTCTTCATTTTGAAAAGGGCACGGAGAGAGAGATAGATTTCAGTTGGAAAAGGGAACGGAGAGTGGGAGAGACTTCAGTTTGAAAAGGGCACGGAGAGAGGGAGAGACTTCAGTTTGGAAAAGGCACAGAGAGTGGGATGGACTTCACTTTGAAAAGGGAACAGAGAGTGGGAGAGACTTCAGTTTGAAAATGGCATGGAGAGTGAGGGACACTTCAGTTACAAAAGAGCACGAAGAGTGGGAGAGACTTCAGTTTGAAAAGGGAACGGAGAGCAGGAAAGACTTCAGTTTGAAAAGGACGTGGAGAGTGTTAGAGACTTCAGTTTGAAAAGGGAACGGAGAGAGTGAGAGACTTCAGTTTGAAAAGGGCACAGAGAGCGGGGGAGACTTCATTTTGAAAAGGGCACGGAGAGAGGGATAGACTTCAGTTTGAAAAGGGGACGGAGAGTGGGAGAGACTTCAGTTTGAAAAGGGCACAGAGAATGGGAGAGACTTCAGTTTGAAATGGGAATAGAGAGTGGGAGAGACTTCAGTTTGAAAAGGGAATGGAGAGTGGGAGAGAAGTCAGTTTGAAAAGGGCACGGAGAGAGGGAGAGTCTTCAGTTTGAAAAGGGCACGGAGAGAGGGAGAGTCTTCAGTTTGAAAAAGGCACGGAGAGAGGGAGAGTCTTCAGTTTGAAAAGGGCACAAAGAGTGGGATAGACTACAGTTTGAAAAGGGTGTCGAGAGCTGGAGAGACTTCAGTTTGAAAAGGGCACGCAGAGTGGGAGAGACTTCAGTTTGAAAAGGGAACGGAGAGTGGGAGAGACTTCAGTTTGAAAAGGGAACGGAGAGTGGGAGAGACTTCAGTTTGAAAAGGGAAAGGAGAGCAGGAGAGACTTCAGTTTGAAAAGGACGTGGAGAGTGGGAGAGACGTCAGTCTAAAAAGGATGTGGGGAGTAGTGGGGACTTCATTTTGAAAAGGTCACGGAGAGAGGGATAGACTTCAGTTTGAAAACGGAACGGAGAGTGGGAGAGACTTCAGTTTGAAAAGGCCACGGAGAGTGGGAAAAACTTCAGTTTGAAAAGGGCACGAGAGAGGGAGAGACTTCAGTTTGAAAAGGGCATGGAGAGTGGGAGAGATTTCAGCTTGAAAAAGGCACAGAGAGTGGGATGGACTTCACTTTGAAAAGGGAACGGAGAGTGGGAGAGACTTCAGTTTGAAAATGGCATGGAGAGTGAGGGATACTTCAGTTTCAAAAGAGCACGAAGAGTGGGAGAGACTTCAGTTTGAAAAGGGAACGGAGAGCAGGAAAGACTTCAGTTTGAAAAGGACGTGGAGAGTGTTAGAGACTTCAGTCTAAAAAGGATGTGGGGAGTAGTGGGGACTTCAGTTTGAAAAGGGCACGGAGATTAGGAGAGACTTCAGTTTGAAATGGGAATGGAGAGAGAGAGAGACTTCAGTTGAAAAGTGTACAGAGAGTGGGAGAGAATTCAGTTTGAAAAGGGAATGGAGAGTGGGAAAGACTATAGTTTGAAAAGGGAAAGGAGAGCAGGAGAGACTTCAGTTTGAAAAGGACGTGGAGAGTGGGAGAGACTTCAGTCTAAAAAGGATGTGGGGAGTAGTGGGGTCTTCAGTTTGAAAAGGGCACAGAGAATGCGAGAGACTTCAGTTTGAAAAGGTCATGGACAGTGGGATGGACTTCAGTTTGAAAAGGGAACGGAGAGAGTGAGAGACATCAGTTTGAAAAGGGCACGGAGAGTGGGATAGACTTCAGTTTGAAAAGGGCACGGAGAGTGGGAGAGACTTCAGTTTGATAAGGTAATGGAGAGTGGGAAAGACTATAGTTTGAAAAGGGAAAGGAGAGCAGGAGAGACTTCAGTTTGAAAAGGACGTGGAGAGTGGGAGAGACTTCAGTCAAAAAAGGATGTGTAGGGTAGTGGGGACTTCAGTTTGAAAAGGGCACGGAGAATGCGAGAGACTTCAGTTTGCAAAGGGAACGGAGAGTGGGAGAGACTTCAGTTTGAAAAGGGAACGGAGAGAGTGAGAGACATCAGTTTGAAAAGGGCACGGAGAGTGGGAGAGACTTCAGTTTGATAAGGTAATGGAGAGTGGGAAAGACTATAGTTTGAAAAGGGAAAGGAGAGCAGGAGAGACTTCAGTTTGAAAAGGACGTGGAGAGTGGGAGAGACTTCAGTCAAAAAAGGATGTGTAGGGGAGTGGGGACTTCAGTTTGAAAAGGGCACGGAGAATGCGAGAGACTTCAGTTTGCAAAGGGAACGGAGAGTGGGAGAGACTTCAGTTTGAAAAGGGCACTGAAAGTGGGAGAGACTACAGTTTGAAAAGGGCATGGAGAGAGGGAGAGACTTCAGTTGAAAAGGGTACAGAGAGTGGGAGAGAATTCAGTTTGAAAAGGGCACGGAAAGTGGGAGAGACTTCAGTTTGAAAAGGGCACGGAGAGTGGGATGGACTTCAGTTTGAAAAGGGAACGGAGAGTGGGAGAGAATTCAGTTTGAAATGGGAATGGAGAGAGGGAGAGACTTCAGTTTGAAAAGGGAACGGAGAGTGGGACAGACTTAGGTTTGAAAAGGACACGGAGAGTGGGAGAGACTTCAGTTTGAAAAGGGCACGCAGATTAGGAGAGACTTCAGTTTGAAAAGGGCACAGAGAGTGCGGGAGAGACTTTAGTTTCAAAAGGGCACAGAGAGTGAGAGAGTCTTCAGTTTCAAAAGAGCACGAAGTGTGGGAGAGAATTCAGTTTGAAAAGGGAATGGAGAGTGGGAGAGACTTCAGGTTGAAAAGTGAATGGAGAGTGGGAGAGACTTCAGTTTGAAAAGGGAATGGAGAGTGGGAGAGACTTCAGTTTGAAAAGGGCACAGGGAGTGGGAGAGCCTTCAGTTTGAAAAGGGCACGGAGAGTGGGAGAGACTTCAGTTTGAAATGGGAACAGAGAGTGGGAGAGAATTAAGTTTGAAAAGGGAACGAAGAGTGGGAGAGAATTCAGTTTGAAAAGGGAATGGAGAGTGGGAGAGATTTCAGTTTGAAAAGGGAATGGAGAATGGGAGAGACTTCAGTTTGAAAAGAGAATGGAGAATGGGAGAGACTTCAGTTTGAAAAGGGCACGGAGAGTGGGAGAGACTTCAGTTTGAAAAGGGAACGGAGAGTGGGAGAGATTTCAGCTTGAAAACGGCACAGAGAGTGGGAGAGACTTCAGTTTGAAAAGGGCACGGAGAGTGGGATGGACTTCAGTTTGAAAAGGGAACGGAGAGTGGGAGAGACTGCACTTTGAAAGGGTCATGGAGAGTGGGAGAGACTTCAGTTTCAAAAGAGCACGAAGAGTGAGAGAGACTTTAGTTTCAAAAGAGCACGAAGACTGGGAGAGACTTCAGCTTGAAAAGGTCATGGAGAGTGGGAGAGACTTCAGTTTGAAAAGGGAACGGAGAGCAGGCGAGACTTCAGTTTGAAAAGGACGTGGAGAGTGGGAGAGACTTCAGTCTAAAAAGGATGTGTAGGGTAGTGGGGACTTCATTTTGAAAAGGGCACGGAGAGTGGGGGAGACTTCAGTTTGAAAAGGGAACGGAGAGTGGGAGAGACTTCAGTTTGAAAAGGGCACGGAGAGTGGGAGAGACTTCAGTTTGAAAAGGGCACGGAGAGAGGGAGAGACTTCAGTTTCAAAAGAGCACGAAGAGTGGGAGAGACTTCAGTTTGAAAAGGACGTGGAGAGTGTTAGAGACTTCAGTTTGAAAAGGGCACGGAGAGTGGGAGAGACTTCAGTTGGAAAAGGGCACGGAGAGTGAGAGAGAATTCAGTGTGAAAAGGGAATGGAGAGTGGGAGAGACTTCAGTTTGAAAAGGGAACGGAGAGTGGGAGAGACTTCAGTATGAAAAGGTCATGGACAGTGGGATGGACTTCAGTTTGAAAAGGGAACGGAGAGCAGGAGAGACTTCAATTTGAAAAGGGAATGGAGAGTGGGAGAGACTTCCCTTTGAAATTGGAACGGAGCGTGGGAGAGATTTCAGCTTGAAAAAGGCACAGAGAGTGGGATGGACTTCAGTTTGAAAAGGGAACGGAGAGTGGGAGAGACTGCACTTTGAAATGGGCATGGAGAGTGGGAGAGACTTCAATTTTAAAAGGGAACGGAGAGCAGGAGAGACTTCAGTTTGAAAAGGGAATGGAGAGTGGGCGAGACTTCAGTTTGAAAAGGTAATGGAGAGTGGGAAAGACTATAGTTTGAAAAGGGAAAGGAGAGCAGGAGAGACTTCAGTTTGAAAAGGACGTGGAGAGTGGGAGAGACTTCAGTATGAAATGGGAATGGAGAGTGGGAGAGACTTCAGGTTGTAAAGGGCACGGAAAGTGGGAGAGACTTCAGTTTGAAACGGGAATGGAGAGTGGGAGAGACTTCAGTTTGAAAAGGGCACGGAGTTTGGGAGAGACTTCAGTTTGAAATGGGAATGGAGAGTGGGAGAGACTTCACTTTGAAAAGGGAACGGAGAGTGGGAGAGATTTCAGCTTGAAAACGGCATGGAGAGTGGGAGAGATTTCAGTTTGAAAAGGGCACGGAGAGTGGGAGAGACTTCAGTTTGGAAAAGGCACAGAGAGTGGGATGGACTTCACTTTGAAAAGGGAACGAAGAGTGGGAGAGACTTCAGTTTGAAAAGGACGTGGAGAGTGTTAGAGACTTCAGTTTGAAAAGGGCACGGAGAGCAGGAAAGACTTCAGTTTAAAAAGGACGTGGAGAGTGTTAGAGACTTCAGTTTGAAAAGGGCACGGAGAGTGGGAGAGACTTCAGTTTGAAAAGGGCACGGAGAGTGGGAGAGACTTCAGTTTGAAAAGGGCACGGAGAGTGAGAGAGAATTCAGTTTAAAAAGGGAATGGAGATTGGGAGAGACTTCAGTTTGAAATGGCAATGGAGAGTGGGAGAGACTTCAGTTTGAAAAGGGAATGGAGACTGGGAAAGACTTCAGTTTGAAAATGGCATGGAGAGTGGGAGAGACTTCAGTTTGAAAAGGGAATGGAGAGTGGGAGAGACTTCAGTTTGAAAAGGGAACGGAGAGAGTGAGAAACTTCAGTTTGAAAAGGGCACGGAGAGCCGGGGAGACTTCATTTTGAAAAGGGTACAGAGAGAGGGATAGACTTCAGTTTGAAAAGGGAACGGAGAGTGGGAGAGACTTCAGTTTGAAAAGGGCTTGGAGAGAGGGAGAGATTTCAGTGGAAAAGGGTACAGAGAATGGGAGAGAATTCAGTTTGAAAAGGGAACGGAGAGTGGGAGAGAATTCAGTTTGAAATGGGCATGGAGAGTGGGAGAGACTTCAGTTTGAAAATGGAATGGAGACTGGGAGAGACTTTAGTTTGAAAAGGGCACGGAAAGTGGGAGAGACTTCAGTTTGAAAAGGGCACGGAGAGTGGGAGAGACTTCAGTTTGAAAAGGTAATGGAGAGTGGGAAAGACTATAGTTTGAAAAGGGAAAGGAGAGCAGGAGAGACTTCAGTTTGAAAAGGACGTGGAGAGTGTTAGAGACTTCAGTTTGAAAAGGGCACGGAGAATGCGAGAGACTTCAGTTTGCAAAGGGAACGGAGAGTGGGAGAGACTACAGTTTGAAAAGTGAATGGAGAGTGGGAGAGACTTCAGTTTGAAAAGTGAATGGAGAGTGGGAGAGACTTCAGGTTGAAAAGGGAATGGAGAGTGAGCGAGACTTCAGTCTAAAAAGCATGTGGAGATTGGTGGGGACTGCAGTTTGAAAAGGGCACAGAAAGTGGGAGAGACTTCAGTTTGAAAAGGGCATGGAGAGAGGGACAGACTTCAGTTGAAAAGGGTACAGAGAGTGGGAGAGAATTCAGTTTGAAAAGGGCACGGAGAGTGGGAGAGACTTCAGTCTGAAAAGGGAATGGAGAGTGGGAGAGACTTCAGTTTGAAAAGGGCACGGAAAGTGGGAGAGACTTCAGTTTGAAACGGGAATGGAGAGTGGGAGAGACTTCAGTTTGAAAAGGGAATGGAGAGTGGGAGAGACTTCAGTTTGAAAAGGGAATGGAGAGTGGGAGAGACTTCAGTTTGAAAAGGGAATGGAGAGTGGGAGAGACTTCAGTTTGAAAAGGGAACGGAGAGTGGGAGAGACTTCAGTTTGAAATGGGAATGGAGAGTGGGAGAGACTTCACTTTGAAAAGGGAACGGAGAGTGGGAGAGACTTCAGTTTGAAAAGGGCACGGAGAGTGGGAGAGACTTCAGTTTGAAAAGGGAATGGAGAGTGGGAGAGACTTCAGTTTGAAAAGGGCACGGAGTTTGGGAGAGACTTCAGTTTGAAATGGGAATGGAGAGTGGGAGAGACTTCACTTTGAAAAGGGAACGGAGAGTGGGAGAGACTTCAGTTGGAAAAGGGCACGGATATTGGGAGAGATTTCAGGTTGAAAAAGGCACAGAGGGTGGGATGGACTTCAGTTTGAAAAGGGAATGGAGAGTGGGAGGGACTGCACTTTGAAAGGGTCATGGAGAGTGGGAGAGACTTCAGTTTCAAAAGAGCACGAAGACTGGGAGAGACTTCAGTTTGAAAAGGGAACGGAGAGCAGGCGAGACTTCAGTTTGAAAAGGACGTGGAGAGTGGGAGAGACTTCAGTCTAAAAAGGATGTGGGGAGTAGTGGGGACTTCATTTTGAAAAGGGCACGGAGAGCGGGGGAGACTTGATTTTGAAAAGTGCACGGAGAGAGGGATAGACTTCAGTTTGAAAAGGGAACGGAGAGTGGGAGAGACTTCAGTTTGAAAAGGGCACGGAGAGTGGGGAAGCCTTCAGTGTGAAATGGGAATGGAGAGTGGGAGAGACTTCAGTTTGAAAAGGGCACGGAGAGAGGGAGAGACTTCAGTTTGGAAAAGGCACAGAGAGTGGGATGGACTTCACTTTGAAAAGGGAACGAAGAGTGGGAGAGACTTCAGTTTGAAAAGGACGTGGAGAGTGTTAGAGACTTCAGTTTGAAAAGGGCACGGAGAGTGGGATGGACTTCAGTTTGAAAAGGGAACGGAGAGTGGGAGAGACTGCACTTTGAAAGGGGCTTGGAGAGTGGGAGAAACTTCTGTTTGAAAAGAGCACGAAGACTGGGAGAGACTTCAGCTTGAAAAGGTCATGGAGAGTGGGAAAGACTTCAGTTTGAAAAGGGAACGGAGAGCAGGAGAGACTTCAGTTTGAAAAGGATGTGGAGGATGGGAGAGACTTCAGTCTAAAAAGGATGCAGGGAGTAGTGGGGACTTCAGTTTGAAAGGGGCACTGGAGAGCGGGGCAGACTTCATTTTGAAAAGGGCACGGAGAGTGGGAAAGACTTCAGTTTGAAAAGGGAATGGAGAGTGGGAGAGACTTCAGTTTGAAATGGGAATGGAGAGTGGGAGAGACTTCAGTTTGAAAAGGGCACGGAGAGTGGGAGAGACTTCAGTTTGAAAAGGGCACAGAGAGAGGGAGAGACTTCAGTTTGGAAAGGGCACGGAGAGTGGGAGAGACTTCAGTTTGAAAAGGGAATGGAGAGTGGGAGAGATTTCAGCTCGAGAAAGGCACAGAGAGTGGGATGGACTTCACTTTGAAAAGGGAACGGAGAGTGGGAGAGAAGTCAGTTTGAAAAGTGAACGGAGAGCAGGAGAGACTTCAGTTGGATAAGGGCACGGAGAGTGGGAGAGACTTCAGTCTAAAAAGGATGTGGAGAGTAGTGGGGACTTCAGTTTGAAAAGAGCACAGAGAGTGGGAGAGACTTCAGTTTGAAAAGGACGTGGTGAGTGGGAGAGACTTCAGTTTGAAAAGGGAATGGAGAGTGGGAGAGACTTCAGTTTGAAAAGGGAATGGAGATTGGGAGGGACTTCAGTTTGAAAAAGGAATGGAGAGTGGGCAAGACTTCAGTTTGAAAAGGACGTGGAGAGTGTTAGAGACTTCAGTTTGAAAAGGGCACGGAGAGCAGGAAAGACTTCAGTTTGAAAAGGACGTGGAGAGTGTTAGAGACTTCAGTTTGAAAAGGGCACGGAGAGTGGGAGAGACTTCAGTTTGAAAAGGGCACAGAGAGTGGGAGAGACTTCAGTTTGAAAAGGGCACGGAGAGTGAGAGAGAATTCAGTTTAAAAAGGGAATGGAGATTGGGAGAGACTTCAGTTTGAAATGGCAATGGAGAGTGGGAAAGACTTCAGTTTGAAAAGTGAATGGAGAGTGGGAGAGACTTCAGTTTGAAAAGGGAATGGAGAGTGGGAGAGACTTCAGTTTGAAAAGGGAACGGAGAGAGTGAGAAACTTCAGTTTGAAAAGGGCACGGAGAGCCGGGGAGACTTCATTTTGAAAAGGGTACAGAGAGAGGGATAGACTTCAGTTTGAAAAGGGAACGGAGAGTGGGAGAGACTTCAGTTTGAAAAGGGCTTGGAGAGAGGGAGAGATTTCAGTGGAAAAGGGTACAGAGAATGGGAGAGAATTCAGTTTGAAAAGGGAACGGAGAGTGGGAGAGAATTCAGTTTGAAATGGGCATGGAGAGTGGGAGAGACTTCAGTTTGAAAATGGAATGGAGAGTGGGAGAGACTTCAGTTTGAAAAGGGAACGGAAAGTGGGAGAGACTTCAGTTTGAAAAGGGCACGGAGAGTGGGAGAGACTTCAGTTTGAAAAGGTAATGGAGAGTGGGAAAGACTATAGTTTGAAAAGGGAAAGGAGAGCAGGAGAGACTTCAGTTTGAAAAGGACGTGGAGAGTGGGAGAGACTTCAGTCAAAAAAGAATGTGTAGGGTAGTGGGGACTTCAGTTTGAAAAGGGCACGGAGAATGCGAGAGACTTCAGTTTGCAAAGGGAACGGAGAGTGGGAGAGTCTACAGTTTGAAAAGTGAATGGAGAGTGGGAGAGACTTCAGTTTGAAAAGTGAATGGAGAGTGGGAGAGACTTCAGGTTGAAAAGGGAATGGAGAGTGAGCGAGACTTCAGTCTAAAAAGCATGTGGAGATTGGTGGGGACTGCAGTTTGAAAAGGGCACAGAAAGTGGGAGAGACTTCAGTTTGAAAAGGGCATGGAGAGAGGGAGAGACTTCAGTTGAAAAGGGTACAGAGAGTGGGAGAGAATTCAGTTTGAAAAGGGCACGGAGAGTGGGAGAGACTTCAGTCTGAAAAGGGAATGGAGAGTGGGAGAGACTTCAGTTTGAAAAGGGCACGGAAAGTGGGAGAGACTTCAGTTTGAAACGGGAATGGAGAGTGGGAGAGACTTCAGTTTGAAAAGGGCACGGAGTTTGGGAGAGACTTCAGTTTGAAAAGGGAATGGAGAGTGGGAGAGACTTCAGTTTGAAAAGGGAATGGAGAGTGGGAGAGACTTCAGTTTGAAAAGGGAACGGAGAGTGGGAGAGACTTCAGTTTGAAAAGGGAACGGAGAGTGGGAGAGACTTCAGTTTGAAAAGGGAATGGAGAGTGGGAGAGACTTCAGTTTGAAAAGGGAACGGAGAGTGGGAGAGACTTCAGTTTGAAAAGGGAATGGAGAGTGGGAGAGACTTCAGTTTGAAAAGGGCACGGAGTTTGGGAGAGACTTCAGTTTGAAATGGGAATGGAGAGTGGGAGAGACTTCACTTTGAAAAGGGAACGGAGAGTGGGAGAGACTTCAGTTGGAAAAGGGCACGGATATTGGGAGAGATTTCAGGTTGAAAAAGGCACAGAGGGTGGGATGGACTTCAGTTTGAAAAGGGAATGGAGAGTGGGAGAGACTGCACTTTGAAAGGGTCATGGAGAGTGGGAGAGACTTCAGTTTCAAAAGAGCACGAAGACTGGGGAGACTTCAGTTTGAAAAGGGAACGGAGAGCAGGCGAGACTTCAGTTTGAAAAGGACGTGGAGAGTGGGAGAGACTTCAGTCTAAAAAGGATGTGGGGAGTAGTGGGGACTTCATTTTGAAAAGGGCACGGAGAGCGGGGGAGACTTGATTTTGAAAAGGGCACGGAGAGAGGGATAGACTTCAGTTTGAAAAGGGAACGGAGAGTGGGAGAGACTTCAGTTTGAAAAGGGCACGGAGAGTGGGGAAGCCTTCAGTGTGAAATGGGAATGGAGAGTGGGAGAGACTTCAGTTTGAAAAGAGCACGAAGACTGGGAGAGACTTCAGCTTGAAAAGGTCATGGAGAGTGGGAAAGACTTCAGTTTGAAAAGGGAACGGAGAGCAGGAGAGACTTCAGTTTGAAAAGGATGTGGAGGATGGGAGAGACTTCAGTCTAAAAAGGATGCAGGGAGTAGTGGGGACTTCAGTTTGAAAAGGGCACGGAGAGTGGGAAAGACTTCAGTTTGAAAAGGGAATGGAGAGTGGGAGAGACTTCAGTTTGAAATGGGAATGGAGAGTGGGAGAGACTTCAGTTTGAAAAGGGCACGGAGAGTGGGAGAGACTTCAGTTTGAAAAGGGCACAGAGAGAGGGAGAGACTTCAGTTTGGAAAGGGCACGGAGAGTGGGAGAGACTTCAGTTTGAAAAGGGAATGGAGAGTGGGAGAGATTTCAGCTTGAAAAAGGCACAGAGAGTGGGATGGACTTCACTTTGAAAAGGGAACGGAGAGTGGGAGAGACTTCAGTTTGAAAATGGCATGGAGAGTGAGGGATACTTCAGTTTCAAAAGAGCACGAAGAGTGGGAGAGACTTCAGTTTGAAAAGGGAACGGAGAGCAGGAAAGACTTCAGTTTGAAAAGGACGTGGAGAGTGTTAGAGACTTCAGTCTAAAAAGGATGTGGGGAGTAGTGGGGACTTCAGTTTGAAAAGGGCACGGAGATTAGGAGAGACTTCAGTTTGAAATGGGAATGGAGAGTGGGAGAGACTTCGGTTTGAAAAGGGAACGGAGAGAGTGAGAGACATCAGTTTGAAAAGGGCACGGAGAGTGGGAGAGACTTCAGTTTGATAAGGTAATGGAGAGTGGGAAAGACTATAGTTAGAAAAGGGAAAGGAGAGCAGGAGAGACTTCAGTTTGAAAATGACGTGGAGAGTGGGAGAGACTTCAGTCAAAAAAGGATGTGTAGGGTAGTGGGGACTTCAGTTTGAAAAGGGCACGGAGAATGCGAGGGACTTCAGTTTGCAAAGGGAACGGAGAGTGGGAGAGACTTCAGTTTGAAAAGGGCACAGAAAGTGGGAGAGACTACAGTTTGAAAAGGGCATGGAGAGAGGGAGAGACTTCAGTTGAAAAGGGTACAGAGAGTGGGAGAGAATTCAGTTTGAAAAGGGCACGGAAAGTGGGAGAGACTTCAGTTTGAAACGGGAATGGAGAGTGGGAGAGACTTCAGTTTGAAAAGGGAATGGAGAGTGGGAGAGACTTCAGTTTGAAAAGGGAACGGAGAGTGGGAGAGACTTCAGTTTGAAAAGGGCACGGAGTTTGGGAGAGACTTCAGTTTGAAAAGGGAACGGAGAGTGGGAGAGATTTCAGCTTGAAAACGGCACGGAGAGTGGGAGAGACTTCAGTTTGAAAAGGGAACGGAGAGTGGGAGAGACTGCACTTTGAAAGGGTCATGGAGAGTGGGAGAGACTTCAGTTTCAAAAGAGCACGAAGAGTGAGAGAGACTTTAGTTTCAAAAGAGCACGAAGACTGGGAGAGACTTCAGCTTGAAAAGGTCATGGAGAGTGGGAGAGACTTCAGTTTGAAAAGGACGTGGAGAGTGGGAGAGACTTCAGTCTAAAAAGGATGTGTAGGGTAGTGGGGACTTCATTTTGAAAAGGGCACGGAGAGTGGGGGAGACTTCAGTTTGAAAAGGGAACGGAGAGTGGGAGAGACTTCAGTTTGAAAAGGGCACGGAGAGTGGGAAAGCCTTCAGTGTGAAATGGGAATGGAGAGTGGGAGAGACTTCAGTTTGAAAAGGGCACGGAGATTGGGAGAGATTTCAGGTTGAAAAAGGCACAGAGGGTAGGATGGACTTCAGTTTGAAAAGGGAATGGAGAGTGGGAGAGACTTCAGTTTGAAAAGGGAATGGAGAGTGGGAGAGACTTCAGTTTGAAAAGGGAACGGAGAGTGGGAGAGACTTCAGTTTGAAAAGGGAATGGAGAGTGCGAGAGACTTCAGTTTGAAAAGGGAATGGAGAGAGGGAGAGACTTCAGTTTGAAAAGGGAATGGAGAGTGGGAGAGACTTCAGGTTGAAAAGGGAATGGAGAGTGGGCGAGACTTCAGTCTAAAAAGGATGTGGAGATTGGTGGGGACTGCAGTTTGAAAAGGGAATGGAGAGAGGGAGAGACTTCAGTTGAAAAGGGTACAGAGAGTGGGAGAGAATTCAGTTTGAAAAGGGCACGGAGAGTGGGGCAGACTTCATTTTGAAAAGGGCACGGAGAGAGGGATAGACTTCAGTTTGAAAAGGGAACGGAGAGTGGGAGAGACTTCAGTTTGAAAAGGGAATGGAGAGAGGGAGAGACTTCAGTTTGAAATGGGCATGGAGAGTGGGAGAGACTTCAGTTTGAAAAGGGAATGGAGAGTGGGAGAGATTTCAGTTTGAAAAGGGAATGGAGAGTGGGAGAGACTTCAGTTTGAAAAGGGAATGGAGAGTGGGAGAGACTTCAGTTTGAAAAGGGCACGGAAAGTGGGAGAGACTTCAGTTTGAAAAGGGAATGGAGAGTGGGAGAGACTTCAGTTTGAAAAGGGAATGGAGAGTGGGAGAGACTTCAGTTTGAAAAGGGAATGGAGAGTGGGAGAGACTTCAGTTTGAAAAGGGAATGGAGAGTGGGAGAGACTTCAGTTTGAAAAAGGCACGGAGAGTGGGATGGACTTCAGTTTGAAAAGGACGTGGAGAGTGGGAGAGACTTCAGGTTGAAAAGGATGTGGGGAGTAGTGGGGACTTCATTTTGAAAAGGGCACGGAGAGCGGGGGAGTCTTCATTTTGAAAAGGGCACGGAGAGAGGGATAGATTTCAGTTGGAAAAGGGAACGGAGAATGGGAGAGACTTCAGTTTGAAAAGGGCACGGAGAGAGGGAGAGACTTCAGTTTGGAAAAGGCACAGAGAGTGGGATGGACTTCACTTTGAAAAGGGAACGGAGGGTGGGAGAGACTTCAGTTTGAAAATGGCATGGAGAGTGAGGGACACTTCAGTTACAAAAGAGCACGAAGAGTGGGAGAGACTTCAGTTTGAAAAGGGAACGGAGAGCAGGAAAGACTTCAGTTTGAAAAGGACGTGGAGAGTGTTAGAGACTTCAGTTTGAAAAGGGAACGGAGAGAGTGAGAGACTTCAGTTTGAAAAGGGCACAGAGAGCGGGGGAGACTTCATTTTGAAAAGGGCACGGAGAGAGGGATAGACTTCAGTTTGAAAAGGGGACGGAGAGTGGGAGAGACTTCAGTTTGAAAAGGGCACAGAGAATGGGAGAGACTTCAGTTTGAAAAGGGAACGGAGAGTGGGAGAGACTTCAGTTTGAAAATGGCATGGAGAGTGAGGGACACTTCAGTTACAAAAGAGCACGAAGAGTGGGAGAGACTTCAGTTTGAAAAAGGAACGGAGAGCAGGAAAGACTTCAGTTTGAAAAGGACGTGGAGAGTGTTAGAGACTTCAGTTTGAAAAGGGAACGGAGAGAGTGAGAGACTTCAGTTTGAAAAGGGCACAGAGAGCGGGGGAGACTTCATTTTGAAAAGGGCACGGAGAGAGGGATAGACTTCAGTTTGAAAAGGGGACGGAGAGTGGGAGAGACTTCAGTTTGAAAAGGGCACAGAGAATGGGAGAGACTTCAGTTTGAAATGGGAATGGAGAGTGGGAGAGACTTCAGTTTGAAAAGGGAATGGAGAGCAGGAAAGACTTCAGTTTGAAAGGGGCACGGAGAGTGGGAAAAACTTCAGAGTGTTAGAGACTTCAGTCTAAAAAGGATGTGGGGAATAGTGGGGACTTCATTTTGAAAAGGGCATGGAGAGAGGGATGGACTTCAGTTTGAAAAGGGCACGGAGAGTGGGAAAAACTTCAGTTTGAAATGGGAATGGAGAGTGGGAGAGACTTCAGTTTGAAAAGGGCACGGAGAGTGGGAGAGATTTCAGCTTGAAAAAGGCACAGAGAGTGGGATGGACTTCAGTTTGAAAAGGGAACGGAGAGTGGGAGAGACTTCAGTTTGAAAACGGCATGGAGAGTGAGGGGAACTTCAGTTTCAAAAGAGCACGAAGTGTGGGAGAGACTTCAGGTTGAAAAGGTCATGGAGAGTGGGAGAGACTTCAGTTTGAAAAGGTCATGGAGAGTGGGAGAGACTTCAGTTTGAAAAGGACGTGGAGAGTGGGAGAGACTTCAGTTTGAAAAGGGCACGGAGAGTTGAGAGAGACTTCAGTTTGAAAAGGGCACGGAGAGTGGGAGAGACTTCAGTTTGAAATGGGAACAGAGAGTGTGAGAGATTTAAGTTTGAAAAGGGAACGGAGAGTGGGAGAGAATTCAGTTTGAAAAGGGAATGGAGAGTGGGAGAGACTTCAGTTTGAAAAGGGAATGGAGAGTGGGAGAGACTTCAGTTTGAAAAGGGAATGCAGAGTGGGAGAGATTTCAGTTTGAACAGGGCAAGGAGAGCGAGAGAGTCTTCAGTTTGTAAAGGGAAAGGAGAGTGGGAAAGACTTCAGTTTGAAAAGGGCATGGAGAGAGAGAGAGACTTCAGTTTGAAAAGCGCACGGGGAGAGTGAGAGACTTCAGTTTGAAAAGGGAACGGAGAGTGGAGAGACTTCAGTTTGAAAAGTGTGCAGAGAGTGGGTGAGACTTCAGTTTGAAAAGGGCACGGAGAGTGGGAGAGACTTCAATTTGAAAAGGGAATGGAGAGTGGGAGAGACTTCAGTTTGAAGAGCGCACGGAGAGAGTGAGAGACTTCAGTTTGAAAAGGGCATGGAGAGTGGGAGAGACTTGAGTTTGAAAAGTGTGCAGAGAGTGGGTGAGACTTCAGTTTGAAAAGCGCACGGAGAGAGTGAGAGACTTCAGTTTGAAAACTGTGCAGAGACTGGGTGAGACTTCAGTTTGAAAAGGGCACGGAGAGTGGGAGAGACTTCAGTTTGAAAAGGGAACGGAGAGGGGGAGAGACTTCAGTTTGAAAAGGGAACGGAGAGCAGGAGAGACTTCAGTTTGAAAAGGACGTGGAGAGAGGGAGAGACTTCAGTTTGAAAAAGGCACAAAGAGAGGGATGGAATTCAGTTGGAAAAGGGAACGGAGAGTGGGAAAGACTTCAGTTTGAAAAGGGAACGGAGAGCAGGAGAGACTTTAGTTTGAAAAGGACGTGGAGAGTGGGAGAGACTTCAGTCTAATAAGGATGTGGAGAGTAGTGGGGACTTCAGTTTGAAAAGGGCACGGAGAGCGGGGGAGACTTGAGTTTGAAAAGGGAACGAAGAGAGTGAGAGACATCAGTTTGAAAAAGGCACAAAGAATGGGATGGACTTCAGCTTGAAAAGGGAACGGAGAGAGGGAGAGACTTCAGATTGAAAAGGGCAAGGAGAGTGGGAGAGACTTCAATTTGAAAAGGGCACGGAGAGTGGGAGAGACTTCAGTTTGAAAAGGACGTGGACAGTGGGAGAGACCAGTCTAAAAAGGATGTGGAGAGTAGTGGGGACTTCAGTTTGAAAAGGGAACGGAGAATTGGAAAGACTTCAGTTTGAAAAGGACGCAGAGAGCGGAAAAGTCTTCAGTTTGAAAAGGGCATGGAGAGAGGGAGAGACATCAGTTTGAAAAAGGCACAAAGAGTGGGACAGACTTCAGTTTGAAAAGGGCACGGAGAGAGGGAGAGACTTCAGTTTGAAAAGGGAACGGAGAGTGGGAGAGACTTCAGTTTGAAAAGGGAACGGAGAGTGGGAGAGACTTCAGTTTGAAAAAGGCACAAAGAGATGGATAGACTTCAGTTTGAAAAGGGAACGGAGAGCAGGAGAGACTTCAGATTGAAAAGGGCACGGAGAGAGAGAGAGACTTCAATTTGAAAAGGTCATGGAGAGTGGGCAAGACTTCTCTCTCTCTCTCCATGCCCTTTTCCAACTGAAGTCTTTCCCACTCTCCTTTCCCTTTTCAAACTGAAGACTCTCTCGCTCTCCTTTCTCTTTTCAAACTGATGTCTCTCCCTCTCTCCGTGCCCTTTTCAAACTGATGTCTCTCCCTCTCTCCGTGCCCTTTTCAAACTGATGTCTCTCCCTCTCTCCGTGCCCTTTTCAAACTGAAGACTCTTCCGCTCTCTGCGTCCTTTTCAAACTGAAGTCTTTCCAATTCTCCATGCCCTTTTCAAACTGAAGTCTTTCCCACTCTTCGTTCCCTTTTCAAACTTAATTCTTTACCACTCTCTGTTCCCATTTCAAACTGATGTCTCTCCCTCTCTCCGTGCCCATTTCAAACTGAAGTCTTTCCAATTCTCCATGCCCTTTTCAAAGTGAAATGGACGTGGAGAGTGGGAGAGACTTCAGTTTGAAAAGGGAACGGAGAGAGGGAGACTTCAGTTTGAAAAGGACGTGGAGAGTAGTGGGGTCCTCAGTTTGAAAAGGGCACAGAGAGTGGGAGAGACTTCAGTTTGAAAAGGGCACGGAGATTAGGAGAGACTTCAGTTTGAAAAGGGCACAGAGAGTGAGGGAGAGACTTTAGTTTGAAAAGGGCACAGAGAGTGAGAGAGTCTTCAGTTTCAAAAGAGCACGAAGTGTGGGAGAGAATTCAGTTTGAAAAGTGAATGGAGAGTGGGAGAGACTTCAGTTTGAAAAGTGAATGGAGAGTGGGAGAGACTTCAGGTTGAAAAGTGAATGGAGAGTGGGAGAGACTTCAGGTTGAAAAGGGAATGGAGAGTGGGAGAGACTTCAGGTTGAAAAGTGAATGGAGAGTGGGAGAGACTTCAGTTTGAAAAGGGCACAGGGAGTGGGAGAGCCTTCAGTTTGAAAAGGGCACGGAGAGTGGGAAAGACTTCGGTTTGAAATGGGAACAGAGAGTGAGAGAGAATTAAGTTTGAAAAGGGAACGGAGAGTGGGAGAGAATTCAGTTTGAAATGGGAATGGAGAGAGGGAGAGACTTCAGTTTGAAAAGGGAACGGAGAGTGGGAGAGAATTCAGTTTGAAAAGGGAATGGAGAGAGGGAGAGACTTCAGTTGAAAAGGGTACAGAGAGTGGGAGAGAATTCAGTTTGAAAAGGGCACGGAGAGTGGGGCAGACTTCATTTTGAAAAGGGCACGGAGAGAGGGATAGAGTTCAGTTTGAAAAGGGAACGGAGAGTGGGAGAGACTTCAGTTTGAAAAGGGAATGGAGAGAGGGAGAGACTTCAGTTTGAAATGGGCATGGAGAGTGGGAGAGACTTCAGTTTGAAAAGGGAATGGAGAGTGGGAGAGATTTCAGTTTGAAAAGGGAATGGAGAGTGGGAGAGACTTCAGTTTGAAAAGGGAATGGAGAGTGGGAGACACTTCAGTTTGAAAAGGGCACGGAAAGTGGGAGAGACTTCAGTTTGAAAAGGGAATGGAGAGTGGGAGAGACTTCAGTTTGAAAAGGGAATGGAGAGTGGGAGAGACTTCAGTTTGAAAAGGGAATGGAGAGTGGGAGAGACTTCAGTTTGAAAAGGGAATGGAGAGTGGGAGAGACTTCAGTTTGAAAAAGGCACGGAGAGTGGGATGGACTTCAGTTTGAAAAGGACGTGGAGAGTGGGAGAGACTTCAGGTTGAAAAGGATGTGGGGAGTAGTGGGGACTTCATTTTGAAAAGGGCACGGAGAGCGGGGGAGTCTTCATTTTGAAAAGGGCACGGAGAGAGGGATAGATTTCAGTTGGAAAAGGGAACGGAGAATGGGAGAGACTTCAGTTTGAAAAGGGCACGGAGAGAGGGAGAGACTTCAGTTTGGAAAAGGCACAGAGAGTGGGATGGACTTCACTTTGAAAAGGGAACGGAGGGTGGGAGAGACTTCAGTTTGAAAATGGCATGGAGAGTGAGGGACACTTCAGTTACAAAAGAGCACGAAGAGTGGGAGAGACTTCAGTTTGAAAAGGGAACGGAGAGCAGGAAAGACTTCAGTTTGAAAAGGACGTGGAGAGTGTTAGAGACTTCAGTTTGAAAAGGGAACGGAGAGAGTGAGAGACTTCAGTTTGAAAAGGGCACAGAGAGCGGGGGAGACTTCATTTTGAAAAGGGCACGGAGAGAGGGATAGACTTCAGTTTGAAAAGGGGACGGAGAGTGGGAGAGACTTCAGTTTGAAAAGGGCACAGAGAATGGGAGAGACTTCAGTTTGAAAAGGGAACGGAGAGTGGGAGAGACTTCAGTTTGAAAATGGCATGGAGAGTGAGGGACACTTCAGTTACAAAAGAGCACGAAGAGTGGGAGAGACTTCAGTTTGAAAAAGGAACGGAGAGCAGGAAAGACTTCAGTTTGAAAAGGACGTGGAGAGTGTTAGAGACTTCAGTTTGAAAAGGGAACGGAGAGAGTGAGAGACTTCAGTTTGAAAAGGGCACAGAGAGCGGGGGAGACTTCATTTTGAAAAGGGCACGGAGAGAGGGATAGACTTCAGTTTGAAAAGGGGACGGAGAGTGGGAGAGACTTCAGTTTGAAAAGGGCACAGAGAATGGGAGAGACTTCAGTTTGAAATGGGAATGGAGAGTGGGAGAGACTTCAGTTTGAAAAGGGAATGGAGAGCAGGAAAGACTTCAGTTTGAAAGGGGCACGGAGAGTGGGAAAAACTTCAGAGTGTTAGAGACTTCAGTCTAAAAAGGATGTGGGGAATAGTGGGGACTTCATTTTGAAAAGGGCATGGAGAGAGGGATGGACTTCAGTTTGAAAAGGGCACGGAGAGTGGGAAAAACTTCAGTTTGAAATGGGAATGGAGAGTGGGAGAGACTTCAGTTTGAAAAGGGCACGGAGAGTGGGAGAGATTTCAGCTTGAAAAAGGCACAGAGAGTGGGATGGACTTCAGTTTGAAAAGGGAACGGAGAGTGGGAGAGACTTCAGTTTGAAAACGGCATGGAGAGTGAGGGGAACTTCAGTTTCAAAAGAGCACGAAGTGTGGGAGAGACTTCAGTTTGAAAAGGTCATGGAGAGTGGGAGAGACTTCAGTTTGAAAAGGTCATGGAGAGTGGGAGAGACTTCAGTTTGAAAAGGACGTGGAGAGTGGGAGAGACTTCAGTTTGAAAAGGGCACGGAGAGTTGAGAGAGACTTCAGTTTGAAAAGGGCACGGAGAGTGGGAGAGACTTCAGTTTGAAATGGGAACAGAGAGTGTGAGAGATTTAAGTTTGAAAAGGGAACGGAGAGTGGGAGAGAATTCAGTTTGAAAAGGGAATGGAGAGTGGGAGAGACTTCAGTTTGAAAAGGGAATGGAGAGTGGGAGAGACTTCAGTTTGAAAAGGGAATGCAGAGTGGGAGAGATTTCAGTTTGAACAGGGCAAGGAGAGCGAGAGAGTCTTCAGTTTGTAAAGGGAAAGGAGAGTGGGAAAGACTTCAGTTTGAAAAGGGCATGGAGAGAGAGAGAGACTTCAGTTTGAAAAGCGCACGGGGAGAGTGAGAGACTTCAGTTTGAAAAGGGAACGGAGAGTGGAGAGACTTCAGTTTGAAAAGTGTGCAGAGAGTGGGTGAGACTTCAGTTTGAAAAGGGCACGGAGAGTGGGAGAGACTTCAATTTGAAAAGGGAATGGAGAGTGGGAGAGACTTCAGTTTGAAGAGCGCACGGAGAGAGTGAGAGACTTCAGTTTGAAAAGGGCATGGAGAGTGGGAGAGACTTGAGTTTGAAAAGTGTGCAGAGAGTGGGTGAGACTTCAGTTTGAAAAGCGCACGGAGAGAGTGAGAGACTTCAGTTTGAAAACTGTGCAGAGACTGGGTGAGACTTCAGTTTGAAAAGGGCACGGAGAGTGGGAGAGACTTCAGTTTGAAAAGGGAACGGAGAGGGGGAGAGACTTCAGTTTGAAAAGGGAACGGAGAGCAGGAGAGACTTCAGTTTGAAAAGGACGTGGAGAGAGGGAGAGACTTCAGTTTGAAAAAGGCACAAAGAGAGGGATGGAATTCAGTTGGAAAAGGGAACGGAGAGTGGGAAAGACTTCAGTTTGAAAAGGGAACGGAGAGCAGGAGAGACTTTAGTTTGAAAAGGACGTGGAGAGTGGGAGAGACTTCAGTCTAATAAGGATGTGGAGAGTAGTGGGGACTTCAGTTTGAAAAGGGCACGGAGAGCGGGGGAGACTTGAGTTTGAAAAGGGAACGAAGAGAGTGAGAGACATCAGTTTGAAAAAGGCACAAAGAATGGGATGGACTTCAGCTTGAAAAGGGAACGGAGAGAGGGAGAGACTTCAGATTGAAAAGGGCAAGGAGAGTGGGAGAGACTTCAATTTGAAAAGGGCACGGAGAGTGGGAGAGACTTCAGTTTGAAAAGGACGTGGACAGTGGGAGAGACCAGTCTAAAAAGGATGTGGAGAGTAGTGGGGACTTCAGTTTGAAAAGGGAACGGAGAATTGGAAAGACTTCAGTTTGAAAAGGACGCAGAGAGCGGAAAAGTCTTCAGTTTGAAAAGGGCATGGAGAGAGGGAGAGACATCAGTTTGAAAAAGGCACAAAGAGTGGGACAGACTTCAGTTTGAAAAGGGCACGGAGAGAGGGAGAGACTTCAGTTTGAAAAGGGAACGGAGAGTGGGAGAGACTTCAGTTTGAAAAAGGCACAAAGAGATGGATAGACTTCAGTTTGAAAAGGGAACGGAGAGCAGGAGAGACTTCAGATTGAAAAGGGCACGGAGAGAGAGAGAGACTTCAATTTGAAAAGGTCATGGAGAGTGGGCAAGACTTCTCTCTCTCTCTCCATGCCCTTTTCCAACTGAAGTCTTTCCCACTCTCCTTTCCCTTTTCAAACTGAAGACTCTCTCGCTCTCCTTTCTCTTTTCAAACTGATGTCTCTCCCTCTCTCCGTGCCCTTTTCAAACTGATGTCTCTCCCTCTCTCCGTGCCCTTTTCAAACTGATGTCTCTCCCTCTCTCCGTGCCCTTTTCAAACTGAAGACTCTTCCGCTCTCTGCGTCCTTTTCAAACTGAAGTCTTTCCAATTCTCCATGCCCTTTTCAAACTGAAGTCTTTCCCACTCTTCGTTCCCTTTTCAAACTTAATTCTTTACCACTCTCTGTTCCCATTTCAAACTGATGTCTCTCCCTCTCTCCGTGCCCATTTCAAACTGAAGTCTTTCCAATTCTCCATGCCCTTTTCAAAGTGAAATGGACGTGGAGAGTGGGAGAGACTTCAGTTTGAAAAGGGAACGGAGAGAGGGAGACTTCAGTTTGAAAAGGACGTGGAGAGTAGTGGGGTCCTCAGTTTGAAAAGGGCACAGAGAGTGGGAGAGACTTCAGGTTGAAAAGGGAATGGAGAGTGGGAGAGACTTCAGGTTGAAAAGTGAATGGAGAGTGGGAGAGACTTCAGGTTGAAAAGGGAATGGAGAGTGGGAGAGACTTCAGTTTGAAAAGGGCACAGGGAGTGGGAGAGCCTTCAGTTTGAAAAGGGCACGGAGAGTGGGAAAGACTTCGGTTTGAAATGGGAACAGAGAGTGAGAGAGAATTAAGTTTGAAAAGGGAACGGAGAGTGGGAGAGAATTCAGTTTGAAATGGGAATGGAGAGAGGGAGAGACTTCAGTTTGAAAAGGGAACGGAGAGTGGGACAGACTTAGGTTTGAAAAGGACACGGAGAGTGGGAGAGACTTCAGTTTGAAAAGGGAACGGAGAGGGGGAGAGACTTCAGTTTGAAAAGGGAACGGAGGGCAGGAGAGACTTCAGTTTGAAAAGGACGTGGAGAGAGGGAGAGACTTCAGTTTGAAAAAGGCACAAAGAGAGGGATGGAATTCAGTTGGAAAAGGGAACGGAGAGTGGGAAAGACTTCAGTTTGAAAAGGGAACGGAGAGCAGGAGAGACTTTAGTTTGAAAAGGACGTGGAGAGTGGGAGAGACTTCAGTCTAATAAGGATGTGGAGAGTAGTGGGGACTTCAGTTTGAAAAGGGCACGGAGAGCGGGGGAGACTTGAGTTTGAAAAGGGAACGAAGAGAGTGAGAGACATCAGTTTGAAAAAGGCACAAAGAATGGGATGGACTTCAGCTTGAAAAGGGAACGGAGAGAGGGAGAGACTTCAGATTGAAAAGGGCAAGGAGAGTGGGAGAGACTTCAATTTGAAAAGGGCACGGAGAGTGGGAGAGACTTCAGTTTGAAAAGGACGTGGACAGTGGGAGAGACCAGTCTAAAAAGGATGTGGAGAGTAGTGGGGACTTCAGTTTGAAAAGGGAACGGAGAATTGGAAAGACTTCAGTTTGAAAAGGACGCAGAGAGCGGAAAAGTCTTCAGTTTGAAAAGGGCATGGAGAGAGGGAGAGACATCAGTTTGAAAAAGGCACAAAGAGTGGGACAGACTTCAGTTTGAAAAGGGCACGGAGAGAGGGAGAGACTTCAGTTTGAAAAGGGAACGGAGAGTGGGAGAGACTTCAGTTTGAAAAAGGCACAAAGAGATGGATAGACTTCAGTTTGAAAAGGGAACGGAGAGCAGGAGAGACTTCAGATTGAAAAGGGCACGGAGAGAGAGAGAGACTTCAATTTGAAAAGGTCATGGAGAGTGGGCAAGACTTCTCTCTCTCTCTCCATGCCCTTTTCCAACTGAAGTCTTTCCCACTCTCCTTTCCCTTTTCAAACTGAAGACTCTCTCGCTCTCCTTTCTCTTTTCAAACTGATGTCTCTCCCTCTCTCCGTGCCCTTTTCAAACTGATGTCTCTCCCTCTCTCCGTGCCCTTTTCAAACTGATGTCTCTCCCTCTCTCCGTGCCCTTTTCAAACTGAAGACTCTTCCGCTCTCTGCGTCCTTTTCAAACTGAAGTCTTTCCAATTCTCCATGCCCTTTTCAAACTGAAGTCTTTCCCACTCTTCGTTCCCTTTTCAAACTTAATTCTCTACCACTCTCTGTTCCCATTTCAAACTGATGTCTCTCCCTCTCTCCGTGCCCATTTCAAACTGAAGTCTTTCCAATTCTCCATGCCCTTTTCAAAGTGAAATGGACGTGGAGAGTGGGAGAGACTTCAGTTTGAAAAGGGAACGGAGAGAGGGAGACTTCAGTTTGAAAAGGGAACGGAGAGTGGGAGAGACTTCAGTTTGAAAAGGGCACGGAGATTAGGAGAGACTTCAGTTTGAAAAGGGCACAGAGAGTGAGGGAGAGACATTAGTTTGAAAAGGGCACAGAGAGTGAGAGAGTCTTCAGTTTCAAAAGAGCACGAAGTGTGGGAGAGAATTCAGTTTGAAAAGTGAATGGAGAGTGGGAGAGACTTCAGTTTGAAAAGTGAATGGAGAGTGGGAGAGACTTCAGGTTGAAAAGTGAATGGAGAGTGGGAGAGACTTCAGGTTGAAAAGGGAATGGAGAGTGGGAGAGACTTCAGGTTGAAAAGTGAATGGAGAGTGGGAGAGACTTCAGGTTGAAAAGGGAAGGGAGAGTGGGAGAGACTTCAGTTTGAAAAGGGCACAGGGAGTGGGAGAGCCTTCAGTTTGAAAAGGGCACGGAGAGTGGGAGAGACTTCGGTTTGAAATGGGAACAGAGAGTGAGAGAGAATTAAGTTTGAAAAGGGAACGGAGAGTGGGAGAGAATTCAGTTTGAAATGGGAATGGAGAGAGGGAGAGACTTCAGTTTGAAAAGGGAACGGAGAGTGGGACAGACTTAGGTTTGAAAAGGACACGGAGAGTGGGAGAGACTTCAGTTTGAAAAGGGCACGCAGATTAGGAGAGACTTCAGTTTGAAAAGGGCACAGAGAGTGCGGGAGAGACTTTAGTTTGAAAAGGGCACAGAGAGTGAGAGAGTCTTCAGTTTCAAAAGAGCACGAAGTGTGGGAGAGAATTCAGTTTGAAAAGGGAATGGAGAGTGGGAGAGACTTCAGGTTGAAAAGTGAATGGAGAGTGGGAGAGACTTCAGTTTGAAAAGGGAATGGAGAGTGGGAGAGACTTCAGTTTGAAAAGGGCACAGGGAGTGGGAGAGCCTTCAGTTTGAAAAGGGCACGGAGAGTGGGAGAGACTTCAGTTTGAAATGGGAACAGAGAGTGGGAGAGAATTAAGTTTGAAAAGGGAACGAAGAGTGGGAGAGACTTCAGTTTGAAAAGGGAATGGAGAGTGGGAGAGACTTCAGTTTGAAAAGGGCACGGAGAGTGGGAGAGACTTCGGTTTGAAATGGGAACAGAGAGTGAGAGAGAATTAAGTTTGAAAAGGGAACGGAGAGTGGGAGAGAATTCAGTTTGAAATGGGAATGGAGAGAGGGAGAGACTTCAGTTTGAAAAGGGAACGGAGAGTGGGACAGACTTAGGTTTGAAAAGGACACGGAGAGTGGGAGAGACTTCAGTTTGAAAAGGGCACGCAGATTAGGAGAGACTTCAGTTTGAAAAGGGCACAGAGAGTGCGGGAGAGACTTTAGTTTGAAAAGGGCACAGAGAGTGAGAGAGTCTTCAGTTTCAAAAGAGCACGAAGTGTGGGAGAGAATTCAGTTTGAAAAGGGAATGGAGAGTGGGAGAGACTTCAGGTTGAAAAGTGAATGGAGAGTGGGAGAGACTTCAGTTTGAAAAGGGAATGGAGAGTGGGAGAGCCTTCAGTTTGAAAAGGGCACGGAGAGTGGGAGAGACTTCAGTTTGAAATGGGAACAGAGAGTGGGAGAGAATTAAGTTTGAAAAGGGAACGAAGAGTGGGAGAGAATTCAGTTTGAAAAGGGAATGGAGAGTGGGAGAGACTTCAGGTTGAAAAGAGAATGGAGAATGGGAGAGACTTCAGTTTGAAAAGGGCACGGAGAGTGGGAGAGACTTCAGTTTGAAAAGGGCACGGAGTTTGGGAGAGACTTCAGTTTGAAAAGGGAACGGAGAGTGGGAGAGATTTCAGCTTGAAAACGGCACAGAGAGTGGGAGAGACTTCAGTTTGAAAAGGGCACGGAGAGTGGGATGGACTTCAGTTTGAAAAGGGAACGGAGAGTGGGAGAGACTGCACTTTGAAAGGGTCATGGAGAGTGGGAGAGACTTCAGTGTGAAACGGGAATGGAGAGTGGGAGAGACTTCAGTTTGAAAAGGGAACGGAGAGTGGGAGAGACTTCATTTTGAAAAGGGAACCGAGAGTGGGAGAGACTTCAGTTTGAAAAGGGAACGGAGAGTGGGAGAGATTTCAGCTTGAAAACGGCATGGAGAGTGGGATGGACTTCAGTTTGAAAAGGGAACGGAGAGTGGGAGAGACTGCACTTTGAAAGGGTCATGGAGAGTGGGAGAGACTTCAGTTTCAAAAGAGCACGAAGAGTGAGAGAGACTTTAGTTTCAAAAGAGCACGAAGACTGGGAGAGACTTCAGCTTGAAAAGGTCATGGAGAGTGGGAGAGACTTCAGTTTGAAAAGGGAACGGAGAGCAGGCGAGACTTCAGTTTGAAAAGGACGTGGAGAGTGGGAGAGACTTCAGTCTAAAAATGATGTGGAGAGCAGTGAGGACTTCAGATTGAAAAGGGCACAGAGAGTGGGAGAGACTTCAGTTTGAAAAGGGCACGGAGAGAGGGAGAGACTTCAGTTTGAAAAGGGAATGGAGAGAGGGAGAGACTTCAGTTTGAAAAGGGCACGGAGAGTGGGAGAGACTTCAGTCAAAAAAGGATGTGTAGGGTAGTGGGGACTTCAGTTTGAAAAGGGAACGGAGATTGGGAGAGACTTCAGTTTGAAAAGTGAATGGAGAGTGGGAGAGACTTCAGGTTGAAAAGGGAATGGAGAGTGGGCGAGACTTCAGTCTAAAAAGGATGTGGAGATTGGTGGGGACTGCAGTTTGAAAAGGGAATGGAGAGAGGGAGAGACTTCAGTTGAAAAGGGTACAGAGAGTGGGAGAGAATTCAGTTTGAAAAGGGCACGGAGAGAGGGATAGATTTCAGTTGGAAAAGGGAACGGAGAGTGGGAAAGACTTCAGTTTGAAAAGGGCACGGAGAGTGGGAAAGACTTCAGTGTGAAATGGGAATGGAGAGTGGGAGAGACTTCAGTTTGAAAAGGGCACGGAGAGTGGGATGGACTTCACTTTGAAAAGGGAACGGAGAGTGGGAGAGACTTCAGTTTGAAAAGGGAACGGAGAGCAGGAAAGACTTCAGTTTGAAAAGGATGTGGAGAGTGTTAGAGACTTCAGTTTGAAAAGGGAACGGAGAGTGAGAGAGAATTCAGTTTGAAAAGGGAATGGAGAGTGGGAGAGGCTTCAGTTAGAAATGGGAATGGAGAGTGGGAGAGACTTCAGTTTGAAAAGGGAACGGAGAGAGTGAGAAACTTCAGTTTGAAAAGGGCACAGAGAGCGGGGGAGACTTCATTTTGAAAAGGGCACGGAGAGAGGGATAGACATCAGTTTGAAAAGGGAACGGAGAGTGGGAGAGACTTCAGTTTGAAAAGGGCACAGAGAGTGGGAGAGACTTCAGTTTGAAATGGGAACGGAGAGTGGGAGAGACTTCAGTTTGAAAATGGCATGGAGAGTGGGGGACACTTCAGTTTCAAAAGAGCACGGAGAGAGTGAGAGACTTCAGTTTGAAAAGTGCATGGAGAGCAGGCGAGACTTCAGTTTGAAAAGGAGGTGGAGAGTGGGAGAGACTTCAGTCTAAAAAGGATGTGGAGAGTAGTGAGGACTTCATTTTGAAAAGGGCACAGAGAGTGGGAGAGACTTCAGTTTGAAAAGGGAACGGAGAGAGGGAGAGACTTTATTTTGAAAATGGAAGGGAGATTGAGAGAGAGTTCAGTTTGAACATGGCACGCAGAGTGGGAGAGACCACAGTTTGAAAAGGGCACGGAGAGAGGGAGAGTCTTCAGTTTGAAAAGGGCACGGAGAGAGGGAGAGTCTTCAGTTTGAAAAAGGCACGGAGAGAGGGAGAGTCTTCAGTTTGAAAAGGGCACAAAGAGTGGGATAGACTACAGTTTGAAAAGGGTGTCGAGAGCTGGAGAGACTTCAGTTTGAAAAGGGCACGCAGAGTGGGAGAGACTTCAGTTTGAAAAGGGAAAGGAGAGCAGGAGAGACTTCAGTTTGAAAAGGACGTGGAGAGTGGGAGAGACGTCAGTCTAAAAAGGATGTGGGGAGTAGTGGGGACTTCATTTTGAAAAGGTCACGGAGAGAGGGATAGACTTCAGTTTGAAAACGGAACGGAGAGTGGGAGAGACTTCAGTTTGAAAAGGGCACGGAGAGTGGGAAAAACTTCAGTTTGAAAAGGGCACGGAGAGAGGGAGAGACTTCAGTTTGGAAAGGGCATGGAGAGTGGGAGAGATTTCAGCTTGAAAAAGGCACAGAGAGTGGGATGGACTTCACTTTGAAAAGGGAACGGAGAGTGGGAGAGACTTCAGTTTGAAATGGGAACGGAGAGTGGGAGAGACTTCAGTTTGAAAATGGCATGGAGAGTGAGGGATACTTCAGTTTCAAAAGAGCACGAAGAGTGGGAGAGACTTCAGTTTGAAAAGGGAACGGAGAGCAGGAAAGACTTCAGTTTGAAAAGGACGTGGAGAGTGTTAGAGACTTCAGTCTAAAAAGGATGTGGGGAGTAGTGGGGACTTCAGTTTGAAAAGGGCACGGAGATTAGGAGAGACTTCAGTTTGAAATGGGAATGGAGAGTGGGAGAGACTTCGGTTTGAAAAGGGAACGGAGAGAGTGAGAGACATCAGTTTGAAAAGGGCACGGAGAGTGGGAGAGACTTCAGTTTGATAAGGTAATGGAGAGTGGGAAAGACTATAGTTAGAAAAGGGAAAGGAGAGCAGGAGAGACTTCAGTTTGAAAAGGACGTGGAGAGTGGGAGAGACTTCAGTCAAAAAAGGATGTGTAGGGTAGTGGGGACTTCAGTTTGAAAAGGGCACGGAGAATGCGAGGGACTTCAGTTTGCAAAGGGAACGGAGAGTGGGAGAGACTTCAGTTTGAAAAGGGCACAGAAAGTGGGAGAGACTACAGTTTGAAAAGGGCATGGAGAGAGGGAGAGACTTCAGTTGAAAAGGGTACAGAGAGTGGGAGAGAATTCAGTTTGAAAAGGGCACGGAAAGTGGGAGAGACTTCAGTTTGAAACGGGAATGGAGAGTGGGAGAGACTTCAGTTTGAAAAGGGAATGGAGAGTGGGAGAGACTTCAGTTTGAAAAGGGAACGGAGAGTGGGAGAGACTTCAGTTTGAAAAGGGCACGGAGTTTGGGAGAGACTTCAGTTTGAAAAGGGAATGGAGAGTGGGAGAGACTTCACTTTGAAAAGGGAACGGAGAGTGGGAGAGATTTCAGCTTGAAAACGGCATGGAGAGTGGGAGAGACTTCAGTTTGAAAAGGGAACGGAGAGTGGGAGAGACTGCACTTTGAAAGGGTCATGGAGAGTGGGAGAGACTTCAGTTTCAAAAGAGCACGAAGAGTGAGAGAGACTTTAGTTTCAAAAGAGCACGAAGACTGGGAGAGACTTCAGCTTGAAAAGGTCATGGAGAGTGGGAGAGACTTCAGTTTGAAAAGGGAACGGAGAGCAGGCGAGACTTCAGTTTGAAAAGGACGTGGAGAGTGGGAGAGACTTCAGTCTAAAAAGGATGTGTAGGGCAGTGGGGACTTCATTTTGAAAAGGGCACGGAGAGTGGGGTGACTTCAGTTTGAAAAGGGAACGGAGAGTGGGAGAGACTTCAGTTTGAAAAGGGCACGGAGAGTGGGAAAGACTTCAGTGTGAAATGGGAATGGAGAGTGGGAGAGACTTCAGTTTGAAAAGGGCACGGAGAGAGGGAGAGACTTCAGTTTCAAAAGAGCACGAAGAGCGGGAGAGACTTCAGTTTGAAAAGGACGTGGAGAGTGTTAGAGACTTCAGTTTGAAACGGGCACGGAGAGTGGGAGAGACTTCAGTTGGAAAAGGGCACGGAGAGTGAGAGAGAATTCAGTGTGAAAAGGGAATGGAGAGTGGGAGAGACTTCAGTTTGAAAAGGGAACGGAGAGTGGGAGAGACTTCAGTATGAAAAGTGAATGGATAGTGGGAGAGACTTCAGTTTGAAATGGGAAAGGAGAGTGGGGGAGACTTCAGTTTGAAAAGGGAATGGAGAGTGGGAGAGACTTCAGTTTGAAAAGTGAATGGAGAGTGGGAGAGACTTCAGTTTGAAAAGTGAATGGAGAATGGGAGAGACTTCAGTTTGAAAAGGGAATGGAGAGTGGGCGAGACTTCAGTTTGAAAAGGTAATGGAGAGTGGGAAAGACTATAGTTTGAAAAGGGAAAGGAGAGCAGGAGAGACTTCAGTTTGAAAAGGACGTGGAGAGTGGGAGAGACTTCAGTCTAAAAAGGATGTGGAGAGTAGTGGGGACTTCAGTTTGAAAAGGGAACGGAGAGTGGGAGAGACTTCAGTTTGAAATGGGAATGGAGAGTGGGAGAGACTTCAGTTTGAAAAGTGAATGGAGAGTGGGAGAGACTTCAGGTTGTAAAGGGAATGGAGAGTGGGAGAGACTTCAGTTTGAAAAGGGCACGGAAAGTGGGAGAAACTTCAGTTTGAAACGGGAATGGAGAGTGGGAGAGACTTCACTTTGAAAAGGGCACGGAGAGTGGGAGAGATTTCAGGTTGAAAAAGGCACAGAGGGTAGGATGGACTTCAGTTTGAAAAGGGAATGGAGAGTGGGAGAGACTTCAGTTTGAAAAGGGAATGGAGAGTGGGAGAGACTTCAGTTTGAAAAGGGAACGGAGAGTGGGAGAGACTTCAGTTTGAAAAGGGAATGGAGAGTGCGAGAGACTTCAGTTTGAAAAGGGAATGGAGAGTGGGAGAGACTTCACTTTGAAAAGGGAACGGAGAGTGGGAGAGACTTCAGTTTGAAAAGGGCACGGAGAGTGGGAGAGACTTCAGTTGGAAAAGGGCACGGATATTGGGAGAGATTTCAGGTTGAAAAAGGCACAGAGGGTGGGATGGACTTCAGTTTGAAAAGGGAATGGAGAGTGGGAGAGACTTCAGTTTCAAAAGAGCACGAAGACTGGGAGAGACTTCAGTTTGAAAAGGGAACGGAGAGCAGGCGAGACTTCAGTTTGAAAAGGACGTGGAGAGGGGGAGAGACTTCAGTCTAAAAAGGATGTGGGGAGTAGTGGGGACTTCATTTTGAAAAGGGCACGGAGAGCGGGGGAGACTTCATTTTGAAAAGGGCACGGAGAGAGGGATAGACTTCAGTTTGAAAAGGGAACGGAGAGTGGGAGAGACTTCAGTTTGAAAAGGGCACGGAGAGTGGGAAAGCCTTCAGTGTGAAATGGGAATGGAGAGTGGGAGAGACTTCAGTTTGAAAAGGGCACGGAGATTGGGAGAGATTTCAGGTTGAAAAAGGCACAGAGGGTAGGATGGACTTCAGTTTGAAAAGGGAATGGAGAGTGGGAGAGACTTCAGTTTGAAAAGGGAATGGAGAGTGGGAGAGACTTCAGTTTGAAAAGGGAATGGAGAGAGGGAGAGACTTCACTTTGAAAAGGGAACGGAGAGAGGGAGAGACTTCACTTTGAAAAGGGAACGGAGAGTGGGAGAGATTTCAGTTTGAAAAGGGAATGGAGAGTGGGAGAGACTTCAGGTTGAAAAGGGAATGGAGAGTGGGCGAGACTTCAGTCTAAAAAGGATGTGGAGATTGGTGGGGACTGCAGTTTGAAAAGGGAATGGAGAGAGGGAGAGACTTCAGTTGAAAAGGGTACAGAGAGTGGGAGAGAATTCAGTTTGAAAAGGGCACGGAGAGTGGGGCAGACTTCATTTTGAAAAGGGCACGGAGAGAGGGATAGACTTCAGTTTGAAAAGGGAACGGAGAGTGGGAGAGACTTCAGTTTGAAAAGGGAATGGAGAGAGGGAGAGACTTCAGTTTGAAATGGGCATGGAGAGTGGGAGAGACTTCAGTTTGAAAAGGGAATGGAGAGTGGGAGAGATTTCAGTTTGAAAAGGGAATGGAGAGTGGGAGAGACTTCAGTTTGAAAAGGGAATGGAGAGTGGGAGACACTTCAGTTTGAAAAGGGCACGGAAAGTGGGAGAGACTTCAGTTTGAAAAGGGAATGGAGAGTGGGAGAGACTTCAGTTTGAAAAGGGAATGGAGAGTGGGAGAGACTTCAGTTTGAAAAGGGAATGGAGAGTGGGAGAGACTTCAGTTTGAAAAGGGAATGGAGAGTGGGAGAGACTTCAGTTTGAAAAAGGCACGGAGAGTGGGATGGACTTCAGTTTGAAAAGGACGTGGAGAGTGGGAGAGACTTCAGGTTGAAAAGGATGTGGGGAGTAGTGGGGACTTCATTTTGAAAAGGGCACGGAGAGCGGGGGAGTCTTCATTTTGAAAAGGGCACGGAGAGAGGGATAGATTTCAGTTGGAAAAGGGAACGGAGAGTGGGAGAGACTTCAGTTTGAAAAGGGCACGGAGAGAGGGAGAGACTTCAGTTTGGAAAAGGCACAGAGAGTGGGATGGACTTCACTTTGAAAAGGGAACGGAGAGTGGGAGAGACTTCAGTTTGAAAATGGCATGGAGAGTGAGGGACACTTCAGTTACAAAAGAGCACGAAGAGTGGGAGAGACTTCAGTTTGAAAAGGGAACGGAGAGCAGGAAAGACTTCAGTTTGAAAAGGACGTGGAGAGTGTTAGAGACTTCAATTTGAAAAGGGAACGGAGAGAGTGAGAGACTTCAGTTTGAAAAGGGCACAGAGAGCGGGGGAGACTTCATTTTGAAAAGGGCACGGAGAGAGGGATAGACTTCAGTTTGAAAAGGGGACGGAGAGTGGGAGAGACTTCAGTTTGAAAAGGGCACAGAGAATGGGAGAGACTTCAGTTTGAAAAGGGAACGGAGAGTGGGAGAGACTTCAGTTTGAAAATGGCATGGAGAGTGAGGGACACTTCAGTTACAAAAGAGCACGAAGAGTGGGAGAGACTTCAGTTTGAAAAAGGAACGGAGAGCAGGAAAGACTTCAGTTTGAAAAGGACGTGGAGAGTGTTAGAGACTTCAGTTTGAAAAGGGAACGGAGAGAGTGAGAGACTTCAGTTTGAAAAGGGCACAGAGAGCGGGGGAGACTTCATTTTGAAAAGGGCACGGAGAGAGGGATAGACTTCAGTTTGAAAAGGGGACGGAGAGTGGGAGAGACTTCAGTTTGAAAAGGGCACAGAGAATGGGAGAGACTTCAGTTTGAAATGGGAATGGAGAGTGGGAGAGACTTCAGTTTGAAAAGGGAATGGAGAGCAGGAAAGACTTCAGTTTGAAAGGGGCACGGAGAGTGGGAAAAACTTCAGAGTGTTAGAGACTTCAGTCTAAAAAGGATGTGGGGAATAGTGGGGACTTCATTTTGAAAAGGGCATGGAGAGAGGGATGGACTTCAGTTTGAAAAGGGCACGGAGAGTGGGAAAAACTTCAGTTTGAAATGGGAATGGAGAGTGGGAGAGACTTCAGTTTGAAAAGGGCACGGAGAGTGGGAGAGATTTCAGCTTGAAAAAGGCACAGAGAGTGGGATGGACTTCACTTTGAAAAGGGAACGGAGAGTGGGAGAGACTTCAGTTTGAAAACGGCATGGAGAGTGAGGGGAACTTCAGTTTCAAAAGAGCACGAAGTGTGGGAGAGACTTCAGTTTGAAAAGGTCATGGAGAGTGGGAGAGACTTCAGTTTGAAAAGGTCATGGAGAGTGGGAGAGACTTCAGTTTGAAAAGGACGTGGAGAGTGGGAGAGACTTCAGTTTGAAAAGGGCACGGAGAGTTGAGAGAGACTTCAGTTTGAAAAGGGCACGGAGAGTGGGAGAGACTTCAGTTTGAAATGGGAACAGAGAGTGTGAGAGATTTAAGTTTGAAAAGGGAACGGAGAGTGGGAGAGAATTCAGTTTGAAAAGGGAATGGAGAGTGGGAGAGACTTCAGTTTGAAAAGGGAATGGAGAGTGGGAGAGACTTCAGTTTGAAAAGGGAATGCAGAGTGGGAGAGATTTCAGTTTGAACAGGGCAAGGAGAGCGAGAGAGTCTTCAGTTTGTAAAGGGAAAGGAGAGTGGGAAAGACTTCAGTTTGAAAAGGGCATGGAGAGAGAGAGAGACTTCAATTTGAAAAGGGCACCGAGAGCAGGAGAGACTTCAGTTTGAAAAGGGCATGGAGAGTGGGAGAGACTTCAGTTTGAAAAGCGCACGGGGAGTGTGAGAGACTTCAGTTTGAAAAGGGAACGGAGAGTGGAGAGACTTCAGTTTGAAAAGTGTGCAGAGAGTGGGTGAGACTTCAGTTTGAAAAGGGCACGGAGAGTGGGAGAGACTTCAATTTGAAAAGGGAATGGAGAGTGGGAGAGACTTCAGTTTGAAGAGCGCACGGAGAGAGTGAGAGACTTCAGTTTGAAAAGGGCATGGAGAGTGGGAGAGACTTCAGTTTGAAAAGGGAACGGAGAGCAGGAGAGACTTTAGTTTGAAAAGGACGTGGAGAGTGGGAGAGACTTCAGTCTAATAAGGATGTGGAGAGTAGTGGGGACTTCAGTTTGAAAAGGGCACGGAGAGCGGGGGAGACTTGAGTTTGAAAAGGGAACGAAGAGAGTGAGAGACATCAGTTTGAAAAAGGCACAAAGAATGGGATGGACTTCAGCTTGAAAAGGGAACGGAGAGAGGGAGAGACTTCAGATTGAAAAGGGCAAGGAGAGTGGGAGAGACTTCAATTTGAAAAGGGCACGGAGAGTGGGAGAGACTTCAGTTTGAAAAGGACGTGGACAGTGGGAGAGACCAGTCTAAAAAGGATGTGGAGAGTAGTGGGGACTTCAGTTTGAAAAGGGAACGGAGAATTGGAAAGACTTCAGTTTGAAAAGGACGCAGAGAGCGGAAAAGTCTTCAGTTTGAAAAGGGCATGGAGAGAGGGAGAGACATCAGTTTGAAAAAGGCACAAAGAGTGGGACAGACTTCAGTTTGAAAAGGGCACGGAGAGAGGGAGAGACTTCAGTTTGAAAAGGGAACGGAGAGTGGGAGAGACTTCAGTTTGAAAAAGGCACAAAGAGATGGATAGACTTCAGTTTGAAAAGGGAACGGAGAGCAGGAGAGACTTCAGATTGAAAAGGGCACGGAGAGAGAGAGAGACTTCAATTTGAAAAGGTCATGGAGAGTGGGCAAGACTTCTCTCTCTCTCTCTCCATGCCCTTTTCCAACTGAAGTCTTTCCCACTCTCCTTTCCCTTTTCAAACTGAAGACTCTCTCGCTCTCCTTTCTCTTTTCAAACTGATGTCTCTCCCTCTCTCCGTGCCCTTTTCAAACTGATGTCTCTCCCTCTCTCCGTGCCCTTTTCAAACTGATGTCTCTCCCTCTCTCCGTGCCCTTTTCAAACTGAAGACTCTTCCGCTCTCTGCGTCCTTTTCAAACTGAAGTCTTTCCAATTCTCCATGCCCTTTTCAAACTGAAGTCTTTCCCACTCTTCGTTCCCTTTTCAAACTTAATTCTCTACCACTCTCTGTTCCCATTTCAAACTGATGTCTCTCCCTCTCTCCGTGCCCATTTCAAACTGAAGTCTTTCCAATTCTCCATGCCCTTTTCAAAGTGAAATGGACGTGGAGAGTGGGAGAGACTTCAGTTTGAAAAGGGAACGGAGAGAGGGAGACTTCAGTTTGAAAAGGACGTGGAGAGTAGTGGGGTCCTCAGTTTGAAAAGGGCACAGAGAGTGGGAGAGACTTCAGTTTGAAAAGGGCACAGAGAGTGAGGGAGAGACTTTAGTTTGAAAAGGGCACAGAGAGTGAGAGAGTCTTCAGTTTCAAAAGAGCACGAAGTGTGGGAGAGAATTCAGTTTGAAAAGTGAATGGAGAGTGGGAGAGACTTCAGTTTGAAAAGTGAATGGAGAGTGGGAGAGACTTCAGGTTGAAAAGTGAATGGAGAGTGGGAGAGACTTCAGGTTGAAAAGGGAATGGAGAGTGGGAGAGACTTCAGGTTGAAAAGTGAATGGAGAGTGGGAGAGACTTCAGGTTGAAAAGGGAATGGAGAGTGGGAGAGACTTCAGTTTGAAAAGGGCACAGGGAGTGGGAGAGCCTTCAGTTTGAAAAGGGCACGGAGAGTGGGAGAGACTTCGGTTTGAAATGGGAACAGAGAGTGAGAGAGAATTAAGTTTGAAAAGGGAACGGAGAGTGGGAGAGAATTCAGTTTGAAATGGGAATGGAGAGAGGGAGAGACTTCAGTTTGAAAAGGGAACGGAGAGTGGGACAGACTTAGGTTTGAAAAGGACACGGAGAGTGGGAGAGACTTCAGTTTGAAAAGGGCACGCAGATTAGGAGAGACTTCAGTTTGAAAAGGGCACAGAGAGTGCGGGAGAGACTTTAGTTTGAAAAGGGCACAGAGAGTGAGAGAGTCTTCAGTTTCAAAAGAGCACGAAGTGTGGGAGAGAATTCAGTTTGAAAAGGGAATGGAGAGTGGGAGAGACTTCAGGTTGAAAAGTGAATGGAGAGTGGGAGAGACTTCAGTTTGAAAAGGGAATGGAGAGTGGGAGAGACTTCAGTTTGAAAAGGGCACAGGGAGTGGGAGAGCCTTCAGTTTGAAAAGGGCACGGAGAGTGGGAGAGACTTCAGTTTGAAATGGGAACAGAGAGTGGGAGAGAATTAAGTTTGAAAAGGGAACGAAGAGTGGGAGAGAATTCAGTTTGAAAAGGGAATGGAGAGTGGGAGAGACTTCAGGTTGAAAAGAGAATGGAGAATGGGAGAGACTTCAGTTTGAAAAGGGCACGGAGAGTGGGAGAGACTTCAGTTTGAAAAGGGCACGGAGTTTGGGAGAGACTTCAGTTTGAAAAGGGAATGGAGAGTGGGAGAGACTTCAGTTTGAAAAGGGCACGGAGAGTGGGATGGACTTCAGTTTGAAAAGGGAACGGAGAGTGGGAGAGACTGCACTTTGAAAGGGTCATGGAGAGTGGGAGAGACTTCAGTTTCAAAAGAGCACGAAGAGTGAGAGAGACTTTAGTTTCAAAAGAGCACGAAGACTGGGAGAGACTTCAGCTTGAAAAGGTCACGGAGAGTGGGAGAGACTTCAGTTTGAAAAGGGAACGGAGAGCAGGCGAGACTTCAGTTTGAAAAGGACGTGGAGAGTGGGAGAGACTTCAGTCTAAAAATGATGTGGAGAGCAGTGAGGACTTCAGATTGAAAAGGGCACAGAGAGTGGGAGAGACTTCAGTTTGAAAAGGGCACGGAGAGAGGGAGAGACTTCAGTTTGAAAAGGGAATGGAGAGAGGGAGAGACTTCAGTTTGAAAAGGGCACGGAGAGTGGGAGAGACTTCAGTCAAAAAAGGATGTGTAGGGTAGTGGGGACTTCAGTTTGAAAAGGGAACGGAGATTGGGAGAGACTTCAGTTTGAAAAGTGAATGGAGAGTGGGAGAGACTTCAGGTTGAAAAGGGAATGGAGAGTGGGCGAGACTTCAGTCTAAAAAGGATGTGGAGATTGGTGGGGACTGCAGTTTGAAAAGGGAATGGAGAGAGGTAGAGACTTCAGTTGAAAAGGGTACAGAGAGTGGGAGAGAATTCAGTTTGAAAAGGGCACGGAGAGAGGGATAGATTTCAGTTGGAAAAGGGAACGGAGAGTGGGAAAGACTTCAGTTTGAAAAGGGCACGGAGAGTGGGAAAGACTTCAGTGTGAAATGGGAATGGAGAGTGGGAGAGACTTCAGTTTGAAAAGGGCACGGAGAGTGGGATGGACTTCACTTTGAAAAGGGAACGGAGAGTGGGAGAGACTTCAGTTTGAAAAGGGAACGGAGAGCAGGAAAGACTTCAGTTTGAAAAGGATGTGGAGAGTGTTAGAGACTTCAGTTTGAAAAGGGAACGGAGAGTGAGAGAGAATTCAGTTTGAAAAGGGAATGGAGAGTGGGAGAGGCTTCAGTTAGAAATGGGAATGGAGAGTGGGAGAGACTTCAGTTTGAAAAGGGAACGGAGAGAGTGAGAGACTTCAGTTTGAAAAGGGCACAGAGAGCGGGGGAGACTTCATTTTGAAAAGGGCACGGAGAGAGGGATAGACATCAGTTTGAAAAGGGAACGGAGAGTGGGAGAGACTTCAGTTTGAAAAGGGCACAGAGAGTGGGAGAGACTTCAGTTTGAAATGGGAACGGAGAGTGGGAGAGACTTCAGTTTGAAAATGGCATGGAGAGTGGGGGACACTTCAGTTTCAAAAGAGCACGGAGAGAGTGAGAGACTTCAGTTTGAAAAGTGCATGGAGAGCAGGAGAGACTTCAGTTTGAAAAGGAGGTGGAGAGTGGGAGAGACTTCAGTCTAAAAAGGATGTGGAGAGTAGTGAGGACTTCATTTTGAAAAGGGCACAGAGAGTGGGAGAGACTTCAGTTTGAAAAGGGAACGGAGAGAGGGAGAGACTTTATTTTGAAAATGGAAGGGAGATTGAGAGAGAGTTCAGTTTGAACATGGCACGCAGAGTGGGAGAGACCACAATTTGAAAAGGGCACGGAGAGAGGGAGAGTCTTCAGTTTGAAAAGGGCACGGAGAAAGGGAGAGTCTTCAGTTTGAAAAAGGCACGGAGAGAGGGAGAGTCTTCAGTTTGAAAAGGGCACAAAGAGTGGGATAGACTACAGTTTGAAAAGGGTGTCGAGAGCTGGAGAGACTTCAGTTTGAAAAGGGCACGCAGAGTGGGAGAGACTTCAGTTTGAAAAGGGAAAGGAGAGCAGGAGAGACTTCAGTTTGAAAAGGACGTGGAGAGTGGGAGAGACGTCAGTCTAAAAAGGATGTGGGGAGTAGTGGGGACTTCATTTTGAAAAGGTCACGGAGAGAGGGATAGACTTCAGTTTGAAAACGGAACGGAGAGTGGGAGAGACTTCAGTTTGAAAAGGGCACGGAGAGTGGGAAAAACTTCAGTTTGAAAAGGGCACGGAGAGAGGGAGAGACTTCAGTTTGGAAAGGGCATGGAGAGTGGGAGAGATTTCAGCTTGAAAAAGGCACAGAGAGTGGGATGGACTTCACTTTGAAAAGGGAACGGAGAGTGGGAGAGACTTCAGTTTGAAATGGGAACGGAGAGTGGGAGAGACTTCAGTTTGAAAATGGCATGGAGAGTGAGGGATACTTCAGTTTCAAAAGAGCACGAAGAGTGGGAGAGACTTCAGTTTGAAAAGGGAACGGAGAGCAGGAAAGACTTCAGTTTGAAAAGGACGTGGAGAGTGTTAGAGACTTCAGTCTAAAAAGGATGTGGGGAGTAGTGGGGACTTCAGTTTGAAAAGGGCACGGAGATTAGGAGAGACTTCAGTTTGAAATGGGAATGGAGAGTGGGAGAGACTTCGGTTTGAAAAGGGAACGGAGAGAGTGAGAGACATCAGTTTGAAAAGGGCACGGAGAGTGGGAGAGACTTCAGTTTGATAAGGTAATGGAGAGTGGGAAAGACTATAGTTAGAAAAGGGAAAGGAGAGCAGGAGAGACTTCAGTTTGAAAAGGACGTGGAGAGTGGGAGAGACTTCAGTCAAAAAAGGATGTGTAGGGTAGTGGGGACTTCAGTTTGAAAAGGACACGGAGAATGCGAGAGACTTCAGTTTGCAAAGGGAACGGAGAGTGGGAGAGACTTCAGTTTGAAAAGGGAACGGAGAGAGTGAGAGACATCAGTTTGAAAAGGGCACGGAGAGTGGGAGAGACTTCAGTTTGATAAGGTAATGGAGAGTGGGAAAGACTAGAGTTTGAAAAGGGAAAGGAGAGCAGGAGAGACTTCAGTTTGAAAAGGACGTGGAGAGTGGGAGAGACTTCAGTCAAAAAAGGATGTGTAGGGTAGTGGGGACTTCAGTTTGAAAAGGGCACGGAGAATGCGAGGGACTTCAGTTTGCAAAGGGAACGGAGAGTGGGAGAGACTTCAGTTTGAAAAGGGCATGGAGAGAGGGAGAGACTTCAGTTGAAAAGGGTACAGAGAGTGGGAGAGACTTCAGTTTGAAAAGGGCACGGAAAGTGGGAGAGACTTCAGTTTGAAACGGGAATGGAGAGTGGGAGAGACTTCAGTTTGAAAAGGGAATGGAGAGTGGGAGAGACTTCAGTTTGAAAAGGGAATGGAGAGTGGGAGAGACTTCAGTTTGAAAAGGGAATGGAGAGTGGGAGAGACTTCAGTTTGAAAAGGGAACGGAGAGTGGGAGAGACTTCAGTTTGAAATGGGCACGGAGTTTGGGAGAGACTTCAGTTTGAAAAGGGAATGGAGAGTGGGAGAGATTTCAGCTTGAAAACGGCATGGAGAGTGGGAGAGACTTCAGTTTGAAAAGGACGTGGAGAGTGTTAGAGACTTCAGTTTGAAAAGGGCACGGAGAGTGGGATGGACTTCAGTTTGAAAAGGGAACGGAGAGTGGGAGAGACTGCACTTTGAAAGGGTCATGGAGAGTGGGAGAGACTTCAGTTTCAAAAGAGCACGAAGAGTGAGAGAGACTTTAGTTTCAAAAGAGCACGAAGACTGGGAGAGACTTCAGCTTGAAAAGGTCATGGAGAGTGGGAGAGACTTCAGTTTGAAAAGGGAACGGAGAGCAGGCGAGACTTCAGTTTGAAAAGGACGTGGAGAGTGGGAGAGACTTCAGTCTAAAAAGGATGTGTAGGGTAGTGGGGACTTCATTTTGAAAAGGGCACGGAGAGTGGGGGAGACTTCAGTTTGAAAAGGGAACGGAGAGTGGGAGAGACTTCAGTTTGAAAAGGGCACGGAGAGTGGGAAAGACTTCAGTGTGAAATGGGAATGGAGAGTGGGAGAGACTTCAGTTTCAAAAGAGCACGAAGAGCGGGAGAGACTTCAGTTTGAAAAGGACGTGGAGAGTGTTAGGGACTTCAGTTTGAAAAGGGCACGGAGAGTGGGAGAGACTTCAGTTGGAAAAGGGCACGGAGAGTGAGAGAGAATTCAGTGTGAAAAGGGAATGGAGAGTGGGAGAGACTTCAGTTTGAAAAGGGAACGGAGAGTGGGAGAGACTTCAGTATGAAAAGTGAATGGATAGTGGGAGAGACTTCAGTTTGAAATGGGAAAGGAGAGTGGGGGAGACTTCAGTTTGAAAAGGGAATGGAGAGTGGGAGAGACTTCAGTTTGAAAAGTGAATGGAGAGTGGGAGAGACTTCAGTTTGAAAAGTGAATGGAGAATGGGAGAGACTTCAGTTTGAAAAGGGAATGGAGAGTGGGCGAGACTTCAGTTTGAAAAGGTAATGGAGAGTGGGAAAGACTATAGTTTGAAAAGGGAAAGGAGAGCAGGAGAGACTTCAGTTTGAAAAGGACGTGGAGAGTGGGAGAGACTTCAGTCTAAAAAGGATGTGGAGAGTAGTGGGGACTTCAGTTTGAAAAGGGAACGGAGAGTGGGAGAGACTTCAGTTTGAAAAGGGCACGGAGAGCGGGGGAGACTTCAGTTTGAAATGGGAATGGAGAGTGGGAGAGACTTCAGTTTGAAAAGGGCACGGAGAGCGGGGGAGACTTCAGTTTGAAATGGGAATGGAGAGTGGGAGAGACTTCAGTTTGAAAAGGGCACAGGGAGTGGGAGAGCCTTCAGTTTGAAAAGGGCACGGAGAGTGGGAGAGACTTCGGTTTGAAATGGGAACAGAGAGTGAGAGAGAATTAAGTTTGAAAAGGGAACGGAGAGTGGGAGAGAATTCAGTTTGAAATGGGAATGGAGAGAGGGAGAGACTTCAGTTTGAAAAGGGAACGGAGAGTGGGACAGACTTAGGTTTGAAAAGGACACGGAGAGTGGGAGAGACTTCAGTTTGAAAAGGGCACGCAGATTAGGAGAGACTTCAGTTTGAAAAGGGCACAGAGAGTGCGGGAGAGACTTTAGTTTGAAAAGGGCACAGAGAGTGAGAGAGTCTTCAGTTTCAAAAGAGCACGAAGTGTGGGAGAGAATTCAGTTTGAAAAGGGAATGGAGAGTGGGAGAGACTTCAGGTTGAAAAGTGAATGGAGAGTGGGAGAGACTTCAGTTTGAAAAGGGAATGGAGAGTGGGAGAGACTTCAGTTTGAAAAGGGCACAGGGAGTGGGAGAGCCTTCAGTTTGAAAAGGGCACGGAGAGTGGGAGAGACTTCAGTTTGAAATGGGAACAGAGAGTGGGAGAGAATTAAGTTTGAAAAGGGAACGAAGAGTGGGAGAGAATTCAGTTTGAAAAGGGAATGGAGAGTGGGAGAGACTTCAGGTTGAAAAGAGAATGGAGAATGGGAGAGACTTCAGTTTGAAAAGGGCACGGAGAGTGGGAGAGACTTCAGTTTGAAAAGGGCACGGAGTTTGGGAGAGACTTCAGTTTGAAAAGGGAATGGAGAGTGGGAGAGACTTCAGTTTGAAAAGGGCACGGAGAGTGGGATGGACTTCAGTTTGAAAAGGGAACGGAGAGTGGGAGAGACTGCACTTTGAAAGGGTCATGGAGAGTGGGAGAGACTTCAGTTTCAAAAGAGCACGAAGAGTGAGAGAGACTTTAGTTTCAAAAGAGCACGAAGACTGGGAGAGACTTCAGCTTGAAAAGGTCACGGAGAGTGGGAGAGACTTCAGTTTGAAAAGGGAACGGAGAGCAGGCGAGACTTCAGTTTGAAAAGGACGTGGAGAGTGGGAGAGACTTCAGTCTAAAAATGATGTGGAGAGCAGTGAGGACTTCAGATTGAAAAGGGCACAGAGAGTGGGAGAGACTTCAGTTTGAAAAGGGCACGGAGAGAGGGAGAGACTTCAGTTTGAAAAGGGAATGGAGAGAGGGAGAGACTTCAGTTTGAAAAGGGCACGGAGAGTGGGAGAGACTTCAGTCAAAAAAGGATGTGTAGGGTAGTGGGGACTTCAGTTTGAAAAGGGAACGGAGATTGGGAGAGACTTCAGTTTGAAAAGTGAATGGAGAGTGGGAGAGACTTCAGGTTGAAAAGGGAATGGAGAGTGGGCGAGACTTCAGTCTAAAAAGGATGTGGAGATTGGTGGGGACTGCAGTTTGAAAAGGGAATGGAGAGAGGGAGAGACTTCAGTTGAAAAGGGTACAGAGAGTGGGAGAGAATTCAGTTTGAAAAGGGCACGGAGAGAGGGATAGATTTCAGTTGGAAAAGGGAACGGAGAGTGGGAAAGACTTCAGTTTGAAAAGGGCACGGAGAGTGGGAAAGACTTCAGTGTGAAATGGGAATGGAGAGTGGGAGAGACTTCAGTTTGAAAAGGGCACGGAGAGTGGGATGGACTTCACTTTGAAAAGGGAACGGAGAGTGGGAGAGACTTCAGTTTGAAAAGGGAACGGAGAGCAGGAAAGACTTCAGTTTGAAAAGGATGTGGAGAGTGTTAGAGACTTCAGTTTGAAAAGGGAACGGAGAGTGAGAGAGAATTCAGTTTGAAAAGGGAATGGAGAGTGGGAGAGGCTTCAGTTAGAAATGGGAATGGAGAGTGGGAGAGACTTCAGTTTGAAAAGGGAACGGAGAGAGTGAGAGACTTCAGTTTGAAAAGGGCACAGAGAGCGGGGGAGACTTCATTTTGAAAAGGGCACGGAGAGAGGGATAGACATCAGTTTGAAAAGGGAACGGAGAGTGGGAGAGACTTCAGTTTGAAAAGGGCACAGAGAGTGGGAGAGACTTCAGTTTGAAATGGGAACGGAGAGTGGGAGAGACTTCAGTTTGAAAATGGCATGGAGAGTGGGGGACACTTCAGTTTCAAAAGAGCACGGAGAGAGTGAGAGACTTCAGTTTGAAAAGTGCATGGAGAGCAGGCGAGACTTCAGTTTGAAAAGGAGGTGGAGAGTGGGAGAGACTTCAGTCTAAAAAGGATGTGGAGAGTAGTGAGGACTTCATTTTGAAAAGGGCACAGAGAGTGGGAGAGACTTCAGTTTGAAAAGGGAACGGAGAGAGGGAGAGACTTTATTTTGAAAATGGAAGGGAGATTGAGAGAGAGTTCAGTTTGAACATGGCACGCAGAGTGGGAGAGACCACAATTTGAAAAGGGCACGGAGAGAGGGAGAGTCTTCAGTTTGAAAAGGGCACGGAGAAAGGGAGAGTCTTCAGTTTGAAAAAGGCACGGAGAGAGGGAGAGTCTTCAGTTTGAAAAGGGCACAAAGAGTGGGATAGACTACAGTTTGAAAAGGGTGTCGAGAGCTGGAGAGACTTCAGTTTGAAAAGGGCACGCAGAGTGGGAGAGACTTCAGTTTGAAAAGGGAAAGGAGAGCAGGAGAGACTTCAGTTTGAAAAGGACGTGGTGAGTGGGAGAGACGTCAGTCTAAAAAGGATGTGGGGAGTAGTGGGGACTTCATTTTGAAAAGGTCACGGAGAGAGGGATAGACTTCAGTTTGAAAACGGAACGGAGAGTGGGAGAGACTTCAGTTTGAAAAGGGCACGGAGAGTGGGAAAAACTTCAGTTTGAAAAGGGCACGGAGAGAGGGAGAGACTTCAGTTTGGAAAGGGCATGGAGAGTGGGAGAGATTTCAGCTTGAAAAAGGCACAGAGAGTGGGATGGACTTCACTTTGAAAAGGGAACGGAGAGTGGGAGAGACTTCAGTTTGAAATGGGAACGGAGAGTGGGAGAGACTTCAGTTTGAAAATGGCATGGAGAGTGAGGGATACTTCAGTTTCAAAAGAGCACGAAGAGTGGGAGAGACTACAGTTTGAAAAGGGAACGGAGAGCAGGAAAGACTTCAGTTTGAAAAGGACGTGGAGAGTGTTAGAGACTTCAGTCTAAAAAGGATGTGGGGAGTAGTGGGGACTTCAGTTTGAAAAGGGCACGGAGATTAGGAGAGACTTCAGTTTGAAATGGGAATGGAGAGTGGGAGAGACTTCGGTTTGAAAAGGGAACGGAGAGAGTGAGAGACATCAGTTTGAAAAGGGCACGGAGAGTGGGAGAGACTTCAGTTTGATAAGGTAATGGAGAGTGGGAAAGACTATAGTTAGAAAAGGGAAAGGAGAGCAGGAGAGACTTCAGTTTGAAAAGGACGTGGAGAGTGGGAGAGACTTCAGTCAAAAAAGGATGTGTAGGGTAGTGGGGACTTCAGTTTGAAAAGGACACGGAGAATGCGAGAGACTTCAGTTTGCAAAGGGAACGGAGAGTGGGAGAGACTTCAGTTTGAAAAGGGAACGGAGAGAGTGAGAGACATCAGTTTGAAAAGGGAACGGAGAGTGGGAGAGACTTCAGTTTGAAAAGGGCATGGAGAGAGGGAGAGACTTCAGTTGAAAAGGGTACAGAGAGTGGGAGAGAATTCAGTTTGAAAAGGGCACGGAAAGTGGGAGAGACTTCAGTTTGAAACGGGAATGGAGAGTGGGAGAGACTTCAGTTTGAAAAGGGAATGGAGAGTGGGAGAGACTTCAGTTTGAAAAGGGAACGGAGAGTGGGAGAGACTTCAGTTTGAAATGGGCACGGAGTTTGGGAGAGACTTCAGTTTGAAAAGGGAACGGAGAGTGGGAGAGACTTCAGTTTGAAAAGGACGTGGAGAGTGTTAGAGACTTCAGTTTGAAAAGGGCACGGAGAGTGGGATGGACTTCAGTTTGAAAAGGGAACGGAGAGTGGGAGAGACTGCACTTTGAAAGGGTCATGGAGAGTGGGAGAGACTTCAGTTTCAAAAGAGCACGAAGAGTGAGAGAGACTTTAGTTTCAAAAGAGCACGAAGACTGGGAGAGACTTCAGCTTGAAAAGGTCATGGAGAGTGGGAGAGACTTCAGTTTGAAAAGGGAACGGAGAGCAGGCGAGACTTCAGTTTGAAAAGGACGTGGAGAGTGGGAGAGACTTCAGTCTAAAAAGGATGCGGGGAGTAGTGGGGACTTCAGTTTGAATAGGGCACTGGAGAGCGGGGCAGACTTCGTTTTGAAAAGGGCACGGAGAGTGGGAAAGACTTCAGTTTGAAATGGGAATGGAGAGTGGGAGAGATTTCAGCTCGAGAAAGGCACAGAGAGTGGGATGGACTTCACTTTGAAAAGGGAACGGAGAGTGGGAGAGACTTCAGTTTGAAAAGTGAACGGAGAGCAGGAGAGACTTCAGTTTGAAAAGGACGTGGAGAGTGGGCGAGACTTCAGTCTAAAAAGGATGTGGGGAGTAGTGGTGACTTTAGTTTGAAAAGAGCACAGAGAGTGGGAGAGACTTCAGTTTGAAAAGGACACGGAGATTGGGAGAGACTTCAGTTGGAAAAGGGCACGGAGAGTGGGAGAGACTTCAGTTTGAAAAGGGTACAGAGAGTGGGAGAGAATTCAGTTTGAAAAGAGAACGGAGAGTGGGAGAGACTTCAATTTGAACAGGGCAAGGAGAGCGAGAGAGTCTTCAGTTTGAAAAGGGAACAGAGAGCAGGAGAGACTCCAGTTTAAAAAGGACATGGAGAGTGGGAGAGACTTCTGTTTGAAAAGGGAATGGAGATTGGGAGAGACTTCAGTTTGAAAAGGGAATGGAGAGTGGGAGAGACATCAGTTTGAAAAGGGAACGGAGAGAGTGAGAGACTTCAGTTTGAAAAGGGCATGGAGAGTGGGAGAGTGTTCAGTTTGAAAAGGGAATGGAGAGTGGGAGAGTCTTCAGTTTGAAAAGGGCACGGAGAGTGGGAGAGACTTCAGTTTGAAAAGGGAACGGAGAGTGGGAGAGACTTCAGTTTGAAAAGGGAATGGAGATTGGGAGGGACTTCAGTTTGAAAAGGTCATGGAGAGTGGGCAAGACTTCAGTTTGAAAAGGGAACGGAGAGCAGGAGAGACTTCAGTCTAAAAAGGATGTGGAGAGTAGTGGGGTCTTCAGTCAGAAAGGGGCACGGAGAGAGGGAGAGACATCAGTTTGAAAAGGGAATGGAGAGAGGGAGAGTCTTCAGTTTGAAAAGGGAATGGAGAGTGGGAGAGACATCAGTTTGAAAAGGGAATGGAGAGAGGGAGAGACATCAGTTTGAAAAGGGCATGGAGAGAGGGAGAGACATCAGTTTGAAAAGGGAATGGAGAGTGGGAGAGTCTTCAGTTTGAAAAGGGCACGGAGAGTGGGAGAGACGTCAGTTTGAAAAGGGAATGGAGAGAGGGAGAGACATCAGTTTGAAAAGGGAATGGAGAGAGGGAGAGACATCAGTTTGAAAAGGGCATGGAGAGTGGGAGAGACATCAGTTTGAAAAGGGCATGGAGAGTGGGAGAGACTTAAGTTTGAAAAGGGAATGGAGAGTGGGACAGACTTCAATTTGAAAAAGGCCCATTGAGTGGGATGGACTTCAGTTTGAAAAGGGAACGGAGGGCAGGAGAGACTTCAGTTTGAAAAGGACGTGGAGAGTGGGAGAGACTTCAGTCTAATAAGGATACGGAGAGTAGTGGGGACTTCAGTTTGAAAAGGGCACAGAGAGTGGGAGAGACTTCAGTTTGAAAAGGGAATGGAGAGTGGGAGAGAAGTCAGTTTGAAAAGGGAACCGAGAGTGGGAGAGACTTGAGTTGGAAAAGGGCACGGAGATTGGGAGAGATTTCAGGTTGAAAAAGGCACAGAGAGTGGGATGGACTTCAGTTTGAAAAGGGAACGCAGAGTGGGAGAGACTGCACTTTGAAAGGGGCATGGAGAGTGGGAGAGACTTCAGTTTAAAAAGGGAATGGAGAGTGGGAGAGTCTTCAGTTTGAAAAGGGAATGGAGAGTGGGAGAGTCTTCAGTTTGAAAAGGGAACGGAGAGTGGGAGAGGCTTCAGTTTGAAAAGGGAATGGAGAATGGGAGAGACTTCAGTTTGAAAAGGGCATGGAGTGTGGGAGAGACTTCAGTTTGAAAAGGGAACGGAGAGTGGGAGAGAAGTCAGTTTGAAAAGGGAACCGAGAGTGGGAGAGACTTGAGTTGGAAAAGGGCACGGAGATTGGGAGAGATTTCAGGTTGAAAAAGGCACAGAGAGTGGGATGGACTTCAGTTTGAAAAGGGAACGGAGAGTGGGAGAGACTGCACTTTGAAAGGGGCATGGAGAGTGGGAGAGACTTCAGTTTGAAAAGGGAATGGAGAGTGGGAGAGTCTTCAGTTTGAAAAGGGAATTTGAGAGTGGGAGAGTCTTCAGTTTGAAAAGGGAACGGAGAGTGGGAGAGACTTCAGTTTGAAAAGGGAATGGAGAATGGGAGAGACTTCAGTTTGAAAAGGGCATGGAGTGTGGGTGAGACTTCAGTTTGAAAAGGACGTGGAGAGTGGGAGAGACTTCAGTCTAAAAAGGATGTGGGGAGTAGTGGGGACTTCAGTTTGAAAAGGGCACGGAGAGTGGGAGAGACTTCAGTTTGAAACGGGCACAGAGAGTGGGAAAGACTCCAGTTTGAAAAGGGAACGGAGAGTGGGAGAGACTTCAGTTTGAAAAGGGAATGGAGAGACGGAGAGACTTCAGTTTGAAAAGTGTGCAGAGAGTGGGTGAGACTTCAATTTGAAAAGGGCACAGAGAATGGGAGAGACTTCAGTTTGAAAAGGGAACGGACAGAGTGAGAGACATCAGTTTGAAAAGGGCATGGAGATTGGGAGAGATTTCAGGTTGAAAAAGGCACAGAGAGTGGGATGGACTTCAGTTTGAAAAGGGAACGGAGTGTGGGAGAGACTGCACTTTGAAAGGGGCATGGAGAGTGGGAGAGACTTCAGTTTGAAAAGGGAATGGAGATTGGGAGGGACTTCAGTTTGAAAAGGTCATGGAGAGTGGGCAAGACTTCAGTTTGAAAAGGGAACGGAGAGCAGGAGAGACTTCAGTCTAAAAAGGATGTGGAGAGTAGTGGGGTCTTCAGTCAGAAAGGGGCACGGAGAGAGGGAGAGACATCAGTTAGAAAAGGGAATGGAGAGAGGGAGAGTCTTCAGTTTGAAAAGGGAATGGAGAGTGGGAGAGACATCAGTTTGAAAAGGGAATGGAGAGAGGGAGAGACATCAGTTTGAAAAGGGCATGGAGAGAGGGAGAGACATCAGTTTGAAAAGGGAATGGAGAGTGGGAGAGTCTTCAGTTTGAAAAGGGCACGGAGAGTGGGAGAGACTTCAGTTTGAAAGGGGAATGGAGAGAGGGAGAGACATCAGTTTGAAAAGGGAATGGAGAGAGGGAGAGACATCAGTTTGAAAAGGGCATGGAGAGTGGGAGAGACATCAGTTTGAAAAGGGCATGGAGAGTGGGAGAGACTTAAGTTTGAAAAGGGAATGGAGAGTGGGACAGACTTCAATTTGAAAAAGGCCCATTGAGTGGGATGGACTTCAGTTTGAAAAGGGAACGGAGGGCAGGAGAGACTTCAGTTTGAAAAGGACGTGGAGAGTGGGAGAGACTTCAGTCTAATAAGGATACGGAGAGTAGTGGGGACTTCAGTTTGAAAAGGGCACAGAGAGTGGGAGAGACTTCAGTTTGAAAAGGGAATGGAGAGTGGGAGAGAAGTCAGTTTGAAAAGGGAACCGAGAGTGGGAGAGACTTGAGTTGGAAAAGGGCACGGAGATTGGGAGAGATTTCAGGTTGAAAAAGGCACAGAGAGTGGGATGGACTTCAGTTTGAAAAGGGAACGGAGAGTGGGAGAGACTGCACTTTGAAAGGGGCATGGAGAGTGGGAGAGACTTCAGTTTAAAAAGGGAATGGAGAGTGGGAGAGTCTTCAGTTTGAAAAGGGAATGGAGAGTGGGAGAGTCTTCAGTTTGAAAAGGGAACGGAGAGTGGGAGAGGCTTCAGTTTGAAAAGGGAATGGAGAATGGGAGAGACTTCAGTTTGAAAAGGGCATGGAGTGTGGGAGAGACTTCAGTTTGAAAAGGGAACGGAGAGTGGGAGAGAAGTCAGTTTGAAAAGGGAACCGAGAGTGGGAGAGACTTGAGTTGGAAAAGGGCACGGAGATTGGGAGAGATTTCAGGTTGAAAAGGGAATGGAGAGTGGGAGAGTCTTCAGTTTGAAAAGGGAATTTGAGAGTGGGAGAGTCTTCAGTTTGAAAAGGGAACGGAGAGTGGGAGAGACTTCAGTTTGAAAAGGGAATGGAGAATGGGAGAGACTTCAGTTTGAAAAGGGCATGGAGTGTGGGTGAGACTTCAGTTTGAAAAGGACGTGGAGAGTGGGAGAGACTTCAGTCTAAAAAGGATGTGGGGAGTAGTGGGGACTTCAGTTTGAAAAGGGCACGGAGAGTGGGAGAGACTTCAGTTTGAAAAGGGCACAGAGAGTGGGAAAGACTCCAGTTTGAAAAGGGAACGGAGAGTGGGAGAGACTTCAGTTTGAAAAGGGAATGGAGAGACGGAGAGACTTCAGTTTGAAAAGTGTGCAGAGAGTGGGTGAGACTTCAATTTGAAAAGGGCACAGAGAATGGGAGAGACTTCAGTTTGAAAAGGGAACGGACAGAGTGAGAGACATCAGTTTGAAAAGGGCATGGAGATTGGGAGAGATTTCAGGTTGAAAAAGGCACAGAGAGTGGGATGGACTTCAGTTTGAAAAGGGAACGGAGTGTGGGAGAGACTGCACTTTGAAAGGGGCATGGAGAGTGGGAGAGACTTCAGTTTCAAAAGAGCACGAAGAGTGGGATAGACTTCAGTTTGAAAAGAGAACGGAGAGCAGGCGAGATTTCAGGTTGAAAAGGGAACGGAGAGTGGGAAAGACTATAGTTTGAAAAGGGAACGGAGAGCAGGAGAGACTCAGATTGAAAAGAGAACGGAGAGTGGGAGAGACTCAGATTGAAAAGGGAAAGGAGAGTGGGAGAGACTTGAGTTTGAAAAGTGAATGGAGAGTGGGAGAGACTTCAGTTTGAAAAGGACGTGGTGAGTGGGAGAGACTTCAGTCTAAAAAGGATGTGGAGAGTAGTGGGGACTGCAGTTTGAAAAGGGCACGGAGAGTGGGAGAGAATTCGGTTTGAAATGGGAATGGAGAGTGGGAGAGACTTCAGTTTGAAAAGGGAACGGAGAGTGGGAGAGAATTCGGTTTGAAAAGGGAATGGAGAGTGGGAGAGACTTCAGTTTGAAAAGGGAACGGAGAGTGGGAGAGAATTCGGTTTGAAATGGGAATGGAGAGTGGGAGAGACTTCAGTTTGAAAAGGGAATGGAGAGTGGGAGAGACTTCAGTTTGAAAAGGGAATGGAGAGTGGGAGAGACTTCAGTTTGAAAAGGGAATGGAGAGTGGGAGAGACTTCAGTTTGAAAAGGGAATGGAGAGTGGGAGAGACTTCAGTTTGAAAAGGCACAGAGAGTGGGATGGACTTCAGTTTGAAAAGGGAACGGAGAGTGGGAGAGACTGCACTTTGAAAGGGGCATGGAGAGTGGGTGAGACTTCAGTTTCAAAAGAGCACGAAGACTGGGAGAGACTTCAGCTTGAAAAGGTCATGGAGAGTGGGAGAGACTTCAGTTTGAAAAGAGAACGGAGAGCAGGCGAGACTTCAGTTTGAAAAGGACGTGGAGAGTGGGAGAGACTTCAGTCTAAAAAGGATGTGGGGAGTAGTGGGGACTTCAGTTTGAAAAGGGCATGGAGAGTGGGAGAAACTTCAGTTTGAAAGGGCATGGAGAGTGGGAGAGATTTCAGCTTGAAAAAGGCACAGAGAGTGGGATGGACTTCACTTTGAAAAGGGAACGGAGAGTGGGAGAGACTTCAGTTTGAAAAGGACGTGGTGAGTGGGCGAGACTTCAGTTTGAAAAGGGTACAGAGAGTGGGAGAGAATTCA